>BLBF01000021.1:32128805-32252887 GCA_015471245.1 Laticauda colubrina | reverse complement strand
ATAGATAGATAGATAGATAGATAGATAGATAGATAGATAGATAGATAGATAGATAGATAAGATAGATAGAATTATTTGGTTGGAACTAAACTGAAATACAAAGTAGTGCAAAAATGTTAAGGATCTGTGGGTAGAAAAAGACTACTGTGCAAGTTATAGAAAAGCAAGTAGCCTAATATACTTTGGGGTGGGAGAAATCCTGTACATTTTTGGATGACAGAATAAAATTCTGTATCAACTCACCCACCCACCCCCGCAACAATTATATATGGTTTAGGTCAGCATGGATCAAACTTACCTTCCTTTCCCTGCACCCTGCCAATCCAAAAAATAAAATGAATACATTAAACCAGAGATCTACAGTTTAAGTCATTCCCTATCCTAAATTGTTTTTTTACTGCTTATTAAATACCACATATGAAGCAATGCAAAGAATGATTAAAACCGAATGATATATTTTTTTGAGTATGAACCAATTTTGACAGGTCAAATGACTAACTGATAACTTCCAGGCAGGATAGGGACTCTGTTTAGTATCAAACAGTTTAGACTAATACAGATACACATAATCAGAGTTGGAAGGGACCTTGTAGGTCATCTAGTCCAACCTCCCACCCAAGCAGGAGACCCTACACCATTTCTGACAAATGGCAGTCCAATCTCTTCTTGAAAGTCTCAAGTGATGGTGCTCCCACAACTTCTGAGGGCAAAGCTGTTCCATTGGTTAATTGTTCTCACTGTCAGAGAATTTCTCCTTATTTCCAGGTTGAATCTCTCCTTGATCAGTTTCCATCCATTATTCCTTGTCTGGCCTTCAGGTGCCTTGGAAAATAGCTTGACCCCTTCCTGCCCGTGGCAGCCCCTCAAATATTGGAAGACCCCTATCATGTCTCCCCTGGTCCTTCTCTTCACTAGACTAACCAAACCCAGTTCCTGCAATCATTCTTCATGTTTTAACCTTCAGTCCCTTAATCATCCTGGTTGCTCTTCTCTGCACTTTTGCAAGATTTTCAACATCTTTTTTTATAGTTGGTGACCAAAACTGGATGCAGTACTCTAGGTGTGGTCTTACTAAGGCTTTATAGAGTGGCATGAGTACTTCCCTTGATCTTGATTGTATTCCTCTGTTAATACAATTTAGGATTGCATTAGCTTTTTTGGCTGCTGCCACACACTGCTGACTCATATTTAGCTGGTTGTCCACTAAGACTGCAAGATCCCTCTCACAGTTACTGCTATTGAGCCTGGTTTCACCCAGTCTACATGTGTACTTTTGGATTTTCTTGCCTAAGTGTAGGACTTTACTTTTCTCTATATTGAATTTCATTTTATGAGATATGGCCCAGTGTTCTAGTCTGTCAAGATCCATGTGGATCTTTAGCCTATTTTCTTGAGTGTTAGCTATTCCTGCCAGCTTTGTATCATCTGCAAATTTGGTAAGTTCCCCTTCTATTCTCTCATCTAAGTCGTTAATGAAGATATTGAAGAGTACTGGGCCTAAGACAGAACCTTGTGGCACCCCACTGCTTACTTCCCTCTATGTAGGTTTACACCCATTAAGGACTACTCCTTGAGTACGGTTTGCCAGTCAGTTGAGAACCCATCTAATGGTGGTGCTATCTATTCCACTTTTTTTTAGCTTACTAGTAGTAGGTTGTGGTCTACTTTGTTGAATGCCTTGCTGAAATCTAAATATATGATGTCCATAGTATTTTGCTGGTCTACTAATTTAGTCACTGTGTTGAAGAATGAAATAAGATTGGTTTGGCATGATCTGTTTTTAACAAACCCGTGCTGACTGCTAGTTATTACTTAGTTGTTTCTAGATGTTGGCAGATCTGTTTTTTTATTATCTTTTCCAGTATCTTCCCCGGTATTGCTGTTAGGCTGATTGGTCTATAGTTTCCTGGGTCTGTTTTTTCCCCCCTTTTTTGAAGATGGGAACCACATCAGCTCTTTTCCAGTCCTCTGGTAGTTCCCTGGTGCTCCAGGATTTTTGAAAGATATGGTGCAGTGGTTCTGAGATGACCTCTGCCAGCTCCTTTAAAACTCTGGGATGTAATCCATCAGGCTAAGGGTTGGCATCCTTAAACGCTCAAAGAGCCACAAAGGTCCTAACTAGAAGCCCCCCACCATTCAATTCTGGAGTCAATTGGAAGTTCAGTTCCCCCACCATAGAGTCTCCTTCTAGCATTGTGTCTTTTTTCCTCTGCCAACTAGAAGTATGCTTCCGCCATCATAGTCTCATTCTCGCGCTATGTCCTTTTTCTCGACTGTCCTAACAAAAAGCCCTATCAATTGTGGAGCCCACCAGCGACAGGGAGCCACAGCAAAAAAACTCTTTTCATCACAGATGAAAGAGCCACATGCGGCTCCAGAGCTGGAGGTTGATGACCTTTGGTTTAGACATTGATAAATGTGAATAGTGCAGTGACCACCTGCATATAATAAATTTGGTGAACATTTATTTATTTCTGAAGTTTAGAG
The DNA here is from genome assembly GCA_015471245.1 of Laticauda colubrina. Classification (NCBI taxonomy): domain Eukaryota; kingdom Metazoa; phylum Chordata; class Lepidosauria; order Squamata; family Elapidae; genus Laticauda; species Laticauda colubrina. Next base: position 32,250,400 of record BLBF01000021.1, on the reverse strand, counting down.
GTCACCTGATTCTAAAACAACTCTGGACTGTTTATTTCATATAAGAAAAACCACAAAGAAGTCCATTGCATCTGGCCAAACACACCCTCCAACAAAAACATAACCAGCAGACCTCTATCACCCCTCTTCCATAAGGCCTAGAAGAACTCCCACATTTTTTAATCTTTCTAGAATATCTGGTGCGGTGACATGGATTTCTGGGGAGGGAAGTAGCAATATCAATAGCACTTAGATTTATATACTGCTTTATAGTGCTTTATAGCAGTTTACAGATTCAACATATTGCCCCCAACAATCTGGGTCCTCATTTTACCAAACTCTGTAAACTTGAGCCTGGTGAGATTTGAACTGCCAAATTGCAGGCAGCCAGCAGTCAGCAGAAGTAGCCTGCAGTACTGCACTCTAAGCACTGCAACCACCACGGTTCATTCCAAGTATTATACCAGGGGTGTTTAACAGAGAAGGCATGCTTCTTCGATCCTGATGAACACATTGTTTAAGTGAGGGGACAAGCACACTGATTCTGCTAATCTCACTGGATGGGCAGAAACCATGGGAGAGATGGTCTCTTAGGTAAATTGAATGAATGAATGAATGAATGAATGGCCAAGTGTGATTAGACACACAAGGATTTTGTCTTGTTGCATATGCTCTCAGTGCACATAAAAAGAAAATATACATTTGTCAAGAATTTGTCTTCAAGATGAAAACCAAATACTGGGATGGTACCTAGAAGCCCACCGGCAGCCAGTGCAGCTCACGGAGCAGAGGTTCATACAGAATGTGCATACTGAGGCCTGCCCAACACAGCTCATACCACTGCAGTCTGGACCAGCTTTCACCTTCAAATGGTCTTCAAGAGCAGCCCTATGTAGAGCACATTGCAATAATCCAACTACAGGATGGGTTATGTCAAGGCCGTTATTGACAGTCTGGTGGGCATTCTTATTTAACAATGAACATAAGTGGCACATCATAAAATAATAGTGAAAGGTCATCTTGGACTTACAGCTCCGCTGAAAGATTGTTCTACTTTTGATTGGGGAAGTGCAACCTCATCCAAGACAAAAATGGAGAGTACCCAAAACTTGGGAAGGGGCAGGGGGGATTCAACCGGTGTTACTACCAGTTTGGTGAGAGTGCGTTTTGCTGCGTGCACGTGTTCAGTGTTTGCAAAAAATATCAACTGTGTTGGCCAGACAGCTGATAAGCGCTGCACACAGATGTTCAGCGTTTGAAAATTCTCTTCTTTCTTGCTTTTTCAACCTCAGCTGTGCCACGCAAAGCAGCTGAGGTTGAAAAAGCAGGAAATAAAGGACAGCCAAGAGCCCAGGTGGGTGGGCCAAACTGACCACCAAAAGGTCATTATAGCGAACCGGTTCGGTGACTCCTGCTCTTCAGAGCTACCAGTTCTATAGAACTGGGCCAAACCGGTAGCATCCCACCCTGGAGGTGGGAGGGAGGCTAAAAAATCTATAGCTACTTGAGTTTGAAAGGATTGAACTTGAGTCTATTCTTTCCCATCCAAACTCACATAGACTCTTCAGAATAGTAATAGCACTTAGACTTCTACACCACCCCATAGCGCTTTACAGCACTCTCTGAGCAGGCTACAATGTCAGTATATACCTACAACAATCTAGGTCCTCATTTTACTGACTTCAGAAGGATGGAAGGTTGAGTCAACCTTGAGCCTGTCAGGATCAAACTCCATGTTGTGGGCAGAGTTTATCTGCAATACTACTTTCTAGCCATTCTAGCTCAGTGGTTTCACTGTTAAATGTTAATAATCACTGTTTTAGATATTAAACAGGAGGAGAGAAAATGTTGACCTGTCAAGGATTGCTTAGACAATCAAAGACATTCATATAGACCAGGGGTATCAAACTGGAGGCCCATGGGCCAGATGCGTCACATGCAGGCCATGACTACCCCAGCTCTGTGAAGGGGAAAAATGTCATCGCATGTCATGTGACGGCAACATGACACCACAAGTTTGACACCTATTATATGGACTGTTTCAATAATACCGAGAAGTAATCAGTGTATAACACACTAAGGGGTATGGAAGTTTGCCAAAGTAAAAATAAAAATCATGCAGCTTGACTGGCTAATTGCAATGGTGTTTTTCATAAATGCTACTGCTATTATTTTCTTGACTGTATTATTGTTTTATCCAATGTGGGCAGTAATCATATGAGCTTTTAAATTTCCATTCTTCAATAAAGTTGAACACATGAGATAGCTATTCCTTGAATTAACTGGTTTAAGTTGTTTGATTCAGAAGGTCTTCATCTTCTGTGATTAGCCTTTGCAGAAAATGCAACAAATCCAAAAGCTTAACAGTTCAGAGCTTTTTCTAGTATAAAGTTTACTGGGTGAAATTAAGCTGCAGTTTTTTGACCTTGAGATATCGCAAAGATCATTAGTTTTGTAAATTTTATGCATGAGACTTAATATAGTTGATTTAGCTATCCTTTAGTTTGATCACATCCAATTTTTAACAGTACGCTACTACACATTGGGATAGTTTTCACATTTTGTGCCATTTAGTGTGGGGCTATTTGGTGAGGAACATGAGTTGCTACTTTACAATCAGATTTCCAGTATTGTATTTGGAAGAATACATCCTTTATTGATTACATATTCATTAGGGAGGAAACAAGGACCTTAAGTATTATGGGAGGAACTATTCACTCCTTAAAAAAGAATAACATGCTACATTCTACATTAAGCCCATGTCACACTGCACCAACGGATGGAAAGAGGATGTAAAACGGAGAAAAACACTTGCCATCCGTTGGTTAACGCGATGCATCTGTTCTGTACTCACTGCATCCGTTTTTCTTCCTCTCTATCCGTCCAGCATCAGTCGACTGAGGTTCCATCCGTTCAAAAAGTTTTGAGCTGCTCAAAACTTTTTGAGCGGAAAATGTATCCAATGTGTCTGTTCTGCATCCGCTACGCATACGGGGAACATCCGTTCTACATCCGTCGTCATCCGTTACGTGTCCACTACGTCCGCTAGGCATCCGCTGCGCATCCACGCAACTCAAATCTGCTCCAGAAGAAAGCGGACACAGGGAGGAAGCGAAAGGGACGCGGAATGGACACAAAGCGTTAGTAGCACGGACGGAGAAAGGATGAAAGCGGATGCAGCTCGCAAACAAAGCATTTAAAACGGAAAAAACGTTCGCAGAGGGGACCTATCTCGGATATTAAGGATGTCTAGAGGATGCCTAGAGGATGCAAAAGGACACATAGTGGAAAACCTATATTGCCTATGAAAAGGGGGAGCAACTCACCTAGATCTCATTTTCAGTCCAGCAGCCCTGCTGTGCAGACCTCTGCAGCCTTCATCTGGCTCTTGCTCTTCCACAGCATCCAGTCATCTCCACCATGGATCGTAACACACTCCTTTTGGTAGCCACCATCGTTCTGCAACAGTGCGAAGCCATCTACAGGCTCTTTTAACTCTACTACGGGAAGAAAAGGAGGCGGCCAAGAAGCATCTAGGTCCGAAGATGGATCGGGAGAAGAGCAGAGTATGGACTGTACAACAAGCTGATGGTGGAGCTGAGGAACAAAGACCCTCGTGCATTCCAGAACTTCATGAGGATGCCTCCAGCCATGTTTGACGAAGTTGTGGAGCGGCTGTCACCCAGGTTGACCAAGCAGAGCAACAACTTCCGGCCCAGCCTGGAACCTGGGCTCAAGGTGGCACTCACTCGGTGCCACCTGGCCTGAGGGACCACCTACAAAAGCATGCAATACAGCTGGAGGGTGCCACACAACACCATCAGCATTGTGGTCAGAGAAGTGGTGCAGGCCATCATCAAAGAATACCTGGAGGAGCTCCTCCAGTACCCCTCCACTGAAGAAGGATGGAAGAAAGTTGCAGAGCAGTGGTATCAGAAGTGGAACTTCCCCCACACCGTTGGAACCATAGATGGGAAGCACGTGGCCTGCAAAGCTCCAGCCAAGTCGGGGTCCACTTATTTCAACTACAAGGGCTTCTTCAGCATCATCCTCTTCGCCATGGTCGATGCTGACTACAAGTTCATGTACATCGATGCTTCAGGCAACGGCTCATCTTCAGATGCCCAGGTATACAATGCCAGTGACCTCAAGGAGGGGCTGGAATGCAACCTCATCGTGGGCTTCCCAGATCCAGACCCCCTGCCCAACAACACCCAAGATGTGCCCTACTTCATCGTGGGGGATGACGCCTTCTCCCTCACAACCTACCTCATGAAACCCTACACTTCCAGATGCCTCACCCGCGAAGAGAGGATCTTCAACTACAGGCTGTCCAGGGCAAGGCGGGTGGTGGAGAACGCCTTTGGCATCCTGGCCAACAGGTTCCAGGTACTTCTCACCACCATGCAGCATCACCCAGAGACCGTGAGGATCGTGGAAGCTTGCTGCATCCTGCACAATCTCATACGCACCTGCTACCCAGTCTTGCAGAACAGGCTCGTGGACCTCCAACAAGGCAATGGGGACATGGAGCCTGGGGAATGGAGGCAAGGGCGAAACCTGATAGACACTGAGGATGTGCAAGGCCCCAACAGAGCCTCACGGGAGGCGAAGAAGCAGCACAACCTCCTGAAACACTGGTGCAACTCCCCAGCTGGAGCAGTGGAGTGGCAAGACAGGATGGTAAATGCTTAATGGATGCTCATGGACCTCCAACAAGGCAATGGGGACATGGAGCCTGGGGAATAGAGGCAAGGGCGAAACCTGATAGACACTGAGGATGTGCGAGGCCCCAACAGAGCCTCACGTGAAGGGAAGAAGCAGCGCAACCTCTTGAAACACTGGTGCAACTCCCCAGCTGGAGCAGTGGAGTGGCAAGACAGGATGATAGATGATTAATGGATACTTCTTTCAGCCTGTCTCATCACACTGATGAGATTGGGCCATGTATGTTGGGTGGGCCTACAATGAACAGGGCATTTAATAAAGAGTTGTGTTTATGTTCAAATGTGTGGATCAATGCTTACATTGTTATTGATAATGAAGGGCCAAAGGTGTGGCACCTGGGAGGGTGGACCATACAGTCCCACTATGCTTGCACTGGAGGTTTATCTATCCCACAGCTATTACCCATCCAAAGGTATCCCTGCCCATCCCACAGGTATCTTAACCCATCCCAAAGATATCCCTGCCCATCCCACTGCTATCTTTACCCATCCCAAAGGTATCCCTGCCCATCCCACTGCTATTCTTACCCATCCCAAAGGTATCCCTGCCCATCCCACTGCTATCTTAACCCATCCCACAAGCATGCAAAGGATTAAACCATTTCTAAAAGTTTCCACCAAGACTTTATTGAAAAAAATAAATGAAGCAAGTGTGTGAAGCAAAGATAATCTTTAGTAATAACAAGCTGTAAAAGAAAAATGACCCAAGTCAAGTGTCCAAATAAAGTCAACAGGTAGCCACCCAGTCTCTGGCATTCTTCTTGGTCACTCGGAGGTGTGCCCAGTCTCAGGGGTGAAGGGTCCAGGTGCTGTGGAGGTGGCTGCTGCTGGAGTGCTGGTCTGAAGCGCCACTGGGGTGCCTGGCCCCGAGAGGACAACAGGGGACGGTGTGTTGAGGAAGCTCTCAGACAGTTGGCTCAGCCCCGTGATGTTGAGAGCCCTTTCCTCCATGACATAGGGTGTCAGCCCCAGTACCGATGACAGATGTACTGAGGCCGGGCTTGGTTGTGGGGTGGAGGAAGGAGCAATGTAGTGGGGCTATCTGGTCTGCAGCTGGGTGAGGACTGGCATCGGTGGCATCTGTGGTATGGGTGGCATTGGTGGCGTGGGTGGCATCGGTTTCATCAGTGGCACCGGTGGCGTCCGATGAACATGTGCCTGGACTGGAAAGGGCTGCTGCCTGTGCTGCTGGACCTCCTGGTAGCCGTAGCCCTGGTAGGAGAGGGCCTGAGGAAAGCCTTGGAATGGGAGTGACATCACCTGGGGTGGAGGAGCAGACCTGGACTGGGTGGGAGCAGGTTCATCTAGGTCTGGAGGGTTGTGAAGCAGATCAGTGATCCTGTCCTTCACCACCTGGTACTGGGGTTCCGCCATGTCCATGAGGGTCTGGTTCACATAGGTGAGGAAGGGCTTGCGGTTGGAGGATGAGGAGTCGGTGTGTACCAGCTGAGAGAGGAGATCTCCGCTGCTCCTGATGGTGTCTCTTATCTCCAGCAGGACAGTGTGGCTCTGTCCCTCCGGTTTGCCTCTCTGCCTTTCTGTGGAGGTGGAGCTGGGGGTGGATGCGGGTTGGGCTGTGGTGGAAGTGCCATCTCCTTTCTCCCACTGCGTCAGGGGGTCCTCCACGTGCTCCGCCACGGGTAGTACAGCTGTCGGGGGGGGGGGGTCTCCGTCGTGGCACGCTCCACAAATACCTGCCTGGAGACAGGAACTGACTCTCTGCCAGAAGAGGACTGGCTCTCAGCAGGCTGCCTGAGAGAGAGGGTTGTGAGAGGGGCTGCTCCTCTGTGGCGGATCTCACCCTCCAGGAAGCTGCACTTGGCCATGACGTAGTTCTCTCTGTCCGTCAGCTTGACCGCGGTCTGGCCAGATTTCTTGAGGTGCAGCTTCCCGTACCAGGTATGCATGTGCTTTCACCAGCTGAGGAGCACCTCTGAAGTGTAGCCCAGGCTCTCCGCCTTCTCTCTCCAAGCAGCCTGCTTCCTTTTGGTGTCTCAGGTTAGAGCCTGTGTCCCTTCCGCCATAGATACTCGTTCTCCCTCAGCCACTCCAGCACCTCATCCTCATGTTCCTCTTCTTTGGTGAATTGCCTCCTCTCCCGTTCTCGTGTCTGCCTCTTCCTCCCTTTGGCAGGGCCACATGGGCCATCATCAGAGGGGCTTCCAGGTTATAGGGGCTGCTCCTCCACACCACCACCACCAGCAGCAGCACCAGCAGCAGCACCAGCAGGACCAGGAGCACCAGCAGGACCAGGAGCACCAGCAGGACCAGCAGGATGAGGAGCAGTGCCAGCAGAGTAAGCACCAGCAGAAGCACCACCGCCAGAAGCAGCATCAGCAGAGTAAGCACCAGCAGAAGCACCACCGCCAGAAGCATCATCATCAGCTCCTCCAGAAGCAGCATCAGCAGAAGCCCCAGCCCCAGAAGAGTGAGCCCGGGCTGCAGAAACCCCAGCAGAAGCAGATTGAGGGCCAGGGGGTGGGAGGGTGGCCCTATCCCTCTTGCCAGGGCTGGCAGCAGATGGCTGAGGCTTTCTCTTCTTCCCCATGGTTGTGGGGTTGCTGGCTGGCAGGCAGGCAGGCAGGCTGGCAGGCAGGCAGGCAGGCAGGCAGGCTGGCAAGCTGTGTCTGGAAGCAGGTCTTTCCTCTGAATGTTGACCTGCTTGGGAGCTGCTTCCGTTTATATCCGCGGGGCTGACGCAATGCATTCTCCCCACATGCGCAGTGAACGCTAGGCATCCGCTAGGCTTCCGCTAGGCTTCCGCTCTGCATCTGCTTCATCCGCTCAGCATCCGCTATGCATCCGCTTCATCCGCTCGATGTCCGCTCTGCATCCGCTGTATCCGTTCAGTGTCTGTTTTGCTGCGCTCCCCCGGAAGCCTTGTGAATGTGCCATCCACTCTCATCCGCTAGGCTTCCGTGGAGCATCCGCTTTCCATCCGCCCTACATCCTCCCCCCGTCCGTTCCTTTCCGTGTTGTCCGCTCTGATTATGCAAATTTTTGGCCCTTTTGAGAGCGGATAACAACGGATGGAACATTTTTCTCGTCCGCTGTGTCCTTTTTACAAATGTTTTGCATCCATTGGCCAGTGTGACAGGGCCTTTAGATAGGAAATGAGTTTGGAAACAAAAAGTAATATTCTCAACTGGTGGTAGATGGATACAGCATAACTTGTCTACTAATTTACCCAAAGGTGAGAGAGAGAGAAAGAGTTGCTTGTTTATTTTCCAAATTTCTAGGCTGCCCAATTTCCACAAAAATTCCTTTGCATTCATATCCACAGAGCTTTGGCAATAGTTCTCACTGACTAAACATTTCCACATGTCCTCTCCTATGCTCTAGAATGCGCAGTATATTTTGGAACATTAAAAGGTAAGTGTTCTGTCTATGTCCCCTTTAAGAATTCAGCACATTTGGCTAAAATGCATTGGAAGTGCATGAGTGAGTAAGTCCATGGGATTTGAGGGTCTGCTGGGGACCTGATACTGATATGGTACAGAATTTGAGGTATCTATCTTTACTTTGCTTGTTAGAAATGAGGGCATAGTCTTTACCTTTTCTTCTAGACTGGGCAAAATAACCTAATTTGTAAGGAAGAAAGCCATGATATAGCAAACTATAAAAATTAAAAGTTAAAAATTGCCCTGGATGAAGCAGATTATTTGAACCCTTTTCAGTCTGGGTTCATGCCATGGCACAGCACTAAAACAGTGACTGTGACTGAAACAATGACTGAATGGTCACAATTGTTGATGACTTTTGTAAGACTTTGGAGGTTTGGTGGTGCTACCATTTTGTTCTTCCTGGACTTCTCATCCGTTTTCAATACCTTTGACCACTGTATCATTCTCTGAGGGCTGGGAATGGGAGGCACTGTGTTATAGTGATTCTCCTTTCTCCTCTTCAATATCTTCATAAATGACTTAGATGAGAGAACAGTAGATGCAAATGATACTAAGCTGGCAGGAATAGCCAATACCCTAGATAAGGGGTCCCCAAACTTGGCAACTTTCAGACTTGTGGACTTCAACTCTCAGAAGTCTCCAGCCAGCATAGATGGGAGTTGAAGTCCACAAGTCTTAAAGTTGCCAACTTGGAGACCTCTGGCCTAGATGATAGGCTCTGTCAAGATGGATCCTGACAGACTTGAACACTGTGCACTATCTAACAAATTGAAGTTCAACATAGAGAAAAGTAAAGTTACACTTAGGCAAGAAAAACCAAAAGTAGACATATAGACTGGGTGAAACAAGGCTTAAACGGTGACAGGCATCTTGGAGTCTTAGTGGACAACCAATTAAATATGAGGCAATAGTGTGTGGTGGCAGCCAAAAAAGCCAATGCAATCCTAAGTTGCATTAACAGAGGGATTCAATCAAAATCAAGTGAGGTAGTAATACCATTCTATAAAATCTTAGTAAGACCATACCTAGAATACTGCATCCAGTTTTCGTTACCACACTATAAAAAAGATGTTGAGACTCTGGAAAAAGTGCAGTGAAGAGCAACCAGGATGATTAGGGGACTGGAGGCTAAAACATATGAAGAATGCATGGCTAGTCCAGTGAAGCGAAGGACGAGGGGAGACATGATAGCAGTCTTCCAATATTGAGGGGCTGCCACAGAGAGGAAAGGGTCAACCTGTTTTCTGAGGCACCTGAAGGCTAGACAAGGAGTAATGGGTGGAAACTGATCAAGAAGAGATTCAACCTAGAAATAAGGAGAAATTTTCTGACAGTGAGAATAATCAACTAATGGAACAGCTTTGCCTTCAGAAGTTGTGGGACCTTCATCACTTGGAAGCTTTCAAGAAGAGATTGGACTGCCATCTATCAGAAATGGTGTAGGTGAGTCTCCTGCTTGGGAGGGGATTGGACTAGATGACTTACAAGGTCCCTTCTACCACTGTTAATCTGTTAAAATTGATACAATCCTCCTCCTTCCTCCATGGCTGGTTCCAGTCAATGTTGGTGGGAGGGGAGAGGATAGATCAAGTTCTAGTACTCTGCAGTATGGTATGCCCAGGGCTTGAACCTTGCCTCTTTTTTTTAACATCTCCATAAAAGCACTGATGAAGATCATCCAATGGTATGGGCTTATGGTACCCAATTATATATCTCCACCCTTAACTGGACAGGTGATGCTGTGAAGGTTCTGGCTGAGTGCCTGGAGGCCATAGGAGTGTGGATGAGGAGGAATTTGACTCAACTCAACCATAGGAAAACAGAGTAGCTGTCGGCTTTTGCTTCCCTAGGCACAAATAATATTTTACCTCTGTCTCTGTATGGAGTGGCATTTCCCTGGACTAATTTGGTGCACAATTTGGGGATCCTCCTAGACTCAGCTTGAGGAGCAGGTGGCATCTGAGGCTAGGGAGGCCTTTGCACAAATGCATCTACTGTGCCAATTGCATATTTTCCTGAACCAGGAGGCCTTGCTTATAGTCACTCATAGCTGGATCACCTCCTGTTTGGATTACAGCAATGCAGTGTACAAGGGTCTGCCCTTGAAGACCACTGGAAGCTACAACTAATTTAGAGTATGGCAGTGAGCTTAGTAATAGAAGGTTTACTCAAAGAAAATATCTGTTGTGCAAGCTACACTGGCTCCCAGTTACTTTCCAGATGCAATTCAAGATACTATTATTACCTTCAAAGCCCTACAACAGGGCAGGCTATCTGCAAACTCTTCCTAAAGGTATATACCTATCCTACCAGAACAGACAGGGTGGACAGACTCTTAGTCCCTTCCTTTAAACATTGCCCATGTCACACTGCCCAACGGATGCAAAAAGGACACAACAGACGAGCAAAATGTTCCATCCATTGTTATCCGCTCTCAAAAGGGGCAAAAATGTGCATAACCGGAGCGGATAATACGGATGCGGGGAGGACGCAGGGCGGATGCAAAGCGGATGCGGAACGGAAGCCCAGCGGATGGAAGCGGATGGGAGCGGATGGCACGTCCGCTAGGCTTCCAGGGGGCCTCAGCAAAGAGGACACGGAACGGATACAGCGGATGCATAGCGGACGCGGAACGGATGAAGCGGATGCACAGCGGAAGCCTAATGGATGCCTGGCGTTAATTGCGCATGCGGGGAGGATGCATTGCATCAGCCCCGCGGATTTAACGGAAGCAGCTCGGAAGCAGGTCGCCATTCAGAGGAAAGACCTGCTGCCAGACGGATTGGCTGCCTTGCCTGCCCTGCCTGCATGTCTGCCTGCCAGCCTTGGTGCCAGCCTTGCTGCCAGCCGGTCTACCTGCCAGCCTTGCTGCCTGCCTTCCTGCCAGCCTTGGTTCATGTCTGCCTGCCAGCCTTCCTGACAGCCTTGGTGCCTGCCTCCCTGCCAGCCTTGGTGCCTGCCAGCCTCCCTGCCAGCCAGCAACCCCACAACCATGCGGAAGCACAGCAAGCCTCAGCCAGCTGCTGCCAGCCCTGGCAAGAGGGACAGGGCTACCATCCCGCCCCCTGGCCCTCACTCTGGTTCTGCTGGGGCTTCTGCAGCACGGGCTCACTTTTCTGGGGCTGGGGCTTCTGCTGCTTCTGCTTCTGGAGGAGCTGATGACAAGCACTCCAGCACCAGCCACCTTCACAGCACCTGGACCCTGAACCCCTGAGACTGAGCGACCAAGAGGAGTGCCAGAGACTCATTTTTGTTTTATAGCTTGTTGTTAATAAAGTCTATTTATGATTCACACACTTGCTTCATTTCTTTTTTTTTATAAAGTCTTGGTGGAAACTTTTAGAAATGGCTTAAGCCTTTGCATGCTTGTGGGATGGGTCAGGATAGCTTTGGGATGGGTTAGGATAGCAGTGGGATAGATAAACCTCCAGTGTAAGCATAGTGGGACTGTATGGTCCAGCCTCCAAGGTGCCACACCTATGGCCCTTTATTATCAATAATAATGTAATAATTATCCACACATGTCAACATAAACCCAATCTTTATTAAACGCCCTGTTCATTGTAGGCCAACCAAACATACATGGCCCAATCTCATCCGTGTGATGAGACAGGCTGAAGGAAGCATCCATTAAGCATTTACCATCCTGTCTTGCCACTCCACTGCTCCAGCTGGGGAGTTGCACCAGTGTTTCAGGAGGTTGTGCTGCTTCTTCGCCTCCCGTGAGGCTCTGTTGGGGCCTTGCACATCCTCAGTGTCAATCAGGTTTCGCCCTTGCCTCCATTCCCCAGGCTCCATGTCCCCATTGCCTTGTTGGAGGTCCACGAGCCTGTTCTGCAAGACTGGGTAGCAAGTGCGCATGAGATTGTGCAGGATGCAGCAAGCTTCCACGATCCTCCTCATGGTCTCTGGGCTATGATGCATGGTGGTGAGAAGTACCTGGAACCTGTTGGCCAGGATGCCAAAGGCGTTCTCCACCACCCGCCTTGCCCTGAACAGCCTGTAGTTGAAGATCCTCTCTTCACGGGTGAGGTATTTGGAGGTGTAGGGCTTCATGAGGTAGGTTGTGAGGGAGAAGGCGTCATCCCCCATGATGAAGTAGGGCACATCTTTCTTGTCGTTGAGCAGCGGGTCTGGATCTGGGAAGCCCACCATGAGGTTACCTTCCAGCCCCTCCTTGAGGTCACTGGCATTGTATCCCTGGGCATCTGAAGATGACCCGTTGCCTGAAGCATCGATGTACATGAACTTGTAGTCAGCATCGACCATGGCGAAGAGGATGATGCTGAAGAAGCCCTTGTAGTTGTGATAAGTGGACCCCGACTTGGCTGGAGCTTTGTAGGCCACGTGCTTGCCATCTATGGCTTCAACGGTGTGGGGGAAGTTCCACTTCTGATACCACTGCTCTGCAACTTTCTTCCATCCTTCTTCAGTGGAGGGGTACTGGAGGAGCTCCTCCAGGTATTCTTTGATGATGGCCTGCACCACTTCTCTGACCACAATGCTGATGGTGTTGTGTGGCACCCTCCAGCCGTACTGCATGCTCCTGTAGGTGGTCCCTGAGGCCAGGTGGCGCAGAGTGAGTGCCACCTTGAGCCCAGGTTCCAGGCTGGGCCGGAAGCTGGTGCTCTGCTTGGTCAACCTGGGTGTCAGCCACTGCACAAGTTCATCAAACATGGCTGGAGGCATCCTCATGAAGTTCTGGAACGCCCAAGTGTCTTCGCTCCTGAGCTCCACCATCAGCTTGTTGTACAGTCCGTCCTCTGCTCTTCTGGCGAACCATCTTTGGACCCAGACTTTTTTTGGGTGCCTCCTTTTCTTCCCGTAGTAGAATTCACAGAGCCTGTAGATGGCTTCGCACTGTTGCAGAAGGATGGTGGCTGCCAAAAGGACTTTGTCACAATCCACGGTGGACATGACTGGATGCTGTGGAAGAGGAAGAGTCAGATGAAGGCTGCAGAGGTCTGCACAGCTGGGCTGCTGTTCTGAAAGTGAGATGCAGGCGAGTTGCTCCCCCCTTTTATAGGCAGTATAGGTGTCCCTTTGCATCCTCTAGGCATCCTCTAGGCATCCTGCAGACATCCTTAATATCCGAGATAGGTCCCCTCTGCGAACGTTTTTTCCATTTTAAACGCTTTGTTTCCGTGCTGCATCTGTTCTGCATCCGTTCTGCATCCGTTCCGCTTCCTCCCTGCGTCCGGGCGGATGCAAGTTGCGCGGATGCGTAGCGGATGCCTAGCGGATATAGCGGGTGCGTAACGGATGCGTAGCGGATGCAGAACGGACGAACTGGATACATTTTCCGCGCAAAAGTTTTGGGCAGCCCAAAACTTTTGGAGCGGATGAAATGTCCATAAACGGATGCTGGACGGATAGAGAGGAAGCCAAACGGAGGCAGTGAGTACATCGCGTTTTCCAACGGATGGCAAGGTTTTTTGTCCATTTTACATCCTCTTTGCATCCGTTGGTTCAGTATGACATGGGCTTTAAGGAATCTAGGAAGCATGCCTTTTCCCTGGCAGCCTCTGCCTTACAGATTCCTCTTCCCTCTAAGTTCTGCAGGCCTCCACCCTCCTAGCCTTCTGAAAAGCACTGAAGACATGGCTTCTCCTCCCAGTGCCAGAACAGTGAGGCAGGTGAGAGGATTTAGTAAAGTTGCTGGAAATATAACTTTGGTTTAATGTTTATGGTTTTAAAAATATGTATTGTGCTGTTTTTTTATTGGGAGCTGCCCAGAGTGTGATACAAAATGAGAGAGATATAAATATTTTAAATGAATAATTTTAAATAAATTTTAAATAAATAAACAATTATTATGTTTTTCTCATACATCAAATATTCAACAAGATCCCAGCCCCAGCTCCGTCCAAGAGAGTATGCTATGTACCTCAGCTGCCCTGGCTCTCTCTCCAGTTTCACGGCCCTTGCTGTTCAGCCACGTGGCAGGCAGTCTAGTTGTTCACGCAGCAGCAGATGCTTGTCACTGCCAAGTCCCACATCCCACTGCTGTTTCTACAGTCACTGCAGCCCTGCCGGCTTCCCATTCCTTTATTTATTTAGCTCTTTGCTGCTGTTACAAATCTTTTGGGGAGGATGCTTTATCTTTAATTCAAGCCTCCCACTGCCGGTAGAGCCACAAGGAACTTATTCTAAGCTGCTCCCATCCATCTGTCACCACAGGATTGAAGGAAATGGCATGGAAAAAAGATAAGCGCTAAAAGGACGGGACTTGAATCTGTTTAGGCAATGCATCTCCAAAACACGTTCACTCCAAGATCACTAGTAGGACAAAAGATCTCTCTCTGAATTCTTCATTCTTTCTGTGAATAGTTGCTCAACAGATATTGGAGTCTTATCAAATCTACTGCATCTGGAGTCCATCTCCAAAGAAAAGTAAGATCATGTAAGGGTGAAGGTCATCTTTAATAGAGAAGGAGAGGGAAATTAAATGAATACGAATTCCAAGTCTTCAAAATAACAAATGAATTTTGTTCATCAAAATGACATTTCTAAAAAGCTGTGCTAAACATCCAATTAAACAGAGCTGGTGTTTGGCATATTCATGTTCACCCTTTATGTTCTACAAGCCCTTCTACTTGGCAATTTTTTTTCTGAAGAAGGTATACTTCAACTCTACTAATCAGATTATCAGAAAAGGTCTATAATATCAAAATAATATGGAACCAAGCCTTGGATGTAATTCCAGCCAAAGAACAGTACATGGACTTCCAGAATTATTCATAAGCCCAACCACTTGTATGCAATATATCTGGCAGATGTCTAATAAAGGAAGGGTTGATCTCTCAAAACAGTCTCTCTGCCAAAGCATTAATCTGTTTTATACTAAAGAAAATTCAGGATACACTGAATGCAAGCACACACTTGTTACATTCATGTTTTCACCTTACACTACCAATTATTAAGATTTCTACTAAAATAAATAGGGTTAATTCTTCCCAAAAGGATGGATTTCTGTGTTGTTTTTCTGTGTTGTTTTATATGAAACTGCAGTTGAAATTCACCATATTGAACATTTCCTTAAAATAGTTTTAATTCTGCTCTGATTTTCAGTGAAATCAAAGCATCAAATAGCTATTAAAATATTGCAAAAACCTGTCTGTATGTGGGATGGACTCAGCTGAATTGGATTTGGGCATAAATACTAAAATAAATATATAATTAAGCATTCCTAATTTCAGGTAAATCATAAGGTATCTTCTGCTACTGTCTCATTGTCCCTCAAACATCTTAGAATTCAAACTAGAATGATAACATGTTAGGTTGCTTGAGACAAAAGGTTAAACCACGTAGCTTCTCAAAATACTGCAAAGATCAAGTCATAATCATCTTCCCTAATTTGCCTAATCTTCCCTAATCTTCGGATGTGCTGTGCCTACAATTCCCCTAATTCCCACACAGGTTTTGCAGGCTCAAGTCACCTGTATGGCACTATGTTGGCCTAAGGTCTCCTGAGGAATCAATCCATTTTTTTCTGAAGACCACAGAAACACGTAATTGGCCACAGACTACCCTGCATTCCCTTGCCAGGTTGACAGCGGCCTCAATTTCATCCCTACACAACTGTCTCCCACTCCATTATTGGGAGCCATCAATCACAGACAAATATAACGCAGACGCCTGCCAGGGCACAATTCCAAGCTGGTCTATGAAATATACAGCCACCTATTCAAATTATCCTAGATATCTCCTCTCCATTCCCCTCCAAATGGACTACAAACAATCCTTGCCTGTCCCCTCCCCACACCTTGCTATGAGATGATCCAGTGAATAACTACTCAAGGATTTGCTGCCAAAAAGAGGCAGAGTAGGCAATTTTACCTCTCTGAGCAATAGACTGCTACCATAATAGTCTCTCTCTCTCTCCCTCTCTCAAACACACACATCTTTGTGATTCTCTTGGTTGAGGCATAAGTAAGCAGATCCCAGAACTGGATCCATGAAGCATAAATTCAAATCCCATTACTATCAGTGACTTTCTCCTTGACTATATACAATATCTATGCTTCACAGAGATGCCTGCTCTTCCTGTTACCCTACAGGATTTTAATTCACTGGGAGGATGGCAATGGCAAATCCAGGAAAAAAGATTCAACACTTTGAGAGTGATATAAATGTGCTAATGAACTGTTATCAGGTGTGGCTACTGTATCAGAAAAGCTAGTCTTTATTAGTATAACATAAGTAATAGGCAAAGTATAGACTGAGAAGTAGAGAAATAAAATTAAGATATAGACAGCCTTGTCCTCAAAGACACAACCTTATAAATTGCATGTTTTTCCATCCTAATGTCCTCCAGAAGTGTTGAATTTCAAGTTGCCAGGACATATGCTAGTTTAAGCAATATTGCTTTTCATAAAGACAGAATTGTTTGCAAGACCCGAGTTTATTTTTGTCCCTCTCACACAACCTCAGAAACTATAACTGAACTCTGGGCAAATAAGCAGGAGACAATGGATAGAAATAGCCACAGGTAACCCAAGTGTTCTTCCAGAAAGGATCTTAGGGTATACTTGTCAGATTGCAGTGCCCTTCCCTGGAACACCTAACAATATTGCTACCCAAACAGTATTTGTGTTGTTGCTTATGTCATTGCTGTCTTTCTGCTAAAAAAGAACAAACTTTCTACACACATCAGAAGAAAGCTTCAAATAAAGTAGAACAATATGAAAGCTCAGCTTATTCAGCTTTGGTACATGAATACCTGTCAGTGTAGCTGTAGCCCTGCTGCTGCTATACTCAGTAGGACATTATACCCATATCTTAATATAGCAATGCTCTTTTTTTGAATGGTATGTCACAAGCATAGTTCTGCCCATCATCTGGAATATCAGATACCAAACACAAAGCTGAACTGTATGTCTTTTGCTATCAGCTGTTACGATTATTATCCTAGATCAAGTCTTTGGGTTATCAATCTAGGACTATTCTGGCAGTAGTATTTGACAGACAACATCAGCCCTATTATCTGACAACATATTCGTTAATAAATTGCCATTGATTATCTTTATATTTTGTTTTCACTCCAACAGCCTAAGATTGTGCATCCTGTTTTTCCTTGGCACATTTTAATGTCCCCACAACCCTGTGAGGCAGATCAGTGGTTGGATTCACCCCAACTTGCTTCATGTATCAATTAGATCCATTACCTATATTTATACATTATGCTAGTTTGAATACAATATGGTGGGTTTTGATCTTGGTTAGGTTTCTTTAACTCTTTGGCATGCATGACACATATGGAAGATGCTGAAAAGAAATGAATGATTAAAAAAGGAGAAAGAAATGCAAGTATAAACATTTATAACCTATGCCATGACATTTAACAAGGACTTGTGCCTGGTTTCTGCTGCCAGCCTGCCATAGCCAAGACTTGGCAAAGGTTCAGCAATAAAGAACCCATCGTTTAAAGCAGGGGTCCCCAACCGACGGGCCCCGGACCAATCCCGGTCCATGGATCATTTTGTACCGGGCCGCAAAGAATGAATAATCGTGATTAATATATATATATATAAATATGTTTTAATAAAGAAATAGTAAAGAAGCCCTTTACTATTGGGGAAGAATTGATTTTGCCGTTCCTTGAAAAAGTGTTTCTGCGTGAAACTGGTCCCTGGTACAAAAAAGGTTGGGGACCACTGGTTTAAAGGACCCCTTTCTAACCAGTTCCCCCAGGTGTGCTGGATTACAAAGCCCATCCTCCATAGCCAACAGAAATTACAATCAATGCCAGTAGTGAAGAGAAAAAGGCTCAGTGCTCCACTTCACCCACCTGATCTTGCCATTTGGAAGAAGTCTTGCCTTAGCTGGCAAATAGAAAGAAGCTGCAGATGGGCAGCTTGCATTTTCCTCCCTCTGGTACTCCATAATATCCAGCGGCTGCTTATTAAAGAGGAAATGGGACTTATTTAGCTCTGCCTAGCTGGAGCGGCAACTCTATGTCACCTGCGCAAGAGACAAGCAAATAAGGGGGGCATATGCCACTGGGAAAGGAAGGGAAGGGGAAGGACATAACATTTGAATCCAGTGATGGGATCTATACCTGGAAATCTAATTTACCAAAACCTTTTTCTAAATGCCTTCTCCCTCCTAAAACTGTTTTCTGAAATGTCATTCTGATGTCAAGGGAAGGGAAAGGAAGTGCACTTTAGTGTCAAGACTCTGCAAACCAACCTTCTTGCTTCCCACAACTGGTTGGCTCTTTTAAACAGAGCCGTTGTTTCCAGATCCCATGAATTCTGACATTCAGTCATGCCAGGCAGGCGAGGATGGATCTTGAACCCAGTATCACCAAATGCTGGAGGTAGGATGCTCCCCCTCAATTCTTCCTAGGCTAGGCATCTAATCATTCAAACACCTTGGCCTCCAAATAAAAGGTCAATCAGAACTCCCACACACAACTGTGTGGGGTGCATCTGGAGCCTGAAAATGCCTTTCCAAGTCCCCCCCATGTCTTCTTTTCCTTTGGGGTGAAATAAAGGCAAGACCATCTGTGCAGCCCCCCTTCTTCCCCACCCAAGCTCATTTCTCTGCCAAACCTCTGATGCCAAGGTCTGCTTCATTGTCCCTGGACCTGCCAGCTTCAAGCTGCACTCTCAGACACCACTGGAGCCGTATCTCCGCCCCATTCCCTGAACACAGTTTTGCTGCAGCAGGAGGGGCTTTGGTCCTTTTATTTATTTAATCTTTTTTTCAGTGTGGTGAAAGCCCGTGTGAAAGCAAATTTGGCAAGGCCTGAAGTCAGTATAGTCAGACCAACATGTCTTTGCCAATTCTCTTCAATCCTGGGCCGTAATTCTCTGCAGCCCCCACCCTGCTTCCACACTGTTTCAGCCCTTGACCCTTTCTCTTGTCTCCATCACTCACAACACAAAATAAGCCTCATTAAGGAGGAAGCCATTTTAGTGAAGGCTGGCCACATATGAAGCAGGACAGAGCCGGAGCCAAAGTGGGGCTTTTGCCATAGCAAAATTTCTGGCAAACATTTAGGGGTGTGGGAAGAGATGGCTCTGGCACTGCAGTTCCAGCAGAACTGCTTAGTACACAGAACATGGCTGCCGCTCCTCACCACATGACAGAGCAAGACAGCAGTGGCCATACTTCCAGGTATAGGGGATTTTAGATCCAAAATATGGCAACCTGCCCAGCCAGAGAAAGTGAAGGCTGTCCCTGATGACCCATGGAAAATTTCCTATGTGGAACCAGCAGGATGGGAGAGGGAAGAAACCCCCCCCCCACACACACACACATCTTTTGCATGCAAGTAATGGAGGAACTGGCTGAGAGTATTACAGAGGGACAGAAGGCAATAGTATTGAACCAATTTCAACCATTTGTGATCAACAAACAGACAAAATGCCGAGTTGTGATAGTTTTAGTTTCAGTAGCTATGGAGCATCCTTGCATCATTTCCACAAAACAGAAAAATGCATCTCTTTGTTAAAGTGATCTGGCTTTGAACTACACAAAGCAGCCAACTGAGGTGATAAAGGCCACAAGACAACTGTATTCACCCCGAGAAACTCAAGGAACGATTGAGTGTTTGCTAGGCCCATGATGACCCATCATTTGAAGGCAGCAGATCAATTGTGAACTAGTTACAACCTGTTCACCACGAATCTCCAGACTATCCAATATCTATGGTTTTACCCTAAATTAGGTTATGCAGAGTTATTTAGAACCTAAGGATAGGCATCTTTTATCAAGGATAATTTAATAATTTTGCCATTGTGTCAAGCTCATATGTTCAGCAGCAACATTCAGAAGAGCTCTGGAAACTCAGGAGGCTGAACAAAACTCTGGGCAGAATTTAAAGTATTTCTTTCTGTACTAGAAGGGAACATTGCAGTCTGGGTGGCTACACCTGAAAGGTGGAGTCATTGGGAAAGAAGAGAAGTAAATTTCCTCTGTAATAGGAAATACAGTCTACAAAGAAATGAGGATTGAGATTGGATATTCTTCATGAGACACAGTTGAGAAGGAGAAAGGGAAAAAAACTGGGTGTGCTTTAACAAGCCATTCTCAACAATCTTTTGGATGAGAACAGTTTTTCAGTCTTCAGCTCCTGCAGGTCATCAGGTACAAAAGAGAGGAGAATTTGAACTTTTTATAATTTTACAGCCTGGTTCTAACTCTGAATTCAGAAGTAAAACTGCACTGAAATAAATGACATATTTCATTCTTTATTTATAAGTAGTTTAAAGAGTTTAGTAAAGAAGCTTCTAATCTGCAATACACACCAGCAATTTATTTGTTTGTTGATGCTTCTTGCATCAAGGCCTCACTAGAAAATACCTCCAACTTTCATCCAAAGTGAGATCAGCTCTCTTAACAGTCAAGAAATGAGTGAAACAGTGTTGATGAATCACTATTACTTGTAAAGATGGTTCAACTTGGCCAAGGGATCTTATTCCAAGTACTACAGTTGGATATGGAATACATGTTTTTTAGTTGGAAACTCATTAGAGGAGAATAATATATTAACTAGTAGCAGTGATCTTGGGAGATACATGTTGAGGCTTCAGGGTTCCCAGGACTTTGTGGTTTCCCTTACTTTCTCAAATGATCACATAATGTGATTTTGTTTATTGCTTTGATCAAGAAATTGGTTGGTTGGTATTGAAATGCCCATGCTGTCATAGACCTTCTGAGGATGCAAATTGACATTCCCTCCCCATCATTTTTTGCTTCTATCAAGGGTAATAGTTCAACAATGATAAAATGTCTGCTGGAATTGAGGATTTGAGATTGCTATGTGTGAATCTTGCCTTTTTCTTATTTTACCATTTATTAATAATGTTCCCCTATGTTTTTCCCCCTATGCATCCTTATCTTTTCTATCTTAGATTCAACTTAAGGTTAGGGTTCCCCATGTGATACCCTCTGAATGTGAGAGACGAAAATTTACAAAATTTTCTCTTCAAACTCTCTTCCAATGCCCGTATTAGTAGATGAGAACAGAAAGTGTCATTTAAATTTCTTGAAAGTACCTACTGTAGCTAAGGAAGCTGCTTCTGCTTCCATGTGGTGACTTCCACGATAGTTTCTTTTCTAATTATGTTTTCCTGTCCCACCCTCTCAATTTCATGCTTGCTGTTTTTTTCTTGACTATTGTATTATTAAACCAAATTCTAATAAAGCAGCACTTCTCTGCTTCACATTTTCTTTCTTTTTCTTCTTTCACACACTCTCTATGTCCATGTGTGTGTGATTTATCATAAATCTACTTCATTAATTCAACCTCTTTCTATCAGAGATTGGGGATAATTTTTAACCCAGTTGTTAAATCTTACCACTTTGGCCTTTATAAAATCTATAAAATTGTACATTCTGTCTCTTTTCATACAATTGAAAATTTATGTGCTGATTCATGATTTCCCACATGTTCCTGCAGATTTCTGCGGCTTCATGTTCATTTTTTTCTCTTTCATTTTTCCCCCCCTTGATTTTTCAACCATTCCCACATGCCGTAATTAGGATTACCATCATATTTTTTCTTGCATTCTGTGTTGCCTCATCCTTGTATTCTGCTTGAAAATCCTGGAGCATCGGGGAACCACCAAAGGACTGGAAAAAAACTGATGTGGTTCCCATCTTCAAAAAAAAAAAGGTGGGGGGAAACAAACCTAGGAAACTATAGATCAATCAGCCTAACATCAACACCCAGGAAGATACCGGAAAAGATAATTAAAAACAGATCTGCCAACATCTAGAAATGAGTAAAGTAATAACTAGCAGTCAGCATGAGTTTGTTAAAAACATGCCAAACCAATCTTATTTCATTCTTCAACATAGTGACTAAATTAATAGACCAGTGAAATACTGCGGACATAATATACTTAGACTTCAGCAAGGCATTTGACAAAATAGACCACAACCTATTTCTTGGTAAGCTAAAAAAAGGTGGGATGGATAGCATCACCACCAGATGGATTCACAACGGGCTGACAAACCGTACACAATGAGTAGTACTTAATGGCTCTACATGGAGGGAAGTAAACAGTGGGGTACCACAAGGTTCCATCTTAGGCTCTTCAATATCTTCATTAATGACTTAGATGAGGGAATAGAAGGGGAACTTATCAAATATGCAGATGATACAAAGCTAGCAGGAATAGTCAACACCCCAGAAGACAAGCTCAAGATCCAGATGGATCTTGACAGACTTGAACACTGGGCCCGATCTAACGAAATGAAATTCAACATAGAGAAAAGTAAAGTCCTACATTTAGACAAGAAAAACCAAAAGTAGACATATAGACTGGGTGAAACCAGGCTCAATAGCAGTAACTGTGAGAGAGTCTTGGAGTTTTAGTGGACAACCAGCTAAACATGAACCAGCAGTGTGCAGCAGCAGCTGCAAAAGCCAATGCAATCCTAAGTTGCATTAATAGAGGGATACAATCAAGATCAAGTGAGATAGTAATACCTCTCTATAAAGCCTTAGTAAGACCACATCTAGAGTACTGCATCCAGTTTTGGTCACCACACTATAAAAAGACATTGAGACTCTACAAAAAGTACAGAGAAGGGCAACCAGGATGATTAGAGGACTGAAGATTAAAACATATGAAGAATGGTTACAGGAACTGGGCTTGGCTCGTCTAGTGAAGAGAAGGACCAGGGGAGACATGATAGCAGTCTTCCAATATTTGAGGGGCTGCCACAGGGAGAAAGGGGTCAAGGTATTTTCTAAAGCACCTGCAGGCCAGACAAAGAGTAATGGATGGAAACTGATCAAGAAGAGATTCAATCTAGAAATAAAGAGAAATTTTCTGACAGTGAGAACAATCAACCAATGGAACAGCTTTCCCTTGGAAGTTGTGGAAGCATCATCACTGGAGGCTTTGAAGAAGAGACTGGACTGCCATTTGTCAGAAATGGTGTAAGGTCTCCTGTTTGGGCAGGGGTTGGACTAGATGACCTACAAGGTCCCTTCGAACCCTGTTAATCTGTTATTCATCTATTAGCTATTGAATGTATTTAATTCTCTTTTCTTGTTCTAAGCCTCTTCCCTTTTTTTGTTCTGCTGATATTTATGTCAATCATATATCTAGGATTCCATTTCTGTCTATATACATTCTCTTTTAGTGTCTTTGTATCTCTATTGACTTTGAATCATATCTAGAGATTTTATTTCCCTCCCACTTAATATATGTAAAACATGCTTTCTATTCCTGTTTATCTCTCCTTGTGTCTTTTTTGTAATTAGGTTATAGGCAGAACTTGTCTTATCTTTGTCATATATGTGCTGTATCTTTGTAATAATGTCTAGAAATAAATATGAGGCAGGGTTGGTGAGCTACAGATCCTCCACTTAAACAATGCCAATTGTTAGGATCCAGGATCCAGGATCTTGCCTCTCTATCACAACTCCTCTCCCCTGACAAAGTGTCCCCAAAGATCCTTATGGTTTCCACTCTAGCAACTTTTAAGAAATCCCTGAAAAATTAACTGTTCCCCAGTCCTTGGGCTGGAGAAAGTACTTATAGGACTTTGTTTCCCCCATATACAGATAATATTTTTTTCTGTTAATATTGTAAGCTGCCCAGAATATGTGGAGGTGGGCAAACTTCCACATCTAATAAATACAGCAAATATATATTTATAAAATCAGGATAGCGGAAGTATAGCAATGACAGAGGACTCCAAAAAATGCAAAGAAAAGTGCTCTTGAAGATTTGTAATTGAAAAGGATTCACATGCTATACAGTGAATTATTGTATAAACCAGTATTTTTGCTAAGAATGTACATAAAAATAAAAGTTCAAAGCAAAAAAAAGCTCTATTTTTATTTTCTGAGGCTATTTGGGAATTTAGAATCTAGAAATTTTCACTCCTGATATTTATTTAATGACCATCTTTTGACAATTCAAGGGGGAACAGAAGCTAAGCTGGACACGTTGTGTTCAAATCTGCTTCTTCCATTAAAGAGTCTAGGTCTCTCACACTTTCTTAAAAACTCAAGAACAATGATATATTCCAACTTTCTAGCTTCATAAATGTTATTGCTGTTTCTATTATCAAACTGGACTTTAAAATATCCTTTCTAAAGATCCAAATGATTTTAATTTACTCTCAACCTTGTAAGCAAATAATTTTAATGTTAACCACCACTGGCACCTCTCCAAAAAGTTTTGGCCGAGTCTTTGCATACCTGGGGCAATTCTGTTAAATGGACACTTCAATTATAAAACCAACAATAAAATGAACGTAAGTTTGCTGTGTTAATAAGACACCCAAAGTCCGTGTGATCATGGAGCGGTTAGTTCCCTTCATATAATTTTCTTTCCAGCTTGAGGTTTACCATACAATTTCCCAGTTTGTGAAAAGCCATATGTAAATCATCTCAGTAATAAGAGCGAGGTAGTCCAAATATATAGACAGATGGAAAATATAGGAAGTTGTTTTATCTTCAGCTAGCTAACTTGTCAAAGGTAACTTCACTGATTGGCAATGGCTGGCCTGACTTTATTTCTCAGCATAGATGGACATGCCAGTGTAAGAACCTGGACTGTTCTACATGTAAGACATGTTCTACCAAAGCAGGTATTTAGGGCATTTCCACATTGCAGCCTTTAGCTACTTGTTTCTCATGCTGGAAACTGAGCCATTTTTTAATTTCAACCTCTTGTTTTGCTTTAATTATAATAGTTTATGTTCTATGTAACTGCATTTATTACATGCCATTGGGGAAGGAAGGAAGGAAACTTCATGCCAAGAGAAGCTGGAAGTATGGACCTGTCCTAGATGTTTGTTTTTTTTTCTTGTTGCACAATCTGCAGCAGCACAAGACAAAATTGTACAGAAATAGCTTTTACTTCTTTTTTCTCCCATTACAACTGAAGATAACATTAAACAGTTTCAAACTACTTCTCCATTGGGGAATGGAAACAATGGTGTTGTGAAAGCCCGTGAACTACAGCAACTGACTATAAGGGTACAGTTCCAATTACTCCTGACAGGTCAGAAGCAACGTGTGAGTCCATTCCCCTGTATTTCTTCAAGTGATACTGACTTCCTTCCATTAAATGAAAATGCCTCCAGCATGATTGCACGCTTCCTGGTTCACACTGGAACACTCTGCTATCCCACTGAAAGCAATACAAATCCTTGAGCTTCATCCAGATACTAGAACAGGCACATCAAAATTGCAAAATATTGTTTTCAAAGTGCATCTAATTTAATCATTTCCTTTATTTGGCCCTTGGTCTAAAAGCTGATATTTCCAAAATATCTGGAAATATTTCAAAAGTTTACGTTGATTTTCTCCAATCTAGGCAACCTACAGATGTGTGGATTTATTTCAATGCTTAGAATTCTAAACAATGCCCATGCTGAGTGGGGGATTCTGGAGATAGAAGTTTGTACATCTGGGAATGGCTTGGGAACAATCTGATTCAGTGATATGCATTTTCTAAGCAAGTAGGCCTACTGAGGGACTTCTCCATGTTTTGCTAATTTTTTTTTTCATTCAGAAGAATCATTTTCAATAATCATTAATTTGCATTTTTCAATTATTTTTAAAATCATCTAGATTGCTATTTAGTGTTTGTTTTACTAGGATTCAGGTCCTTTCCCAAGGGGTTCCAGGACAAGTCCTAAAACTTGCACTGCCATTGAAAGAAAAATAAAACAAGAACAAATGAGAGCAAACTATCATTTAGCGAAGTTAGCATATAAAAGAACAGCAATAAAAAAGGACACTGTATACATTTGACAAGTAAGCAATACCTTGAGGACTTTAGTTCACATAATACATTCATGGTTTCTTCCTTTCATTTTAATAATGGCATTCATAAGATCAATGCTGTAAATTATCAGTCTTTTCCTCAAACCACTAAAGCTATCTTCTCCGTAAAAGGTTACTGTATTAGCATTTTTAAAAGCTAATAATATAACAACCAAGAAGGCCCTTGACTATCTACTTTAAACTTGTTTTACGTGTAAAATACAGAAGAAGGCGTAATATTCAAATAACACAATCCATATAACTTAGGGTTCCCATGGGAGCTTCTGTCCTCCAGACATTGTTGAGTTCCAGCTCCATATGTGACTAGCCAGTGCTGGTCCAGTGATATGAGAAGGCCACAGATTCCCCATCTCCAATTTGTCATATTTAATATTTGAATTATGACCAGGAATTATTAGTCATTAGACCAGGAATTATTAGTCAATCTAATCATGTTTTTATTGGCATTCTGGAAAAGTTGCCATTCAATGGGATCCCCTATCAAGGGCTCATGGCATTAACCCCATGCTAGCTTTATATACATATGAATTGAAATGGCCAGTCTCTCTTTTTAAGAAGGCAGCTGCTCTTGACAATGAGTGATCCAGGAATGCTTTATCCTTGTTGTTCAGTGCATTTAGCATTGACCCATTAAACAGTTGACTCCCAACAATCCATTTCGGCACTTGCCTCCCCCCCTTCAATGGTATCAAAATCCCCCAAAGAACCAGGAAAAGTGAGTTTCATACTCCACACATGCACTCCCTCCAAGCTCCAGCACAGAAATAGTATAAGGGCAGGACAAAAATTATACTCTTTTAAAGCACTAAGGACTGAAAGGAATGGAATCAAAATATTTGGGAATTTCAAAAATAAGTACAGTTGGTTTTCATGCTCTTTGGGAAGTGTTAAGTATAAAGTCATCTAAAGACGTATACATTTTTCCAAGGTTCCAGTCTTGTTAAAATTGCTAATCTGGTTGTGTTTCAGCATCAAAGTCCTCAGAGTTCTAAAACTAGACTACAACTGATCTGTGGTTTATTCATCTCTGCCTAATATAAGGAAGCCAAGTCTCTATCCCAGAAGCTATTTGAGAAGCCACATTAAAAACTGTTTTCTATAATCAACCAAGAGAGCTAGGATGGCTTGCTGGCCATCAGTTCTAATACTTCATCAGAAAGACCATAATCTCTATATTATCTAAATATTTATTAAGGAAAAAAATATTGGAGCCTTAAATTAAAAGTGTCAGATCACCATGTAGCAGGAAAATTTCCTTGATACCCATAAATGAAGGATTGAAAATAAAGTGCCAATATTATACATAAACTATGGCACCACTATCCTTTGAAATACAGCTTATAGCTCAAATCATCTAGTATCAAAAAGAATGCTGGCAAAATTGTAAGAAGTAGCAACTAAAATGATAGAACACGTCACACTAAATGAAATGACAAAACTCAGCACATAAAAAGTGTTCTGCTTGCTGAGATGAAAGGTTATTTTACTCAACATCCTGTCTTCCATATATCATTGGCTCATAAGAAGCTCTGAGAATGTTTAAAGCAGAGTTGGGAGAAAAATAAATTGCTGAACTATTATTGTGATAAATGGCCATCAATACATTTCACATTTGGCCTTTGCACCAAATAAAGTGTGCATGTGCACATATACATAAACACACACTCACACACTTAATGTAAACTTTCACGTTACATGTTATTCCACTGAATATGCCTAGAAATAAGCTTCCAATTTCCCTTACTTCCCCAAAAATCTGAAACAGTCATTCAGGAATAAAAGTACTTCTCATATTAGGGAACTATAAAGAGATGGATTGATGGGATTTTATTACATTTATTTTGTCATCACAGGATATGTTTATTACAATGAATCTAGGAGAGCAGCATGTTTACCTCTAGGAGGTCAGCAAGTGCTCCAGGACAGGGGGTCTTCAACCTTGGCAACTTTAAGACTTGCGGACTTCAACTCCCAGAATTCCTCAGCCAGCAAAACTGGCGGAGGAATTCTGGAAGTTGAAGTCCACAAGTCTTAAAGTTGCCAAGGATGGAGTTCCCTGCTCCAGGAGATAGGTAACAAGGCTTTTCCAAAGAAAACATCCTTCTAGGCACATGAACATCTGCATAGTCAAGCAGGCCACTCCCTGTCCTAGAATAGTATTGTAGCAGTAATACCCCTTTCAATGTATGCCCCTGAAGGGGCAAGCATAGCCAGTTGTTAACCTAGAAAAATGACTTCCTTAACTTTTTAAAATATTTAAGTGAAATAGATATGCCTTTCTTCATGACTGACCAACATGCCTACTGTCCTGTCCTATTGTTTCTTTTTATTTTCTTATATGTATCCATTTCATGTATTCATAACTGTGTTATACTTATACCTGTTATCTTATAACCGCTTGACAAAATAAATAAATAATAAATATCTACAGAGAGCAGTAAAAGGATATTACGTATACAGTAGAAAGTGTAAGCGCTTTAAATACATCTAATGAATGTAAACAGGAAAACAAAAATACAAGAGAAAGCAAAAAGATTTATTTATGTAAAAGTTGAATGATATTTTTGATGGAAAAGTAGCAACTATTTGTTTATTATTTATTTCAAAGACTGTGTAGCTTACGTAGCTTATTGGATTTAGAAACCTCACCACCAATTCCGTAAGACTCTGGGTGACATATAGTTTTAAAGGCTAATACTTAAAGCAGTAAAATTGAGTGACTTGCCTTAAAAGCCCAGAATTGCCCTGGCCTTTTTGGTGAATATAGTATCTTTGACTGTCAATAATTCTGAATCAGCTGTCCATCTGGTTTAAGAAGCATCTGCAAGAATTCTCCTAGTTGGAAAGAATAATGAGAAAGCACTTCTACTTAGAATAGAATTCTTTATTGGCCAAGTGCGATTGGACACACAAGTAATTTGTCTTGGTGCATATCCTCTCACAGTGTACATAAAAGATACGTTCATCAAGAGTCAAGAATCATAACGTACAACACTTAATAAAAGTCAAAGGGTACAATAAGTAATCAAATCATACTAGGAAACAGTCAGTATAAATCATAATGATACAAGCAACAAAGTTACAGTTATACAGTCACAAGTGGGGGGGATGGGTGATAAGGAGTGATGAGAAGATTAATAGAAATAGTAATGCAGACTTTGTATATTCTTTGGACAGTGTTGAGGGAATTATTTGTTTAGCAGAGTGATGGCATTCCGGGGAAAATCTTCTGAGAACAATCTTTTTTGAGGTTCCCAGGAGACATCTCCATGCAGGAATTTTTATGGTCTCTTCATCCTGTGGCTGTCTCTTTTCAAAGGTGACAGGGTTCCAGGCATCTGGTCTCTGTCCCTCCATGGATATCATGAGTTATCCAAATTCAATATAAGATTTAATATATCCAGGTTACATCAAAAAGGATTTCTTATACCAAGCCCCCCCCCCTTCTGAAGAATGGCAGATCCATGGATTTTTGCAACAATGTAGCTGCTTAAGTTTAACTCTGAACCAAGATTTATTGTTACTATATATTTGCAGGTTCCTTGTTGGTACACAAAGGTCTTTACAGAAGCTGACATATGATGTTGCAGTATCTGTGAACTCACCTAGGTCTGCAGAGGTATCTTCAAAAACATTCCAACCAGTGCAATCAAGGCAAGCCTGAAGCTTCAGCTTTGCCTCATCAGTCCCTCACTGATTTAATTGGTGGTTTCATGGTTTTAAGTTTTTGTCTATAGGCAGGTCCAAGGTGAATCATGCAGTGATCAGCGTGTCCCACAGCTGCTCATGGTAAAGACCTATAAGCATCTTTTACTGTTGTGTAGCAGTGGTCTAAAGTATCTTTGCCTCTGGTGGGACAATTGAACTTTGTAGTGAATATATCACTTCCTAAAATTTTGAGGTTCATCTAATGCAAATTGGTTTCAAAGTAAAAGGCCACTACAAACTATGAAACAAAAAAAAAAATCATTGGATAGCAACCACTTTTAATAGGTATCCATGCCTCACAAGACTGCTCTCTTTCACTACCAAGAATATCTGATGCCCTGGCAGGGAAGTCTTTCCCAAGTTTGCCATGGTCAGGTTCAGTTACATTCTTTCATACCTTCAAGTGTTTGGTTAGTCGACCTGAAGGGGGAGGATTTCCATTGTCTTGGCTATGATGTCCCAGGAACAATACTTCACTCCAGGGGAAGATGGGATTCTACCGGTTCTGACCAATTCTTTAGAACCCCTTGTTAACTTTCTAAGCAGTTTGGAGAACCTTAGAAGCAATCTCCTTTTGGTTTTTGCCACCCTTATTACATTCTTGCCAGTAGCCTAGACTTCCTGTCTCCAGAGCTTCGAGGCTTGGCTTTCTTAAAGGGGAAGGGTTGTTTTAAGATGTTCACACTGCTATTGGGAGGAAATTTGAAGAAATAATTTAATAATGAAGCAAAGCTTTTAGTGACAGGGAACCAAGATGAGTGACATTCAGCAAGGCTTCTTGGCTAGCTAGACTGACATTCAAACGTGAGTTTACATACCCTTTTTGAGTTTTGGTCTAAAACTGGTTTTTAGTGAAGGTTGATTCTATGCTTGGTGACAGTTAATCCTGTGTTTATTCATGGGATAATTTTCCTTATTCAGCTTCAACAAGCAACAGCTTCTGTTGTGTGATTTAATGATTTGTATTGTGTTTGAATTTTTTCCTGCCCCATGGTTTCTTTTTCTACCTGGAGAGGGGGTCTTTCTCACTGCTTTAGGACTATCTGGCACTGTCCTTTTGGGGTGTACTTCCAAGAGGCAGGATGCAAGCTTGGCACTGATTTTTTTACTGCCTTTCTGGGGGCATGTGACCTTTCCTTAAATCTGGATGATTTCCTTAGGATATCTTCTGAGATGAGTAAGACCAGCTGGTATCTTTAAGTGGTACAAATCAATCTAAGGATTGCTTCTCCTGGGTGTGCTCTTTTTGGAGAGCTTAAATGACCTCTCTGCTAAAGGGTTTCACTTTATGAGCAAGAGTTGGCTGCTTGATAGTTATCACTGCATTTTAACTATTTTCATTCCTCAAGGTGCTCTGGAACCCTGCCTGATTTGTAACTTTGGCTTGCAGGTATTTTTAATCTAATGATTGGTATTTAGGGCAGTTTTTTGCAAGCAAAGAAGTTTTTTGTATTTTTGTACAGATAATCTTTGACTTACAACAGTTCATTTAGTGACTATTCAAAGTTACAATGGCACTGAAAAAAGTGGCTTATGACCATTTTTCACATTTATGACCGCTGCAGCATCCCCACCGTCATGAGAGGCCAGGTGAGGAGAAGCGCACCTTGACATGAGTGATGTCGAGTTGGCCATGCCCACCCAGTCACATATGATGTGACCAAGCCACATCCACCAATTAAGCCACGCCCACTGAAGAGGTTGTTTAAAAAACTGAATCCCATGCCTGTTTCACTCCCAAAGCCTTGTGGAAGGTTTGAAAGTTGCTTTTACAATGTGCTGAGATACTTACTGTTTTGTTTCTGTTGCAGACTATTCTAGGGGAACAAACAAAAAAGTTCCACAGTTGTAATGTGGAAGTAGTTTGTGAGACCTTACTGCTGATTTGTGGAAACTTTTGCTGATATAAGAGGTTGGAGAGCTATTGAGAGGTTATTGGAGTTTTCATGCGGGGCAATCTGGATATCATGCTTATTAGTTTCAAATTTCTGTACCATATAGTCCTCCTTTCAGTCTGTTGGGGATAAGGCCCTGAACAGAACTGATAATGCAGTTCTAAATCCTCCTCTCCATTCAGATTCCATTGTTAGCAATTTGTGAGAGCTGAGAGTCAATGTATCAGCCTTTATTCGATATGAATAGTTAGAGCTAAGCGGGAGAGCACTGGCTATAGCAGATAGACATTAGGAGAGAACATCTAGAACATAAAAAAGGCAACAACATAATTGATTGGTTCATTGAAACGGAAAGAAAAACTTTTTGCTGTGACTGTTTTTTACACAGCAGAGGAAAAAAAGAAGTGAGAAGAATGAAAAAAATGGAAAACCAGCTCCTTAATAACAGAATAACATAATTAGGAGAGTTCTTGGACATCTTTTAGTCCAATTTCCTGCTCATACAGGATACCCCTCTGTAAATGTTAATACATTGTACATTCATAATGAAAAGTTCCCAATTATGCATTGATTATAGAAATCAAAAAGCAATTAAAATATTGAGATGTGAAAGATTCCAGTGGCACTGTGGTACCTTACAGGCACAAAACTCCGAAACCACAGTGCAAGAATTATGTCATCAGTAAGTAATATTGGTTCAAGCACCTCTGAAATAACACTTTAAAATTAAAGATTAAAACGCATCAGCATTTTGGAGGCCACATTTAATTTAAATACTATTAAAACTGATTCCTGTCAAATTTTATAAAGATTTTATGACATAAAATTTATCATAACACAATTTATGACATCATACAAAATGTCATAAAACATTTCATGTGCTGATGTTTGATTCTGCTATAGAGTTCAGCATGGGCTAATTTCAAGGCAGATACACCTTGGAACGTATCCCAGTTCTTCCAATGAAGGCAGCACATTAGAACCTCTGTCATTGTTGAAGGCATTGAGGAATCCAATAAGGAAATATCTCTGAAAGGATGACCCAAGGGGCTAATGGGCGTAGAGCTTTTTTGGTCATTAACATTTTATTGAATTATAAAGTATTATAAAATACAAAGTAAATAGAAAAGTAGTGGGGGAAGGGAAAGAGAAGTGAAGAAAGATAAGAAAGAAAAAGTAGCATTGACCTCCGACTCTCTCTGTTACAGTAAAATTAGGCATTAACATCAAATCATAGCTTTTTCATAATAATATGAACAAGCCATTTCTATAAAGACCTACAAGTTTAACTGGTAAAACCCAAAGTCAAAGTTTCATTCTTTTCCACATCAAGCACGAAATTCAGAAGTAGTCTCCATGTGGAAACAAAAGTACTTATATTCTTTTCTTTAATCAAAGTGGTCAGTTTTGCCATTTCAGCCAGCTGCATCAACTTCTGCAACCATTCATCCATAGTATGAATCGAAGCGTCCTTCCATTTTTGTATGGGCTGTCTAGCTTTTTCAAAATGTGAAATTACCTCCAAATGCAAGATAGAATTTTGTTTTGGGACATATCAAGTAACTATTCTGTTCCCTTTCATTCCATACCATCTAATTTCCATAATTAAATATGCCTTTATCTGTTCCTTCAGTCTGTTAATTTGTTGCTGAAAATGCTTGAACAAGGTAAATTACTTCAGCCCCAAAATCTACCTTGCTATGGCTTCCCATACTGTTATTCCAATTCTCTAGGGCCTTGTGCAGCACTTCAAAAGAAATCTCAGAACATTCACGTGCAACAAAGATAGAAGAGAAACATTATTTGGCCAAGATGAATAACCAGATCTCCGATAATGGAACACAGCTCTGGTGCTGTCAAGGGCAAGAGACTTTGGGGGTAAACTTAAAATCGTTACAACAAGGCTGAATTATGAAACTCCACAGAGCTGCCACATCTCATATCACTGATATGGTGGTTTGGCTCAAAAAATCCCAAGGTGTTCATCCTATATACCCCAGTCAAAACTCTAACGAGAGACTGCTTTATCCTGATAGCAATGTGTCCATCTTTTCAAGACTTTGCACAAGCAAATCAGATTTCCACAGATGAATGTTGTATGGTATTACAGACAGCCCTTAACATACAACTGTAATGAAATTGCCCCTTACAATTGTAAAATGGGTCAGTCATAGGACTCACTTAAATTGATTGCCAATTTTGCAACAGTCATTAAGTGAATGTGGCAGCCATTAAATAAACATGGTAGTTGTTATGTGAACCAATGGTTCATTATGGGTGCACCTTTGTCCCAAACCAGAACACAGCAAAACCATCATAAAACCCAAAATAATATTTTCGGTGAGAGGGACAGCACATAAATTTAATAAATAAATAACATATGGTCATATGACCATGGGATGTTGCATGAAAATGCAGCCATATTGCCGAGTGCTTGAAATTTGGTCTTGTGACTGCAAAAGAGTAACTGGTTGTAAGTTGAGGACTACCTGTTGTCAAGATCATCTAAACAGGAAAAGATATGCCCATAAAGTTTACTATTACTATTACTAACCTGCATGCTCACAAAACTGATCAATATTCAACAAAAGCTATAATAATATTCAGAGGATAGTGAATTAAAATTTTAATAAAAATTATGTAGAACTTTAGAACAGCAAATTTGTTTCTACTCAAGCATCAGAACACAGAGCTTGCATTTTGGCTATAGTAAGTATCAGCATCTTCTCTACTTTATTAACCTGCTGTCTAAATCTTCTGCAGAACAATAACCCACTCAAGATGCTAATAACATTTTCATTCTGCTTGCCTTTTCTCCTTTGCTTGAATGATCCTAAAGGTTCTGGACCCATGACAATACTCCCCAAAAAAACAATTAAAACAGGCAATCAGGTTGAAATATAATCACAGCACATAACACCGTCACATTAACATACAAACTTGCCATCAGAAAAGCCAGCTCAAACACAACCCTTTTATTCTGGAAAATGTTCAGGATTAGACCTTCTGACTCTTTCAAAGGAAGAATATAATCTTGCCGATGGAAACTTCTTTTTTCTGATCACAGGCCCAACCCTAGACGTGTTATTGTTTCAAATGTTTGTTGCTTCATGGCTCCTTGAATGAAGGATGCAACTTTACAACTGTGGGGTGCAAGAGAACGGATTTCAGTTGTTTTAGATTGCTTCTCAAAAGATAGAGAAAGGAGAAAAGGGTACATAAAAGTCAATTCCACTGAAGAGACTCAATTTCAACATGCATTAACCTGCTGTACCTATCCCAGCACACATATGCTTTGCACAACTTTCTCAGCAAGACAGTTAATGGGAAGAATGTAGTGGGTCTAAGAATTCTTTGTGTGAGAAGTGACACCACAAACTATGGATCTGCTAATATTCTATTTATGAAAAAGAATGCCCCTTCTGCATTACATCACTGCTGTTTCGAATGTTAAAAGACAGCATTGATTCACAACTTTACAGTCTATCACTTGGCGGCACAAAAATAATAATAATGTGTGTGAGCCAGATTATATACTGGAGCAAAAAGGGAACCTGAAATCAGCCTCATCCCACAGTCCAACATATGGAAAATACTCCAGCCCTCCTCCTGCCTGCTTTTCCCAATGTTATTTTTAGAAAACCTTTCATGAGCAAGACAGAGGAGGAAGGGAATAATATCAAAATATAACAACAAATAGCCAAAGGAAGCAAGACTGTATAAGATTTTTAAATTATCCCTTATCCAGTACCTCAATGGAAAGATGGAAGTCTGATTCTACTATTCTTACAGGGATGCTTCTAGATGGAGGAGCCCATAATATCTAAGAAGCGGCTCAATGGTCAGATGGGAGCTCAAAAGACACACTTTGAAGAACATCCTATGTAGCAGAAAATTGAGACAGGAGTTCTTTACAAAGTGCAGCTTTGCTGAGGACTAGGGTAGTGTGTTTAGCATCCTTGACCCCAGGGCCAAGTCGATGATGTGCAACTCATTTGTCATAGAATAAGCCACTGGTGCATCTAAGGAAACCTGTGAACTGGTTTTGTGCAGGTACAACTGCCTGCTGCCAATTTGTTTTGAGAACCGAGATTATTTTTCTTCCCTGATGGGCTACCTTGTAATTCATTTCATAATGGAGCCAAGCAGGCCTTTCTATTCTTTTGACAAATTGGAAACTTTGTTCAATCTGTGTGTGGCCTGGGTCCCCTTATCTATGAACTCTTTCTTCATCCTGCCACCAACTTCCTGATGAGAAGGCCTTTTAAAGGGAAAGATGTCTGACAGCTTTGCAGCTCCTCTTCATAAGATTTTTTTTTTTGTTTGACAGGTGATCAGATGAACAAAGCATGGAATAAGGATCTGCTGAAGAACAAGAATAACTTTACAGTATTTCCCTTTTGTAGGAGATATGAAGGAATTTTTGTTTTTCCAAGGTCTACAACTACTGAGGAAAGGTCAGCATTGTGATTCATTATTTTGTATTATCTCTGCCTCAAGATTATAAGCAATACAAACAATCACAAATCACCTTCAAATTATTTTTAAGATTGGAAAATGGAAATAGCGGTGTTCTACAAGTGACTCTTAAAATTAGTTCCTTGTACATTTAAGACCAGTTGAGAGAGAGAGCACAAGTTTCCTCCTTTAACCTTAAATACTGTTCCCTTAACTTGGAATAATATTTCTAAAAAAAAAAAATAATCATACAAAACCCAAACATAAATGTAACCTGAAAGCTGTGTATTCATATGCTCAAATACTGAAGATGTATCAAATATTCAAAATGCAGGGATGAGAAGGGATTTTTTCAGTAATCAATTAATTTTTCATAACATCGAGTTTAAGAATGGATGACTATCTAGTCTTATAGAAACAGGACTCCTGTCTCCCAGAAATCTAGTTTTGGCTCTTCTCTAAATTTTAAGTGTTGCAGTTTGTTTAAGTGATCAAAAGTTTACAAAAACATTTTTTTTATTTCTTTATATAAGAATGATCTTTGGCACACATTTCACATGTCACATTTGCATACATGCAAATTTGGCATGGGAATTAAAACTGAATTTGGATTCTGAGATCCAAATTTGACCACTTTTCAAAAATTTGTCAAAAAGACAAAGGTCTAACTTTTGTGGCTGTAAATACACTACCTGTTGAAAGCAACAATGTACACTGAGTAAATCCAACGGTTTTTACATTTCTCTCCAAATTTCCTAACATGTTAATTAGGAATTATCTCAACTCTCTTTGTTATCCAACCACATTATTTTTTTCCAAAGACAATACATCCAATCTCTACACCTCCAAACAAAACACACACACACACACACACACACACACACACACACACACAGCGGATGCAAACTGCAAATGTCAGGTTAAAATCAAGAATATAAGTCAGACATGCCCACACTTCATTATGGTTTGATTTGCTGATTTTATTGAGGAAGGTTTTGACTTTACAGTGAATATTCTAGATGAATTATTAGGGATGCCTCCACTATGGCTAAGGCAAACATAGAAATTGCAAATTGATGGTTACAGGAGGTTTTATTTCCTTCATTTGGTTATTTTCTAGATTGTACAGGATTTCATTTTTTGCATAAAATG
This sequence comes from Laticauda colubrina, assembly GCA_015471245.1. Lineage (NCBI taxonomy): Eukaryota > Metazoa > Chordata > Lepidosauria > Squamata > Elapidae > Laticauda > Laticauda colubrina. Next base: position 32,213,307 of record BLBF01000021.1, on the reverse strand, counting down.
GAGTTATAGGGCTCTTGAAACAATATTTCCCTAAAAGTATTCTTTTTGTTCTGTTTATTGTCTTATCTGGGGAGGGGGGGGGGAATAGAGAAAAAAACATTTTTCTTTTCTTTTTTTAACTAAGTAACAACATTTTCATTAGCTGGTCTGTGTGTGTGAGAGAGATGCGCACACACACACACACACATATATGACATACAAATTTGTAGCATAGCTCAGCTGCTGTAAATTTAATCGAGTAGGCTCAATTACAATTTATAAAATTCAGGTTTTGGAAAAAAATGAAGATAGGTATTTGGATTCTGCCTTTGGCCCAACAACTTTTAAGATATATGCATTACCCATCCAGTTAAATATCTTCATATGGCGAGTAGGTCACCACTTCTTTAAACCTCCCCTGTAGAAGTTAAAAGATTCAAAACATTTGAGTTGCCAGAATTGTGATCAATGCAGTTTTTGTAAGGTCGGTTTTGAATCTAATTGCTGGACACCTTGCTTGAGTTTAAAATAAATGTTCTTCGCACTGTTTTAAAAAGCACATTTAAATTTCATTTTTGTTAATAAGGCCGCAAGTGTTTTCAGAATTTAATTTTATAGTCAATCTATACATTTATAATTAAATTATAATTAGTTAGCATGCTGGCAACTAAAACACCTCTGCTCAAATGTTAGCTTACTACGTGAGAATCAGAACGTTGAGCTCAGTAAAAGCACCAGGATAGAAAAGTGCCAGAATCGACCCAAAGTACTTGGTTTAGCATAGGCCCATGATTACAAGCTCATCCTTCATTTTTGAAAGACCTTCCTAGCTGAAAATCATGCAATTTCATTTCTTCTTCCTTCCATACATTTCAGCATTTCAGGTTGATATTTACACTACTCACTTGCTTTTCGCTTGCAACAGAGAACAGAAAGAACCATTTAACCATGAAGTAAAAGTATGGCACTCAAGAAAAAATGGGCCCATCTCTATTATTATGAGCTTCAGTTGAAATATGGCAGTTGGCCTAACATGTTATAAGACCTCGTTATCCAAATACTTTTTGAACAATACTTGCTGATTATGTTTAAAAGATTGGGTTTGCTGAAATCATTATTCTTTCTTTCATTATCCACCCATCACCCCCACACACCCCAATTTCTGGCTGAGCATTAGACCAACAGATCCTATTTAGTGAATCCAAAAATATTTTAAAAGAATAGCATTCATTAGTTTTTTATTTAAATTCAGGGTTGTTTTTTTTAATCACTTGACTAGTAATAGATGTTTCCATTCTCCAAAAGTAAGACTTTTAAAAATAAACCAAATAATACACGTTTATTACAAGATCTCCATACCCGTAGTTTTTGTTCTTACATTCACCCAAAACATAATTTCTGCCCTAATGAAAAATCTCAGTCAATGGCGGTCATATCCTATCTATATTCATGCAAATATTTCCAAGATCTTTCATATCAATAAACTTTCTGGGGCTTTTTTCAGAATAATTGTTCATTTCCTTCCCATACAAATTATTAACTGGATAATTTTATAAGCATTAAAAACTTCAGTATTCACATTCCAGCAAGCTTGATGTCTCCCCTGTGCTCTAAACTGCAACTATGATGAAATATGGCTAAGGTATCTAATTTATAATGACTTTTCAATATTTCAACCCATGACTTGTGCTAGCATCAATATTTGCTATTAGTAGACTCTCTCTTGCCTAAAATAAGCAAAGTGCTTTTCTAAGTTACAACCTTTAAAAGTCTTACAAGTTCTTCCATGTCTGCTATGAAATGCAATAAGCTCTTTCGAATTGCTCCTTTATTTTTTCATATCTGGCAGAAGAAAATTTCTTGGTGGATTGTGCCCTTCAGTGTTGGGTTTTCAAGGCTTTTGTGTATTCTTAATGCTATGATTCTTTCTCTCTCTTTTTTTTATAAAACTTTTGTTGCCAAAGTAGTAGAGAGAATAATTCTAAACCAAAATACTTGGTAAGAAAGAGTTATGCATGCAAGTCAGAGAAGAGAAGAGAGACGTTTGGAAACAAGAGTACAATACACTACAGCTAGAATAAATCTAGAATGCAATCAGTAAAAAACAGTCTTCCGCATAAACCAGAATTTCCACTATAAGATGAACAAATTAATTACTTTGTAAAAATCTGTTTGCAGTTCTACAAATATTCAAATTAAAAAAGGAGAAATGGTAATGAAAACATTACAAGTAAACTACACAAATATATAACCCTAAGGTTAAGATATTTTATTAATATACTCTTGCATATACACAAACACACACACACTCACTTTATACACATTTTTAAAATAGGGACTATTTCTTATTTAAAATCATGAATTTTCTCTCCTATAAAGTGGAACTAATACTTTTTGCTGCCATGAATTAATTCCAAAATTCATAATGTTGGTTTACTTTAAAAAACAAAAACAAATGGAAAATCAACCACCTTCTCTTACCAGAGCCAAGATTTCTTTTTTTCACCCCAAAGTGGATTCTACCACCACCAGTAGCAGCAGCAGCACACTCTTACGGTTAAAAAACAAAGACTGGATTTGCTAGAAGCTCTTTCTGTCTAGAAGCTGCTACGCAAAAAGTCGCTGGTATTCTCCAAACTGCTGGTTGCTAAAATATTGCCAAGAGATGTGGGAGGGGGTGAGGTTTTCTACTGTGTTAAATATCCAGGTCTTTGCAAGTCTTTTGAAGAGTCTTATGCACAGCAAGTAAAAATGCTTTTAAAAAATTCAGTTCTGAAAATGAATAGCAAACAAGCATGCTAGATTGTTTCACAGGAACCAAGCTGACTTTGAGCTAATTGTTTTCACGATTATTTCCATTTTAGAACAACTATTTTCTTTCCTTGAATTCTCCCCACCATCTTAGCACCTTGAGCCCAGTCTTCTGTTGCCTCTACCTATGTCTGCTCCCTAGCTCTCTCTCTCCCAGGAAAAGAAAAAGCTCTGTGACTTAATATTTCTCTGTGTTAACAAAATCAAATACACAAATATAAAATCAATCACACTGAAAAATGAATCCCCATGTAAAAAACATTAAACAGTCAGGTGACAAAAACACAACCCAATTCTGCAGCTACAGTACTTTATTTTAAAACCATTCAAAAGTATGCTAACAAAGCAATGTTTGCTAGCAAGTTACTCAAAATGGCATGCAACTTCTATCAGAGGAATATGTTTAATAATTATTATTTGTACCATGATAAATTAGTAGACTTGGTAGGCATCTGCCTTACCAAGCAATTTATTCTTGAGTATTGTCAATGCCTTTCTCTTCTCTTTAGACACATATTCCATAGGCCCAAAATAAGTAGTGATAACGAGACAAGGACAATGGTCATGGAAAGGAGCCATGGTGAACACTGGGCCCAGAAAACAGCACTGCTGACCCGCCAGCACAAAATAGAGCCACATGCAATCCGTTAGCCTGGACGGATTGCCACACAACATGCAGAAACTACCTAGTATGGCAGCTATAGAAGTAAAACTGCAGTCGAGTTTCAGCATAAGAAATTCTGGCTCAAAAAAGTGGGAGGCAACATCGATATTATTAAAGTGGGCCTATGTAACACTGAGTGTGGAAGCATAGAGAGCAACATGATCAGAAATCTTGAAAAGGTTGAAAATTGACATGCTTGAATCAGGAATTCAGGTTCACTGCATTGCACATATCTGCATTTAGATCAAAAAGTGGACCTAGATAAGAACCATCAGGCTAGGCACTCGTGGAAGTAGATCTGTTAAGAGTTTTAAAACGAGCCTTGTTTTAGTTTAAGAATTTAATTGTACTAATGGTCAACCACTTTTAGGATTCTTCTGTGGATGTACCCATTGGCAAAAGAATTCCCATCAGCAATGGTGAGGAAGGGGGTAGGGTAACTGGGTGATGCAAACTATTAACTCCGTAGGGTTTGGGTGAACTACACCCAAAGTCTTCCTAACTTACTGAAGCATGAGCTTTGATGGGTAATAATGAGTTTGCATGTAATTTTTTAAATGTAACCTCCACGAATCCTCTATTTTGTGAGATATAACCTACACATTTTTTTTTAACGTGAAAATGTCCCAGGCCTAGGAGTGCTTAGTAACCTTCTTTTGACTTTGGTCCATTTGAAATCATTAATACATAAGACCACATCCATCAATTCTTTTCTTCTTTGGTCTGTATTATGTAGTCACTAATTGTTCTGGTTATCTTTCTGTAAAGGATAAAAAGAAAATAACAACCTTACCTTCTTATTTCTTAAACCCAATCTATTTCCAACTTATCTACACCATTTTTGGAGTCTGTTTCATACTCTTGAACTGGATTGTGCACAAAAAAATATTTTTTTGCCGAAGGGGAGTGGACTCAAAAATAAACTTTTGTGATTTATAGAGGGGGGGGGGCTTCCTTCTTGACCTGGAACTGGCAACAGTCTGCATGTCTGTTAGGAAGGCAAAGCTTTTCCTTCTTTAGAACCAGCCCCTAACTTCATACATATTAAGCAGAAGATGAATTCAGATGTTCCAGTTTTTAAATGTAAAAAACTGGCTTTAAAGAAATTATCTGTTTACTCAGACTTTTTCCCTCCAGCATTCACTATGAGATCTACACTGACTTAGAAATAAGTCCATTAAACCTGATGAATCTCAATTATGACTTTGTGTAAAACAAGACTGAGTAACTGCAGTGCTTTGCATGCTTCCTCAGGACCAGAGCAGCTGTTGTTGCAGCTGGCAAAACCTTCTAGCCCCTTCTTGAAGAGAGATTCTGAACTCTGCCAGGCCTCTGAACAATCTGCATCTCTAACCCCTTTTCTTCTGGTGCCTTTTCTTGTAAAGAAGCATGCAGCTAATCCATAGAAATAAACATTCATTTGCAGGTTTCAATTCAAAGTACTATCTTTTTCCCAGGCCATTCTGGCTGTTTTACTTACCAGCAGGTTTAAATGAAAAGTGTACACTAAGATGTTGCTAGTTAGACATGAGGCAATGATTATTCCTGGACTTCAAGTAAGTCTTGCATGTGCGTGAACTGCAGAACACTGTACTAACAATAACAAATTAAAACAACAGCACCAAGAGCTCATCAACCTCAAAAGTAGGTCCAACTAAGTCTGTGGAATAACTGCAGGTAGTCTCATTTTTAATGAAATCCAAAAACTGAAGGCCACAACATGACTAGAAGCAGGATGGGGCTATTCAAATCTTCTCCGTCATTGTTTCTTCTGCTCAAAATCATCCCCAATTACTTTCTGTCAGCACAAGAAGAGCATATAACTTCCATGAAAAGGTGAGCATTTTTGGATGTGAAAAGTCTATTTTCCATTAAAACAATAAAAAAATTATGTGAGCCTTTTATTACTCTGCAGGTAGTGTATACAAAATCAAGTGACTATCAACATACCAATGAATAATGGGTGAGGGGGGCAGTCTGTTACCCATGTTGCAATAGTTTAATTCCATAAACCCATAAGCCCCAGCAGTAAACAAAAGTAATGCTTAACTAATTAGACTATCAGAGCACCAACTTGCTTATCCCTATCATATCTTATTCAACACAATCACCCATAGATAATCAATCACTCTTTTCTTCCAAAGAGATAGCACTATACTATCCAAATTCTTTCCAGGCTCCCAGAATGATGTGCATGCAAATTCTCATCACAACAGTGTTTACTTAAGTTCACTATACAGGCCATAATTAAAACTGAGCATATTATACTATCCCCTGTCCCACTAATTTTAGATGAGCTTTGATTCAGCAAAAACCAAAAGTTAATATTCTCTCTAGAATCAGTCTGAAAATTCCATCTAACCCTCCATGAATAAACGGTGGCTTCCTCTTTTGGTATTGACTTCCAGTGTTATTCTTTTTTCTTTTTTAAATCCAACTAAACTATGCTCAGGTTTAAAAGGTTGCAGGATAAATCAAATTTCACATATAGATGGTTTATTCCACAAACTTAAATCAAATTCTATCGCAAGTCTGCTGTCATTTCACATTTACTGACATTCATCATCAAAATGAGTAAATGTCTTCTTTTTTGCACCAACTGCTGTAGAACAAGTCATTCTGCAATTCACACATTATATTGAACTGCATTTTGTTGGCAGTATTTTTACTAGCAAATACTATTTAATTACCAACAATAATTAATTGATCTGAATGTTGATATTAATAATAATAGAAATGATGCTATACTAGGTGAATGCAAAAGTTGTTTTTGGTCAGTACTCAAGTCTACAACCATGGGATATGATTAACAATAATAAAATAATTTGCTCATTCAACTGCTCTAACTTACAAGAGCATTTCATACAGCAATGAGATTCACTTTACTGTTATTTTGCAGGCTTCACGGAGTGCTCAGGTAGCCAAAAAGCAGCAAGTCTGTTTTCCTACTCAAATTGGAAAGATTTTTACAATCTTGTTCCACTGGTAAGATCAGGTGCTGCATTTACTCACTCATTCAAACAAGCACCATTTCTCTCTCAGGATATTTAGTTTCCTCCTGTATAATCTTTTAATCCACTACCAAAAATGCTAACTATGCATAGAGGAAAAGGCTATGGCTTCCTCATTGCCACATGCTTTCCATTTTTAAGGTGAAGGTGAGCTCATCCTGCCTGTGTCATTTTTTCACAGAACGGAAAGCCACCATTTAGAGCATGGCCCCCATTGTTCTTCATCCCATGAAAGTGACTTCCTGGACAGTACAAGCCAGAGAGAACATTTTCTCAAATCTATTTTGAAATCTGAATTTGAACACAACGAGTCCCAATACACAAGCTGACAAATGTTCTTGCCTTCTCTGTTTGCAGGCCTGAGCTCCTGGGCAAAAACTGCTCCCCCCTCCAGCTTGCCTGGCCCAGAGACTTCATGGAGTGGGGCAGCAAAGGAGAAAGAGACCTTTAGCAGAAGGTAGGCTGGTGTTTTTCATTTGGGGGAATGTTTTGCCTGCTTTTAATTGACCCAGAATACCACCAAATACCCAGGAGCATTTCCCAGAAGCATTCTGTCGACGTCCATGAAATATCCCTCCACCCACCCTTTTGCAGGCTCAACCCTTCTCTCCCCACGAGCCGGGCCTGTAGCAGCCAGACTCAGTCAGAATCCGGGAAAAGCGCAAAAAGAGGGAATAAGGAAGACTTGAATTCAGCTGTACTCGCGGCCCTCTCTTTCCCCCAGGAAGCAGAGCCCGTATGGAGCCACCTCTTTCACCAGCTCTCTCGTCTTTGGATGGAGTGGAATCGTCGTGGGAAAAGAAGCTACGAAAAGATCCCCCCCCCCCCCACAAGGCAGCTTTAAGACGCACCTTTCGCAAGCTCCCTTCAAAACCAGGCACAACCAAACCAGCTCTCAGGTTGTGTTCTGCAGATTAAAAGGAGCCAGCCGCCGTCTGGAGAACCGAGAAAAAAGCCTCTTCGTAAGGAGAAGTGTGGCCAACTCGGTTCTCCAGCACACCAGCGTTGGCGCTTTCGGCTTTCCATTCATCGCTTGGAGCGCAAGAAATTCTCCCAGCCTGTAAGGCGTCTCATTAGGGAACCCCTTCCTTTTTTTCGAGATGCCTCGAGCCTTGGCGGATCTCGTTAAATACAACACACACACACACACACACACACAATTTTCGCCTTAAAAGCTCCAAGGTGCAGCGCGCAAACAAACGCCCGTCTGTTTTCTCTCCCCGCCCACTCCGCTTCCATTTTATTTAAAGACCTCTTTACTTTTCATTCGGAGCAAAGAGTCGCGCAAACGATAAGAAGTCAAACCTTCCATTCGCCAAAGGAGACAGTTCCGGCACAGACTATCGCCCCGTTCCTGAGGCTGCCTCATTTTCTGGCAGAGCCGGACCAAGATCGCAAGATCTTCTGGCCGCTGCTGCGCCCACTTCCAAAGCGGCGCCTGGTTCAAGAAAGTTAATGGTCGCCTCTGCCTCACTTAAATCTAATGGTTAGTAGCTCGGAAAATCCTACAGCGTTGTAGGGGAGACATTCTGATGGGGGGGGGGGGGGCTTCGTATCTTTTCTTCCAGACACACCCTGCCCGGAGAGGCCCCACTCCGTCCCCTGGGCCGGCTGCAGAGGAACTGTAAGCTCCTTCAGGCAGGGACTTTGGTTTTTCAACGGTTGTGTGGTGTTGTATATACAATAAATACTAACGGGAGGATCGATGCGCCCCCCCCCCCCCCCGGGCAGCCTCTACTCCGAGTAAGAAAACTTCTAGGAGCACTGAGGGACGGATTCTTTTCGCAGAGTTGGGGCGCAGCTGCCGCGGAACACCGAACCAAAGCGAAATGTTGCGGTGTGTGTGTGGGGGGGGGGGGAGATAACAGAAAGCGCAGATTGAGGAAGAAGTCGGAAAGGGAAATGGGGAAGGGCAGAGCAGGCAGGACCCCTAAGGAGTGCTTAGACGGATCTCTGGCGGGCGAGGGGCGTGTGGGGTGGCGAAACCTTTAAGCTTAGCCCGCCGGTGTGCCTGGCGCCGGTCGGAATCGTGGCTGTGCGAAGAGGCGGCTCTCCGGGATCCAACCTATTTCCCTTTTCCCGCTCGATGGCAGAGCAGCGCCCGACCCGGCCGCGCGACTCTCGCACCTTTCCACGACTACCTCCTCCTCCTCTCTGTCACCACCACAACTAAGACATTAATTAAAGCCCACGCCCTCATCTTAGATGCTACCCCGAAGGAGCTGCTCGTTTTGCTTATTACTTTTCAAAGTCGAAACCGCGCTGGAGGAGTAGGAGGCGGCGGCGGCGGCAGCTCTGGCGGGCCGAGCACAAAGGCGTAATTGTCCGTTGCTACTTTGGAGGGAAAGTATTAATAAGAGAGGAAATTATTGATTTCCACGGCACGTACCGTGACGGTGAAGAGATTTGGGGCAATCGTCAGAATCCCATATACACACACACGTACACATGTATTTTTCCCCTCGGGATTAAAAAATAAAAATAATAAAAGCGAAAAGCAAAGCACCGCCGGGGGTGGAGGACAGCGAAATCCTCTCTCCGCAAACCCTTCAGCTTCTTGCTTGCGGCAGCAATGGAGCAGGAGGCGGCGGGTGAGACAGCGGCGAAAGAGGCACCACGTGGAGCTCCGCAAGGGCCCGACGCCGAAGAGGGAACGGAAGTGAGGCGGCGGCAGAATCCGTGGAGGTGCAAAGCGGGAGCGACTTGGGCAAAGCGCGACCCCCAAAGACCCCAGAACTTCGCCCGGCGCTGAAGGGGCAGGCGGGAAGGCAGGCACCGCGGCAACGAGCTGGCCGTGTCTAGGCTTGCCGAGCTTCCCTCCCCGCTTGGATCGTGTTTTACTGGAGCGGCTGCTTGATTTGGAAGGAGATTGGCCTCCCAAGACTGGAGAAATGCCACCTTCTGTGCCGCCGGGTTTGCAACACTTCCAAACTGGAGCAGTGCACTTTAGCGGAGGGGAGGGGGCAGAGCGAGGGAGGAGGGGGGAGAGCGAGAGAGGCAAGCAAGGGGGGGGGGAAAAGATGTGGAAATCGAGCCTTGTGGGGCGTTTGGGGGCTCCCTAGTTTCCTATCCTTTGGGGCCTGCGGCGTAGGCTATTTCATTCGCATTCGCTTCTCCCCTCGACCCTCTTTTCCTCCCGGCCGATCCGTAATATCGGGGGTCGGTTTCGGAGGGCACAGCGCTGGCCTGTGGTGGCTTGGCGGGCTGACAAGGACGGGCATGAACCGTGCTCTGCGCTCGGATGGAAGTTTGCTCATCCTGTGCGAGCCGCCTTCGAAATTCGGTGGGAGCGGCGCCTGCCTTGTGCAGACGAGGGTGGGCTGGAATACGGGTCTTGGGAAGTGGCTGCAGATGGAGTGTAGACCGGAGGCGTCCATTGGATAGGGTCTATTAAAAAAGGGGGGGGGGGAGAAAGAACCGGGGAAAATCGAATTGAAAGGGGGAAGGCGCAAGAGAAAGCAGAAAAGGGCGCCGAAGATCCGGCTGCCGCTTCCCTGAATACCGGCCAGAGGACCGTGAGGATCTGCAGGAGTCGGAGAAAAGGAGGTTTCCCCACCCCCACTCCGGTTTTGCCTTGGGCACTCCTGAAACAATAAAAGGCAGGCACCAAAACTTCACTTGCGGTTTGCGTTTCTCCCCCTTCCCCCTTTGGGGTGATGTGAGCAGGAGGGTGGGATTTCATAATTAGGTCGCCTGTCAGAAAGTTTGAGCCAAACCAAACCAGGCGCAAGAGAGACAAGTCAGCCCCTTCCTCCGGCGCCATCCGCCTCCTCCGTAAAGCTAGGCCGGCCCCGGCTTTGACTCGCCGCTGACACTGCCGCCTGATCTCCCCCACTTGGCACCTTCGCGAAGAAAGGGACCGGGGGGGGGGGGTGGCTGGAGCGGGAATACTTCTGCGACCCCGGATAATCTGGTTTACTTTTGGTTTAATGAGGCACCCCGTTTTTTCTCTGAGCCTGCCCCTATCTGGGGGCGGGGGCTTCTCCGCGCAGATTCCGTACGAGCCCCCTCCCGGCGAACAATGGAAACTCCCTTCGCAGCGCGAGAGAGGCCGGGAAAAGGGGGCGCACGCTGGACCCCGGGGAGACGAAGCTTCTCCTCCGCTCCTCCTTTGCTCTTCAGCCCTTTCAAACGAAATTCGGTGGGCTCTTCCTCGCATCCCAGTGTCACTGCACATGGCCCTAAGGCAAGCGCGGAGCAAAACACAGGGGCCAAGGAGAATTGCCGGGGGGGGGGGAGATGGCGAGGCTAATAGCAACCCTTGCGCCTTGCTTAGCTCCTCTGGGTGGCGGAGCAAAGCGCTGCCCTCCTGCTCGCTCTGTCCCATCGGAGGGACAGGCAACTGTGGCGGAGGGCTGAGGCCCAAAGGATTACAGACAGAGAACGGAAGACTCCCCACTGATGGCGGGTGGCAGGGCAATTTGCAACGGGACCGACAGGCGGAACAAGGAGGTGCCTGACGCATCCGTCGGTGCCCGCCACTGCCGACCTTCTCGCTCACTCCCAAAAGGCGCACCGCCGCCAGCTGAAGAGAGCGTGAAGTCATCACGTGGACACTATGCTAATCGAGGCAGGTGACTCATACATAGGTGAGGGTGGAAATGTGCTCGGCTTAGCTCGGCGCAACAGCCCTCCCTCTCCGTCTCGTGAGAATGCGCGCTGAGAAAGGTCTTTTGCGCCTCCGGATTGCAGAGGCGGGGAAAGGCGATTTGAGCAGTAGAGCCTCAATCTTCCGCGCGCTTCCTGGGAAGTAAGCCACGTTGAATTTAGTGGGACTTATTTTCCCAGGAAAGATCCTGGGGATTGGCTCTTGCCTCCGATAGAGAAAACATTAAGGAGTGGATGTGTCAGGAGAGAAGGGGAGGGCTTCTCCAACTGAGTAACTTTCACGATTTATGGAAAGAGAAAGCAAAGAAAGAAAAAACTAGCTCGCATTTGGGAAGGTCTCGAAATCTTCGTGGTGAAAGAGACCTGGAAGGTTTATTTTAGGCTTGCAAATACACACAGAGAGAAAGACGCAAACGTAATTTCCCTTTCATTGTTCTGGCCTTGCTTAACTTTGCGAAATAGAATAGTGAAATTTAGAAGGCACTCGTAACTTGCTGATGTATTAAGTAGTGAACAGATTGAATTCTGCCGACAGGATCCCTATTTCCTTCTCGTTTTCATGCTCCATCCCTATGAAGGAAGACGGACATTTTTGCCCAGTAAAGACGAAAGTATTCATGACCTTTTCCCAGGAGATAAGTGTCCTTAAGTCAAAGGCACGATTTTACGGCCAGCCATTTCATTTTCTCTCTCCTTGATTTGAATTTCTAAGCACACGGTCGTTTGCCCATGCTAGTTCCTGAAATGTAGACTTCAAGCACCTACCATCAGTAGTACTATCAATACTACCCCTAGTTAGTCTTACTGTCGCCATCATTAACACAATTTAGGTCTTTCAGATTTTCCTCAAAGGTAGGCTGAAGATGGCGCCTACTTCGAGCCAAGGCAAACGAACGGGGGAGAGATATCAGCGCCTCGAACAAGCAGAAGCTGCCTGGATGGATGAGCCTCTTTTCTTCCTCTGCGACCACGACTCCTCTTGAGCCCCGAAACTTGCCTCCCCTTGGATGGAGCGGTTTGCAGGCTCTGAAGCGCTCTAGTCTGGATTAAAGGCGAAGATCGCGCAAATCTTGCCTCTCGCCTTGCCAGTCTCCTCACCTTCCCTCGGGCAAGGAGAAGGCAACGCTTTACTTCGGGTTGTTTTGCCTATTTAAAATAATGCTACACCGATATTCTTACAAAAACTGGCAGGCACAAAACTTCAAGAGACCAACCAAATAGTCAAAGCTAACTTTATGCAACTCCTTTCTCGCCGCGTCTTCGCGAGATCGGGAGCAGCGCGGGATGGGGAGGGGCGGAGGGAAACTCAGCCTGTTGATTTCGGATCTCCCTCCGACTTTCCTACTGATCGGGCTGGGGCGGCCCAGGAAAGCAGCAAAGGGGATTCTCGCACCTTCTTAAGAATTAATACATTGGGACAATCCAAGCTTAGTTCAGCAGATTTAAGCTTGAATACTCTGGAGTAAAGCCCCGAGGCTCCCGAGGATGTAGTCCCGCCTAAAGGCTGCAGCTTTCAGATTGCAAGTGCAGTTAATCTCAGAGGAGATGTCTAAGCAGCTCCGCTTCTCCCATCGAAATCAATGACGCTAGAAAGAGGTTCCGCTTGGCCCGTTCCTGCCCTCGGTGTAATTTTATTCACCAGTGATCGGGCCAACCGAGGATTTTAATTCCCATTTCAAAAACGGTTGGTGATTGAGGCCATTCTCAAAAGCCTTGCGGGAGGCAGTGACTTGCGGGAGATGCTCGACGACTGAACCTCGCCTGGTCTTGCGGAAGAGCTCTCCTAGATTTTGCCGGGTGTGTTTTTAACCAGGCAAGATCACATTGCAGTCCTTGTGTCTTTCTATATATTAGCTTTAAATAATTTCCTTAAGGACAAAGCAGAAATTTTGGACAAGCAACGTTTGAAGTGAAAATCCCAAACCCAGCCTTTGAAAAATCCAGGGCGATCTAGCCACCAACACTCTTCCTTCCTATTTAAAATAGGATTGTCTATTTCACAATAGGATTGTGAAAAGACATCGAATCGATTAATTCCACACTTGTTAAAATAACTTAATTGTTAAACTTATGCGAAATGGATACAAAGATACCTTTGCTGATTCCTCAAATTCCAAGCAAACCTAATTTCTTAAATAAATAAAAGCTATCAGTTGTCCCTCCCATCTCTTTTTAAATTGATTTTTTAATGTCTTTAAATATTTCACGTTCGCGTGAGAAGAGTTTATGTATAGGGTCTTCGGTGGGACTTGATTTTTGTGATCCTTTTTCAGGAAGAAAGTACACCAAAGAAATCGGACTGCCCCTTGTTAACAGAATGAGTCTCTGAGCGCCGCATTTAGGAATTCCAAACCACCAGAAGTCACTAATTCAAGAGAAAAATACTTTTCTTTTCCCGCCCCTCTCGAAGCAAAAGCAATGTTCACAAAACTATGATACTAGAATTAAATGAAAATTAAGCAATGTTTCAGCAGAGCCTTTGCTTTTCGACCCAAACATGTGTACTGTATGCCTTTTTTTCAAACGGTGCATCCCGTTCCTTGGACGCTACCATTTCTTTTAAAACGAAATCCTCCTTTGTCTATTTTTTCGAATGAACTTTCAACACTTAAGCGAAAGGAGGAAGTGGGGTGGCTGGCTGGATGCTTACAGGGTGATGAAGCGGCATTGCCTTGCTCCACTTATTTTCAAATAAATCTCCGCTGGTTCCCGCTGGCAAAACAACTTTATTTGTTGTGAAGGTGTTCCGATTCCTCTCAATGAGGCGAAAGGGCATTTGGGTTTTAGCTGCTCCGAATGGGTTGAACTGGGGTCTCTCGGTTCTAAGAAGAAAACCCCGAAACTTCCACAGGCAGATGACGCGCGGGAGGGGTGGGTGGGAAAGAGAGGCGGCAAAGGAGCTTCCTTAACTTGGCTGGCGTTTATTTTCAAGAAGCGAGTGGAAGGAAAGGCTGAGGGCAGGTAACGTCTCCGGAGAACTGACAGTTAGGAAAGGAAAAGAGAGGAGGAGGGGGCGGGCGCTACTTGGAAAGAAAGTTAGGAGAGGCTCTTTCTCTGCCTGGTTTCTGCACACCCCATGGACTTGGAAACCTTTCCGGCCTCTCTGCCTACCGAGAAAGAAAATTCAGCCCGGCTAAGATCCAGCTAAGCCTCTCCACCCGTTAGCAGCTGTTGGACGGCGCTGCGGAAGCCGAGACTTCAAAGGCGCAGGACACGGGAAACGCGAGTCAACACTTGAGCCGTCAGCCAGAGGCTAGGATGGTTCCCGGGAGCTGCGGGCAAGCTGGACAGTCCTCCGGGGCCAGGTGCCCAGCAGCAATTCCAGGGCTGCCTTCGCCCTCTCGCTCGGGGCCTCAGGAGCCTTCCACCCTGCCCAGTTCTAGCGGGCGTCCCTGAACCCAGAGTGCTGGGCAACCCACCTGCCGCCACCCGTAAACAGAGGCAGTTGCTTTGAACCACACTCTCCGAAGGGCCTTTGCTGTCCTGGGAGGGAAAGCGTCTCTCTCCCCTTGGCCAGTTGGGCTTCTTCAATCAGGAAAGAAAGGGCCATCATTTGGACAGCCTTGACCATGGGGAGGAGGGCTTGTTGGGCCCTAGTAGCGGTGGCGGGTGGGGGTTGCGTGGAGAGTGGGACCAACCGGCCTTGGGGGAGAGGGCATAGCCAAAATCCTCATTGCCCCGAAGGCTACAATGCAAAGGAGACCTGGGAGGTATCTGAATCAATTGTTTTATCAATTGAGAGAGGGGACCAAAAGGAAGTCTGGCAGTCATTTAATATAAAGTCCTGAGCTGTCAAGAACCTGTATCAGCCACAGTTTTCCTGCAATACCTTTCCTCCAATTAGGACATTTAATCTCACCAGATCCTTCAGAATAGGTTGCATTTAAGTATTCCTGGACTGAAACTATCCTTTTTTTCATAAATAGAAGGACCATCTATTTTGGGCTGCTAAAGTTTAGAGGACCCCTAAAGTTCATATATATTCTCCTTCCTACCATCTAGTGGCCATCAGGATTTTTGGTGTTCATATCAAGTAGCTCTATGTATAACTAGACCAGTTAAAGGTCAATGAGTTGCATTTGTATAGTAGTTTAAGCTTGTTTGGGGCTAAGCAGCATTTGTATTTGTGTATGTGTGTGTGTCTGTGTTCTGCAAATACAGGTTACAAGTTTTTTTAATGGTTCAATGTGTAACTTGTGTAAATGAGTTAACTTAGTTTCAGTGTTAAACATTTTTTGGGGGGAGGGAGGAATTAAAATTCAGATGTAAATCTAGGCTAGAGGAAACCCTGAATGCCATTTGTGTCATGGTATGACTGAAAATGCATAATTCATATAATTTGCACACTGATAACATAGCACACATGGTGCAGATTTTAGCAGATGCCTATGGCCTTAGTTTTTAACTGTTATATAACTAGGCTAGAGGAAAAATGTCTAACAGGTTTCAGGAAGCCAATCAGATTTATGGAACAAATAGCCCAATATTCTTAGGCCAGACAATGGCAATCACTGTTGCAGAATACTTCAGAGACTTTAGCATTTAAGAAGTGGGGCACTCATAAAAATGGGAAGTTCCTGCATGAAAATAAGTCCTACTGGCCACCATTATAGGTAGTCCTCACCTTACAATAGTTCATTCAGTGACCATTCAAAGTTACAATGGGACTGAAAGAAGTGACTTATGACAAGTTTCCACAGTTACAATCATTGCAGCAACCTCATGATTATGTGATCAAAATTCAGCTGCTTGGCATTCATACTAATGATTCTTCCAGTGTCCCGGCTTCATGTGGTTCCCTTTTGCAACCTTCTGACAAGCAAAGTCAATGGGGAAACCAGATTCACTTAACAACCGTGTTACTAACTTATCAACTGCAGTGATTCACTTAACAACTGTGGAAGAAAGGTTATCAAATTGGGGGGAAACTCACTTAGGAAATGTCTCGCTTAACAACATAATTTTTGGGCTCAATTGTGGTTGTAAGTTGAGGACTACCTGTACTAGTAAACACAGTAGTTCTTGATTACTGACTATATGCATAGGCACAGACAATGGATTTGGTTCCTCATTGGGAACCTGGATGCAGGTTAGTGGCTGAGAATAAATGGTGGTCTGTATCCCTAGTCCAAAAGTTAGTATGAATTGTGGCTGAACCAGAGTGCCTATTTCTTTAATCTGGCCTTTCTCCATCTCTACCTGTATTAAATGAGACATTGAATTAGATCTATAAGTAACACATTGAGAAGTAGATTTAGTGGTTTTCCTCATAATTCAGTTTTGAGGTACAAAAGCAAGCTATGCTTGGTGGTTGGAAATGACACTGTTTTATTTCATTGCTTATTCTTCAGCTCCACTGGTCAGTTTCTATTCTGACTGATCAGGTCTTAGAGCTGGGGTGAGCCCAGTTTGGGGGTGGGGGAACTGGGCTCTCCCTCTGCCCCAAACAGCACAACCCTACAAAATTGTATCCTAGACCTCCAAAGGTCTCAGGAAGTGCAAGGGCAATCTCTCCTCCTAATTGTTACATGTCTGACTGAAAAAGCAGTTAAAGAGGTGAAGAAATTCTGGTCAGTTCAAGTTCAACTTACAGAGAGAAAAACAACACTAAATAGTTCTTCCTGTTGCACTAGATTGGTTTTTTTGGGGACAATCTATAGGCGCTAAAATAAGGACATTAAAAAAAAGAAAACAGCTAACTTTTCACTAGAACCTGAAGTAATATTTTTAGAAATTCTTTCATCACACACTGTATACCTGATTGTCAGATAACAATACACATAAAATCCATGTAAAAAGCATAACTTGGCTTTCACTGGAGGGGCAGGATGTCCCATGACATAGTCTGAAATTATTTGCACTGTGTGAGCCCAGAGATTTTCTTAGCCAAGGAGCCAGTATTGTCCAAAGACAATTTCTGTGATCATGTGGCCAGCATGGCTACATGCTGAGGCGCATGGAATAATGTTACCTTCCTGCTTATCTGCTTGCATTTTGTATGCTTTCAAATTGGTAGATGGGCAGGAGCTGGGGCAAGAATGGGAGCTCACCCCATTGCACAGCGATCAAGTCTCGAACCCGGGCTATTAGCTTTCCAGCCGACAAGCTCAGTGTATTTAATTAATGAGCCATTGCAACCCACCCCCCACATATGCATCTATATATTAATGAACTAATTCAGGTTCAGTCTTGATTCTCATCAAAGCTACAGAGCTCCTTTAGTAGAAGCAGCCACTGCAGAGTTGTATGTGTTGGTAGTTGCGTAGCCTACTAGAGTTATGACTTCAACAAATAATTATGCATGGAATTGGGCTGGTGCTGGTCACATATCTAGAAGAACTGATGGCAGGTGACCATAGAATAGTCAGAATGGATCCCACTTGACAAATAGCATCAAAGAAAGAGACCTAAAACAAGATGGACCTATGACATCAGCAAGTATTGTGGACCCCATTGGCAAAAGAAAGCTCAGGACTACATTGGTTGGAAACATGCAAAAGGTGCCTTCATCCTGCAGTTGGATAGACAATGGTGAAGATGATGATGAGTCATTACTTCTTTCCACCTGAAGAGAGTTTTTTGCTCTGACAAGTGGTTCATGTCTCCTGCCATGCTAAATTTTCCAACTGGTGGTAGCTAACTAATCAGCCAGCTTCTGGTGCTTCTGAGAGGACTGCAAAAGGGGGGAAGACCCCAGTTTTCTCTCATAGTTTATGCATCTTGCAGGCTATTTATTCATTCAAATACAAAGCTGTCATTGTTAACAACTGTCAACATATGTACTTACATTTAAAGATACCTCCATTCTGTCTTTTTTAAAACTATATAATTTTGAGACATTATCTTGAAGCAGCCAACTCCAGAAAAGATGTCCTGTTATTCAGCAGATGGCATGAATTCTGCAATTAGAAATGGTGAGGCATTTTCTCCTGCCATAATGACCACAATTACAGTTTTACTATCAATAGTCATCCTTTATCAGATAAAGTATATATTAAGTGTAACTCCCAAAGGCTTTCCTCACAGAGATTCTTCACCTTCCAGGGGTTTTTATCAGTACAAGTTAATCTGAATTTATCTGCAGTGACCTTTGGAGCTTTAACACTTATGCTATTTCAATGAACTTTCTTCTGGATTTATTATTTGACATCATATGACATTTTCAGTTAGGACTGAAAATTTGAAACTATCCACAGATCCAATGATTCTAGTCTCACATTAGCATTACTATAATTCATTATTATATTGGAGGGAGAGTGTTTGTGCATGCACGTGTGTCTTATAGAACACGTCAACAAGGCAAGGTATTAAGAAATTCAAAACAGTGTTGCAATGCCTGTGCGGGACTGTGCTCTTGTGCATCCTGTAGTCATTCTTTAATTTCATGTTGACATTACTAAACCAGCACTCTCCTGTATACATTTTGTAATTAAAAATTGCAATCAGGTAGCAAGGCATTTAGCCAAATCAAACTTCACAAATATCATTTGTTTTCCCAGAAAGAAAAATGTGAGCAGACATTTTTTGAACAGACATCTTTTTATGACTGTCTTTTGAAATAATGCACAACAGATAGAAAATATGTGATAAAACCTGAGTTCAATTTTTCACTGTATCTCTTCGTTTTCTTCTGCAACAACTTTTTCCAGCATGAATGGCTAGGGAAGTCAGTCAGCTTCCTTCCAATCTGGGCAACTATGTTGGCAAAGGTAAATCTTTGTTGCTCTTGTTAGGACCTATCCAATGAAAACCCTGCAGGATATTATTGTATGCCCAAGAGGTACTGTACATAGAGAATTTGACACGTTTGATTTGCCCTTTGTCAAAAAGGAAAGTGACATGATTGGCAGTTGTTGATGCTAGTTGAATGGCAAGACTAGATGACTGTAACATGCACTACACTTCAAACTGTCCATGAAGACAGTTTAGTCCACACTAATATTAATAGCTTGGCTAACTTTCAGGAAGTAGCAGAATTTCTGGAACTAGCTCTGATTTGATCCGGCAGGAAGAAATACTGAGTTTTTGTACTGTGGATCTGTGATCCACCTTCAAATTTGGAAGACCTACCCTTTTGATTTTTATTGCCATGAAGTCAAAACATCGTTTTTGGCAAGCCAGTCTTTTTACCCCACTGTTGACAATATTGAAAAGCCAGCAACCATTCATCATACGATTTAGTCTCTAGACCACCAATCTTTGTTGCAGTTCTTTGCATTCTTTCTGGGATCTCGGCACCATTTTTCTATTGTGGAAACCAGAACTGGACCCAGTATTCCAAGTGTGGCCTCACTAATTAATACAGTATAAAGCAGTACCATAAATTCTTGTGATCTTGATGCTACCGCTCTGTTGATGCAGCCTAGGACTGCACTGACTGTTTTGGCAGATGCAGTACACTAGTGCCTCATACTTAAGTGGTTGTCTTCTAAGATACCTAGATCCATCTGATGTCTACTGCCTATATTATACCTGTACGTGTGGTTTGTCCTGCCTAAGTGCAGGACCTGACTTTTCTCATCACTGAATTGTATTTTGTTGGATTGGGGCTCAGTGTTCAAATCTGTCAAGGCCTTTCTGAATCTTGAGTCTATTTTCCAAAGAGTTAACAAATCCTCCCAGCTTGGTGTCATCTGTAAAGTTGAACAGTTCCCTTTCTATCTGCTCTTCTAGGTCATTTGCAAAGATGTTGAAGAGTGCTGGTCCCAGACAGAACTTTGAGGTATTCCACTGCATGCTTCCCTCCACATAGATATAGTTTCATTGAGGACCACAAGCTAAGTGCACTTGGTCATCCAACTGCAAATCCATCTGGTGGTGGTACTGCCTATCCCACATTGTTCTATCTTTCTGAGAAGTAGGCTGTGGTCTGTTTTGTCAAGTGCTTTCCTGGAATCTAAGTATACTATATCCACAGCATTTCCTTGATCTACTAATTTAGTCTTTTTGTTGAAGAAAGTAATAAACTTTGTCTGATAATAACCTAATGGCTTCTAATAGCAATAGCATTTAGACTTATATACCACTTCACAGTGCTTTACAGCCCTTTCTAAGTGGTTTATAAAGTCAGCATATTGTTCCCAACCGTTTGGGTCCTCATTTTACCCACCTTGGAAGGATGGAAGGCTGAGTCAACCTTGAGCCTGTGGAATTTGAGCTACTAAATTGAAGGCAGCTGGCAGGCAGCAGAAGTAGCCCACAGTACTGCACTCTAACCACTGTGCCATCGTGGCTCATAATTACTTTGTTCAATTCTAGTGTTCACAAATCTGCTGCTTGATTACATTTCCAGGATTTTCCCAGGTATTGATGTCAAGTTGATTGATCTTGAACCTAGTTTCCTGGTTCCATTTTCCCCCCTTTTTTGAAAGTTGGAACCATGCCAACTCTTTCCCAGTCTTTTAGCACTTCCTCTATGCTCAAGGAGCTCTGAAATGCTTTCAGTGGTTCCAAGATTACATCTGCCACTTCCTTCAGTACACTGGGATGTAATCCATCAGGTCCTGGTGATTTCAATTAATTTAAAGTAGATAGGTGTCCTTTTACCAATTTCTTACCTATTTTATATGTCACCATAGTTGTTTTTGATTCCGTGATTCAGAAACAGGGTGATGGAAAACTCTGAAGGTCTTGTTTTGTTTTTACTACAGTACAAGCAGAAAAGAAAAGTGTGAAATTCATTTGACTCATTACAGTTTGTCTGTTGGGATAACTGCTCTATAGATGGTGTTCTTTCCTGTGTGCTTCATCTTAGCTTGGAGGAGGAGAATACTCATATACAAATGTTGTTTGTTGATTTTAGTTCAGTGTTCAACACAATCATTCCTCAGCATTTGGTGAATGAACTGGGCCTATTAGGTTTTAATATTCTTTATGTAATTGGATACTGGATTTCCTTATTGATAAGCCCCAGTTTGTGCGAGTTGGAAGAAAAGTTTCCAACTTCATCTCCCTGAATACAGGTTCCCCACAGGGCTGTGTCTTGAGTCTATTACTGTTCACCTTCATGACCCACAACTGCTGTGCCAAATCTGCTACAAATCATGTTGTGAAGTTTACAGATGATAGACACAGTAGTGATGGATCTTATCTAGGACAACTATGAAGATGCTCATAGGGAAGAGGTGAAGGCTCGGTGGTCTGGTGCAATAAAAGTAACCTGGTTCTAAAAGTTAATAAAACAAAGGAGATCACTGTAGATTTTAGAAAGAGCTGGCATCAGAGATGGAATTCAGCAGGTTCCGACTAGTTCTGGAGAACCAGTAGCAAAAATTTTGAGTAGTTCAGAGAACCGATAAATACCGCCTCTGACTGGAGATTTTACAGTATCCTTCTCCTGCCACGCCCACCAAGCCACGTCCACAGAACCGGTAGTAAAAAAAGTTGAATACTCCACCCAAAATCGATGCAGCTGTAGAGATGGTCAATGGTATTAAGTATCTGGGGATGCAGGTAAGTAACAATCTGAATTGGTTGTCGTTAGTGAAGCGTGCAAACCAGCATCTGCATTTCCTGCATCGAATGAGGAGAGCACATCTTTCTTCCTCTGTCCTGGCCACTTTTTACAGAGGCATGATTGAGAGCATTTTAACACACAACATCAATATTTGGTTTGGTGCCAGCAGTGCCTCAGAGAGAAAGTCCATACAGAGAGTGGTAAGGACAGCGAGAAGATTATAGTAAGCTTGCTTCCTGTTATTTAGGATTCTGGTTATAAGCGCTATGTGCTTAGGGCTCAAAGCATTGTTAGACTTTACACACCCACTTTATGGTCTGTTTCTGTTGCTCTTCTCTGGAAGGATGTTTTGAAGTATTTCTAGCAGGACTACCAGATTTTGTAACAGCTTTGTTCCCTATGCCATCCATCTGGTAAATTCACAAGATTCATTTTTCTGGCCATGTATACATCCAAATTAGACTGTGTTGTTTCCCTGTGTCATATATGTGGCTATATGCATAATTTTGTTATTTATTTATTTATTTATTTTGTGATGTTTATGTAGTGTATTTTGGAGGTGGTTACCCTTTGAGGGTTGTATGCAACGAAATTTTATTTTAATGTATTCCGATTTGTGTACATTCAAAGTGACAATAAAGTTATTGTTCTATATATTCTATTCTAAATATGTAACAGGGCATGACCTAGTTACTTCCAAAATGGTTAGACACTTGTTATAAAACATTTCTCCTATCTTATTTGGTTGCAATCCTGGAATGATACCCTGTTTCTGAGTACTTATTTGTTCAATTGAAAGTCCTAAGTGTGTTTTTTAATGTCTAAACAATAAACATTCCACCCCTAAAATTCCAATATGAGGAGGGCCTAGAAATAATCATTGGTGTCTAGGTGTGATTTTTTTTTACCATCATGGGAGGTTTATGATTTCACCACCACAAGGACTAGAAATTATTAAAAGTTTGAGAGGTTAATTTTATTCCTTTAGCATGAATCTTATGATTCACAATTCCAGGGAACTCAGAAAATGATGAAATGTAGTGTCTTAATCACAAAAATATTAGAATATAATGGGTTACTTGAAACTAGTTTTCAATGCCAAGGAGAACAAGGCACAAAGATCTGTAATTCCAACTGTGGCTTTTGGCTTTTTTGCCTTCATATGTTTCTGTTCTATAATGCAAGTATTTTGTATCTACTATAACTAAAACCAAAATGATAAGTGGGTGGGGGAGGGAAGAACCCATCAGTTTCAGCTGCAAAAGGGTTAATTTAATTCAATCAGAATTAACTATAGAGTTAACTATGGAATCTCACATCTGCAGCAGAAAATAGATCCGTTTGCAGAAATGTGGCCTCTCTCCCCACCCTTTCAAATTATCTGTAGTCATGGAAATGTCTAACACTCTCCTCCCAGCTGCCTAACCATGAAATTCATATTAAACTTTGGGTTTGTATACATGCATGTCCCTCATTTGTGGATTGCAAAAATCAAGTGATGGATTGTTTGTGCATGCAAATCTTCACGGAAATAACACAACAGAGACCATTTTCATGGTATTTCAGACATTATCCCTGGAATCAACTGGTGGTCATCATCATCATCTAATTAAGAGAAATATAATTATGCATATTTTGCTCCATTTAATCTTCTTTTGCAAACACACTGAAACTTTATGCTTCAGATGATGCACAGACTGATTGTTTCTGGTATCTGAAATTTCATTACATATTCCCTTTGCAGTTTCCACCCCCACTTTGCAAACAATGAAAGCTGGAAACATACTTTTTTAAAATGCCAACGTTCTTATAAAAATGACTTATGAAGTCATAAGATGCACCTAGGCCTGTTGAAGGCTTGGGGCTTTAAAATCCATCCTCTGTCATTTTAGACTTTTTCATAGCAAACAAATCATGGTTATGTCAATTTCCTTCATTATAAATGCATTATAATTAATGCACTTAGTCATGAGATCTCTTATAGCTTCTACCTTAGGATAAAAGAAACTCCAGAATGGCAAAGAAGAGAAATGATTCCAGCAGTTCATGCAGCTTCTTAAGGAAATGTTGAAAATCAAATTCCTGTTGGAGGGAAACTTGCCCGGTTGCCTCTTCCAAGGATTCCTTTGAATTACAGGGTAAGAGGGGGCATGTAAGAACACACTGCACAGAGGCTCTGCTTCTGTCTGCAAGAGAGAGTGTCTCCTCTCTGCCTCTTGGCATCCAATAAGCTCTTTAAAAAAAATTCCTGGGCTGATTTCCAGAGCTTCCATGTTACTCTGCTGGGGCAACCAATTGGTTTCCACTAACCACACACCTTGGGGCAGCTGTAAGTGGGTGCTTTGCTCCTTTCTTCCCAGAGGGAAGGCCATGGAATCTGAATCTTTTCTGCTGAGCAAAAAAATAAAATAGGCCCATCCCTTGGAAATGTGGGTGTTGAAACAAGCAGCTGAGGCTGGATCGTTCTTGCGGAAACATTTGTAGGAGTGAATCCTTGCTATGACTGGGTAGTTTGGAGTCCAGCAAAAGGAAAGGGGGAATGATGTAGCAGAGGATAATGTTTATGGTTAGGAGCACCAGGGGGAAATAACCACACTAAAATTAAAAGGCTATAATTAAGTATTTCCAAGAAAGAATAAATGGAGGAAAGTCATCAAACCAGATAATACTTCCTTATTACTGTAATTAAGGTCAATGGTGGTTTGTGCTTAGTTTACTGCAAAGCATGTAGTAAAGAATTATTGATCCTGACCTGTTCAATATTGATTCAGAAATAGACAAGACAAAGAAAAACCAAAAGTACACATATCAACTGGGTGAAATCAGGCTTAATAGCAGTAATTGTGACAGAGATCTTGGGGTCTTAGTGGACAACCAGCTAAATATGAGCCAGCAGTGTGCAGCAGCAGCCCAAAAAGCCAGTGCAATCCTAAGTTGCATTAACAGAGGGATCAAGTGAGGTACTAATACCACTCTATAAATCCTTAGTAAGACCACATCTAGAATACTGCATCCAGTTTTGGTCACCACACTATAAAAAGATGTTGAGACTCTGGAAAAAGTGCAGAGAAGAGCAACCAGGATGATTAGGGGACTGAAGGCTAAAACATATGAAGAACACATGGCGAGTGTAGGGAAGAGAAGGACCAGGGGAGATATGATAGCAGTGTTCAAATATTTGAGGGGCCACAGAGAGGAAGGGGTCCAGCTATTTTCCAAGGCACCTGAAGGCCAGACAAGGAATAATGGATGGAAACTGGACAAGAAGAGATTCAATGTAGAAATAAGGAGAAATTTTCCCTTGATCTTCACTGTATCCTTCTGTTAATATAATTTAGGATTGCATTAGCTTTTTTGGAGGCTGCTGCACACTGCTGGCTCATATTTAGCTGGCTGTCCACTAAGACTTCAAGATCCCTCTCACAATTACTGCTATTAAGCCTGATTTCTTGTCTTTAGTGTAAAGGCTAGGTCACACTGGCCAACGGATGCAAAACGTATGCAAAAAGGACACAGCGGACGAGCAAAATTTCCATCCGTTGTTATCCGCTCTCAAAAGTGCCCCAAATTTGCATAAAGAGAGCGGACAACAACGGAAAGGAACGGACGTGGGGAGGATGTAGTGGGGATCTAAAGCGGATGTTCGTAGGAAGCCTAGCGGATGGAAGCGGATGACACATCTGCAGGGCTTCTGGGGGAGAATAGCGAAGCGGATGCATAGCGGAAGGAGCGGATGCATAGCGGATGACGCGGATGCATCACAGACGCCTATAGGATGCATAGCAGATGCGTAGCGGATGCAAAGCGTTCACTGCACATGCGGGAGGATAAATTGCGTCAGCTCCGCGGATATAAAAGGATGCAGCTCGCAAGCAGTCACCATTCAGAGGAAAGACCTGCTGCCAGAGACATCTTGAGAGAACACCATGGGGAAGAAGAGGAAGCCTGTGCCTACTCCTGCCAGCCCTGGCAAGAAGGACAGAACCACCATCCCACCCCCTGGCGCCGACTCTGAAGCTGCTGGTGCTTCTGCTGCTGCTGGTGGTGCTCCTGGTGTTGCTGCTGCTGGTGCTTCTCCTGCTGCTGCTGGTGGTGGTACTGCTGCTGGTGCTGCTGGTGCTTCTCCTGCTGCTGCTGCTGTGGTGGACCAGCCCCAAGGCCCTCAAAGCCCTGCTGCTGAAGGCCCTGAAGCCCCTGCCAGAGGGAGGAAGAGGCAAGGCAAGGAGAAGGGAGAGAGAAAACAGTACTCCATTTCCGAAGACCATGAGGAGGAGGTGCTCGAATGGCTGAGGGAGAACGAGTACCTGTGGAGGAAGGGCTACAGGCTCTATCATGACACCAACGGAAGCAGGCAGCGTGGAGAGAGAAGGCGGAGAGCCTGGGCTACACTTCAGATGTCCTCTTGGGGTGGTGGAAGCATATGCACACCTGGTATGGCAAGCTGCACCTGAAGAAATCTGGGCAGGCCGCTGTCAAGCTCACTGACCGGGAGACCTATGTCATGGCCAGGTGCAGCTTCCTGGAGGGTGAGATCTGCCACCGAGGAGCAGCCCCTCTGTCAACCCTCTCCCTCAGACAGCCCACAGAGAGCCACTCCTCTCTCAGCCAGGAGACAGCTACAGTGTCCAGGCAGGTGTCTATGGAGCGCCCCCCCCCCGACAGCTGCACTCCCCATGCCAGAGGATGTGGAGGATCCCCTTTCTCAGATGGAGCAAGAAGCAGCAGCCACCAGAGACCAACCCACACCCACACCCAGCTCCACCTCCACAGAAAGCAGGCAGAGAGGCAGACTGGAGAGACAGAGCCACAATATCCTCTTGGAGATCAGGGACACAATCAAAGCCAGCACAGATCTCCTCTCCCAGCTGGTCCACTTCGACATACCATCCTCTAACCGCAAGCCCTTCATCACGTATGTGAGCCAGACCCTCATGGACATGCCCAAGGCCTAGTACTAGGTGATGAAGGAGAGGATCACAGCTCTTCTTCACCACCCTCCAGGCCCAGCTGAACCTGCTCCTATCCACTCCAGGTCTGCTCCTCCACCCCAGGCGATGTCACAGCCCTTCCATGGATTTCAACAGCCCCTCACCTACCAAGCCTACCACTACCAGGACTTCCCACAGCAGAGGCAGCCCTTCCCAGTCCTGGCCCAGGTTCCTCGGATGCCACAGACACCACAGACGCCTCACCTGACCCAGCTGCAGACCAGACAGCCCCACTACACTCCTCCTTCCTCCATCCCACAGTCAAGCCCTTTCTCAGAACATCTGTCATTAGTCTTGGGCCTCACATCCCAGGTAGTTGATGAAGGGCCTCTCAACCTCACGGGACTGAGTCAGCTCTCTGAGAGCTTCCTGCACACACCATCTCCTGTTGTGCTCTCAGGGCCAGGCACCCCAATGGCGCCTCAGACCAGCACTCCAGCAACAGCCACCTCCACAGTCCCTGGCCTCTTTACATCTGAGACCATGGGCACGCCTCAGAGTGACTGAGAAGAGTGCCAGAGACTGAGTTGTTGCCTCTTCACTTTATCTTTGCTTAAGACACTTTACTTGGGTCATTTTGCTTTTTCATAAAGACATACAGTTTGTTAATAATAAAGGTTATCTTTGCTTCACACACTTGGTTCATTTTTTTTACTTAATAAAGTGCTGGGGAAAACTTTGAAAAAAGGGTTAAGCCTTTGCATGCTTGTGGGATTGGTAAGGATAACTGTGGGATGGGTAAGGATAGTTGTGGGATGGGTAAGGATAGTTGTGGGATAGATAAACCTCCAGTGCAAGCATAGTGGGACTGTATGGTCCACCCTCCCAGCTGCTACACATATGGCCCTTTATTATCAATAACAATTTAATCATTGATCAACACATTTCAACATAAATAAAACTCTTTATTAATGCCCTGTTCATTGTAGGGCCACTCAACATACATGGCACAATCTCATCAGTGTGATGAGACAGGCTGAAGGAAGCATCCATTAAGCATCTACCATCCTGTCTTGCCACTCCACTGCTCCAGCTGGGGAGTTGCACCAGTGTTTCAGGAGGTTGTGCTGCTTCTTCCCTTCACGTGAAGCTCTGTTGGGGCCTTGCACATCCACAATGTCTATCAGGTTTTGTCCTTGCCTCCATTCACCAGGTTCCATGTCCCCATTCCCTTGTTGACGGTCCACAAGCCTGTTCTGCAACACTGGGTAGCGGGTGCGCATGAGATTATGCAGGATGTAGCAAGCTTCCATGATGCTCCTCACAGTCTGTGGGCATGGTGGTAAGAAGTACCTGGAACCTGTTGGCCAGGATGCCAAAGGCATTCTCCACCACCCATCTTGCCCTGGATAGCCTGTAGTTGAAGATCCTCTCTTCACGGGTGAGGCATCTGGAAGTGTAGGGCTTCATGAGGTAGGTTCTGAGGGAGAAGGCGTCATCCCCCACAATGAAGTAGGGCACATCTTGTGTGTCGTTGGGTAGGGGGTCTGGATCTGAAAAACCCATGATGAGGTTGCATTCCAGCCCATCCTTGAGGTCACTGGTGTTGTATATCTGGGCATCTGAAGCTGACCCATTGCCTGAAGCATCGATGTACATGAACTTATAGTCAGCATCAACCATGGCAAAGAGGATGATGCTGAAGAAGCTCTTGTAGTTGAAATAATTGGACTCTGAGTTGGGTGGAGCTTTGCAGGCCATGTGCTTCCCATCTATGGCTCCAACGGTGTGGGGGTACCTCTGATACCACTGCTCTGCAACTTTCCTCCAGCCTTCTTCAGTGGTGGGACACTGGAGGAGCTCCTCCACGTATTCTTCGATGATGGTCTGCACCACTTCTCTGACCACAATGCTGATGGTGTTGTGTGGCACCCTCCAGGCATACTGCATGTTTCTGTATGTGGTTCCAGAGGCCAGGTGGTGCAGAGTCAGTGCCTCCTTCAGTCCAGGGTCCAGGCTGGGATGGAAGTTGGTGCTCTGCTTGGTCAACCTGGGTCTCAGACGCTCAACAATTTTGTCAAACATGGCTGGTGGCATCCTCATGAAGTGCTGGAATGCACGAGGGTCTTCATTCCTCAGCTCCACCATCAGCTTGTCATAGAGTCCAAACTCCACTCTTCTCCCGATCCATCTTCAGACCCAGACAGCTCTTGGACGTCTCCTTCTCCTTGCATAGAAAAGGTGAAACAGTCTGAAGAGGGCTTGGTTCTGGTGTTGAATGATGGCAGCTACCATAAGGAGTGTGTGATGATCCATGGTGGAGATCAATGGATGCTGTGGAAGAGCAAGAGCAAGGCTGAAGAGGTCTGCACACCAGGGCTGCTGAACTGATAGTGAGATCCAAGTGATTTCCTCCCCCTTTTTATAGGAAATGTCGGTTTTCCGCTAGGTGTCCTTCCACATCCTCTACACATCCTCCAGACATCCTAAATATCTGAGATACGTCCCATATGCGAACGTTTTGTCCGTTTTAATGCTTTATATCCGAGCTGCATCCGCTTTCATCCTTTCTTTGTCCATGCTACTAACGCTGTGTGGACGTTCCGCGTACCTTTCACTTCCTCCCTCTTTCCGCTTTCTGCTGGAGCGGATATGAGTTGCGCGGATAGCCAGAGGATGCCGAGAGGATACATCGGATGTGTAACGGATGACAACGGACGTAGAACATTTGTTGCCCGTATGTGTCGCGGATTTAGAATGTATGTGGCGGAAAGTTAATCCGCTCCAAAAGTTTTGTGCAGCTCAAAACTTTTTGAGCGGATGAAATAGCAGTAGACGGATGTTTGACGGATAGAGCGTATGAAACACGTATGCAGTCAGTACACAACGGATGCATCGCGTTTTCCAACAAATGGCAAGCTTTTTTGTCCATTTTACATCCTCTTTGCATCCGTTGGTGCAGTGTGACATGGGCTTTAGACTTTACTTTTCTTTACATTGAATCTCATTTTGTTAGATAGGACCATCTGGATCTTGAGCCTATCATCTAGGATAGGGGCATCAAACTTGCAGCCTGTGGGACAGATGTGTCATGTGCTGGCCCCGCCCCTGCACTGGTCCCAATACATCATGTGACACCACCAAGACAATGCAATGCTGTTCCACTGGTTAATTTTCCTCGCTGTTAGGAAGTTTTTCCTTAATTCCAGGTTGCTTCTCTTTGATTAGTTTCAAAACATTGTTTCTTGTCCTGTTTGGAGAATAATTTGACCCCCTCTTCTTTGTGGTAGCGTCTCTAATACTGAAATACTGCTATCATGTCACCCCAATTCTTCTTTTCTTTAGACTAGCCAGACCAAAAACCTGCAGCCGTTCTTCATATGATTTAGCCTTTGATCATCTTAGTTGCTCTTTTTTGAATTTCTCAATGTCTCAATGTCTTTTGTGTAGTACGGTGACCAAAATTGGTTGCAGTATTCCAGGTGTGGTCTTACTAGGGTTTTGTAAAGTGGCACTAATACGTGGTCCTGATTCTATACCTCTGTTTATACAACCATAGCTTTTTTGGCAGCGGAGGCGGCTGCTGCTGTAAATTGCTGGCTCATGTTCAAGGGATCATCCACTAGACTCCAAGGTCCCTCTCACAGTTACTACTTTTGAGTCAGGTCCTGCCTAATCTGTACCTATATCTTTGATTTTTCCTGCCTAAATGCAAAGCTTTGCTCTTCTCCATGTTAAAATTCATTTTGTTGGATTGGGCCCATTGTCCAACTTTGTCAAGATCTTTTTGCATCCTGAGTTTGTCTTCTAGGGTGTTGGCTGTTCCTGTCAGTTTAGTATCATCTTGCAGATTTGATGATTCCCCTTCTATTCCTTCATCTAATCCTTCATTATGAAGATATTGAAGAGTACTGGGCCTCAAACAGAGCCTTGTGGTACCCCACTGCTTACTTCTCTCCATGTGGATGTACTGTAATACAATTAAGGACTACTTGTTGAATACAGTTTGATGACCAGCTACAAATCCATCTGGTGGTGATGTTGTCTATTCCACATTTTTCTAGCTTACTAAGATGTAGATTGTGGTCTATGTATAGAGGGGCTGTTTTTTTATCCATTCAGTTTTGCTTTGCTGTCTCCAATATCATAATAAACAATTCTTATTTCAATGGATAGGTGCTCTGATCAATATTTTAAAATGAAAGTAAAATTGGTGAGAGATGTTTCTCCTATATTTCTCAAAAGTAAAGCTTATATTTTGGAGATCTTTGAATCTTCATGGCATGAAAGGAATTCTTTCATAAGGTTCAGCAGAAATACATTTATCTCCAAATGACATCATTGTACTGTAAAACGTGTTATTGGATGATGCAGTCTTCTCATCCTGGTATACTCCAAGAGTTAGAATTCATTTTCTATAAACTCTAAGCAGTCTGGTCATTGGCTAATACATTTGGAAGGGATGTGGGATAATAGAAATTGATTGCCTTCCAGATATTGCTAAAGTACAACTCACTGTTTCCATGTGAGTTGCATGTGAGATCCATGTGAGATCCATGGAGTTGTAGTTTACCCTAGTTTTTAATATTCCCCAATGACAATTAGTAGCTTGACTTATTCCAGTTTGTGAATCTTACAGTATAGCTTAAAACACTACGTTCTGCCTTCTAAATATGAGAACATATGTCATCCAAAGCTGAATTGGTTGTAAGTGACCTGACATTCTTAATGGAACGAGGTGGAAAAAGGAGGGAATTTGCCAAAGTTAGAATTATTTTTGGATTTACATTAGGGCTGCCTGTGCCATAATCAAGGCTAATCCAGTAGGATTACCCAATATCTTGCTTCGGTTTGGCAGAACTTTTGTGTTTGGGAAAGAAGAAATGTGTTGGCCTCTTGATGCTTTACTTGTGGATTAAACAAAGTGAAGGCCTTCCTTTTGGAAGGAAGCCATCTACAAGGCACTTACTCCTTAAGTTATGTTCTCAGCAAACATGGTCAATTTGAACATATTTACAATATGTAGCTCCAGAATCTGGGCAACCACAGAAAGTTATCACAGAGTTTGGGATTCTGTATCTCTCTATTGTTAAAAGATGCTGGAGAAGAAAAGCTCAGGGGAAGGAGGTCAAGAGTAGCTACTGCTTCTGTTTTTTTTTTAAACAGAAACTTCCTTAAATATGCTTTAGTATTTTTGCTTGTTTATTTTGTCCTATTTTAGCTTTTGTTTTTAGCTTCCAATTTTAGTTCCAGGGAAAAAGAGGACTACCCAAATCCTTTCTGATACAGAGCCGTCTTTTTTCTCCTTCTCTTTCCCCCTCCCCCACACCCAACATTCTATCATTCTACCCTTATATGCTGCCTGTCTTGTTCTGTACAAATACTGTACAAAGGCAGATAGATAAACTCCACAAAGCATCTATACAAAGTCTCTTTTATTGGTTCATCTGGCATCCTTATCAACTCACAATTATGACAATGTTCTTCTTGTGTTCCTTTGCTTTGAAGATGGTCCTTCAGTAATTATTTATGACCCCCAATAAACTGGCCAGAGGCCTCTTTTATTGCCTCTTGCCTGAACACAGCCTCGTGGTAGCAGCTTCGTGGTAGCAGCTCTACCCCCTGCCTCTTTGATATGGGATGAAAGAGATAACGATCTTTTTACTATTTTGCCTGTCCTGTCCTGTACAAACACTGTACAAAGGCAGATAAATAAACTCCACAAAGCATCCATACAAAGTCTCTTTTATTGGTTCATCAGGCATCCTTATCAACTCACAGTTATGATGAGGTTCTTCTTAATGTCCAATCCTTTGCATATCTGTTTTTATGGTGTAGAAAGATCATCCCCATGATGATTGAAGCAGCTCCATGGTAATGTATTGATGCAAGAGTGAGGGAGCCTCCCTCAACCCAACAAGGGTCAATTTAGTGACCAATCAGGATTACAGATGTGACCACAAGACATTTCCCAGGATACCTTAACTACATTTACCATGATTTTTCCGTTAAGGGGACAGCTCTCAATTCCTAATTAACTATCCCAAATCCCATTAACTGTAAACTGTCTGGACAGCACACCTTAACTCCCCACTTGCAGTTTTCTGCTCTGGGAGATAGCACCTCAAACACAACAGGTAGTGTGTATTCAGACAAAGAAGTGTTGGAACAAGAATTCCAGGAAATGAAATATATCAAGGAATTTGGAGTGACATGGATGATTGGGGTCAAAATCTGAAAGGTTTGCCTCAGTACACAGAATATCCTACTTATATCTCTGTACCTTATCACAAGCACAAAAAGGAGATGGTGACATATTTCATTCACAAGAAAGTGTCAGAAATAGTTATGTTTTAAAAATTC
This sequence comes from Laticauda colubrina, assembly GCA_015471245.1. NCBI lineage: Eukaryota > Metazoa > Chordata > Lepidosauria > Squamata > Elapidae > Laticauda > Laticauda colubrina. Next base: position 32,180,487 of record BLBF01000021.1, on the reverse strand, counting down.
AAATTTCCAGGGGCTGAAATCTCGGATGGACCCTGAGAGAAAGTAGGGGCAGAATTGTTACATTTTGTACTATGTATGTGTGTGTCCTGGAGTGGCAAGAGATTATAACTAAAAGAAGTATTTCAATTATCTTCCTCATTCCTCACTCACAGTTCTGGTGATACTGGAGTTTTTAAAAAAATAACATGAACAAAATTGAGGGATCAAGATTTGCAGATTTTGACATACATGAAGCACTTTTCCATTGCTCTGTTTTTTTTTTAATGTTGTGGGCCAAACAAATACTGTATATTTCCAGGAATGTTCAGCCTCCAGATGATTGGCTGGCTGGCTGAATTCAGAAGACTGAATTCAGAGAACTGAAATGGCAACAGGAAGACAGTCCAGAAATGCTCCTTGCTGCATCCTTGTTCTGTTCCTTTGCCACTCAGGACATCCGGCCAGGCATGCTACTGTATCTGTGCTCCCCTCTAATTTTTTCCACCAAAGCATTGGGGAGCTAGATCCAAGTGCTGGTCTTCTTCCAGATGCTTCTTCCAAAGTCTGAGGCAGTCATGGGACATTTTAGAAAGATTGAGATCTTTAATACTATGTCTAGTTATTTTTCCTATAATTTACTCTTCTGGGCCCAAGGAAGAGCCCTTCTTTAATTGTACAGTGTTGGCACTCTTTCAAGATCCTCTTTTAATCAGCCTAGTAAAAATCAAGGTATGTAATTTGTGACAAACAATATATTTAAATTAAATTCTTATTCCTTTAATTATCCAAATAATCTTACTGTACTGAAGGTATTGCCAACTCCACAAATTGTAAAGATGCCAGAAAGACTGTCCATTTATCCCAGAATTTCATAATATGCTTGCCATACAAAGTTGTTTCTACTAGCAAAAATGATTTGCCAGACTGATTCAAGATGTCCTCTTTATATTCACTTCTATTCGCTTTTTAAATCTTGCTTTTTACCTAATTATTTCCTTTCAAAGTCAGAGCAATGAAAATGAAAAGACAAATCTTACCTTTAGACTCATAATAGCAATAGCACTTAGACTTATACACCACTTTATAGTCCTCCACAGCCCATCCTAACCAATTTACAGAGTCAGTTTATTACCCCCAACAATGTGGGTCCTCATTTTACTCACCTCGGAAGGATAGAAGGCTGAATCAGCCTTGAACCTGGTGAGACTTGAACTGCCAAATTGCAAGCAGCCAGCAGGCAGCAGAAGTAGGCTGCAGTACAGCACTCTAACCACTGCACCACTGTGGTTCATAATTCTAGATGTCAAGGAGTAGAAGAAACAGAAGCAACATACCTGAAGACCAGAACAGAAACTCAAACATAAATGGACGTAGCCAGTCAAGTTGGGCCAAGGTTCCTGTTTAGATGAACCCCAAACATGCTTACTTCTGCAGTCCTGGGCTACAAGAAGTTGGAATCTTCCTGGCAGAGAAGGAGAAGTAGTTGTCTCATAAATTGTTCTTTCTCTGAACATCAGCTTGGTGTCCCCCTTGTCTGGTCTTGTTCCTGAGAGGCTGAAGGTATAACTTCCTAATGTCCCTAAGTTTCTTTGATTTCTGGCAGAAGTCAGGATATGCTGCACCTTTCACAGGACAACTTAGCTGGCTAAAGATAATGGGAGTTGTAGTAAAACATAATTGGGCAATGTTGAGAAAGAAACAATCCCAGTATTATGAGATCTCAAGTTATATCAGCATCTATTACTGCCTATTTTTACATCAGAAAGACCACCCAACCTCTTTCATGGGAATGGGAGGGAGCAGGAAAGGGTCTCCAAAGGGCTCAATTGTAAGCTTCCACAGAAGACAAAGAATTTGCCTTCTATATAAGGTCATCCTCATTTTAGTTATGCTCATCTACAAAACTTTCTCAACAGGGGACTGATGCGAAACAGGTGAGAGGAGAGGGACATAAGCCGAAATAACAGCCTGAAAGACACTACTGAGGGTGCCCTTTCTTGTCTACCTCTCCTTATTTTGCTTCCTACACCCAACTGACTGCAGCAATCTTGCACTAGAAGTGGCCCCATGGATAAAGCTTTCAGAACATCGGTAACTACTTAACTTCTGGTTTGAATTCTGGAGAGTTCAGAGCAGCAGCCAAAAAGTGGAATATACATGTTGATATAAATAAACTCAGACCATGGACATTCAGCTCCAAAGCAGTACTGAGAATTTGGGGTTGGGTTAATGCCAGATTTCTGGGTTCTATTATATCTACAGGAATCTGGAAAATACTAAAGTCTTAGGTTATTAACTAAAGTAAACTCTCTTCCTACATTGAGAAGATACATAACGCAGGAGCTCTGGCTTTGATCTAATCTTCAGCCCACAAGGTCTTTTCTGTCTGAAGCATCCTAGCCCAGGAGTCCTGTATCTTCGCTTTCTGCCTGCTAGTAGGTTTTCTTCCCACTGGAAAAAAAGGGGGGAAACTGGCAGGACTTCTGTATTTATGATTCCAGGAAGACTTGAACCCCAAAATATTTAGATTGCTCCAATTATTTCTTGGCTCATCAGCACCTGCCAAGAGTCCTTTGATTTCCTTTGAGCTGTATTCTTTTCCTGCTTTTTTTCAAAATTCTCCTTTAAGGAAAAAGCTTGCTCCAACTATTTTATTATTATTATTTTTCCTTTATATTAGTTTATAGTATAAAATACAAAAATACAAAAGCAAATAATAGGAAAAATAGGAAAAGGGAAGAGAAAAGTATAGAAAAGAAGGGGAAAAGAAAGAAAAGGCATTGACCTCCGGTTCTCTTTGGTACAATAGAATAAGATAGTAACATCAAATTTCAACTTTTGACTTTTAGATAATAGTATAAACTAGCTATTTCTACAGCAACAATCTATCTAATCTGTAAAACCCAAAATCGTTTTTCCCACCTCAAGCACAAAGTCCAGAAGTGATTTCCAAGTAGAAACAAAAGTAACTGTGTGTGTTTTTCTTTTATCAAAGCAGTCAATTTAGCCATCTCTGCTAACTCCATCAGCTTTTGCAACCATTCATCCATTGTAGGGATTGAAGTGTTCTTCCATTGTTGCCCTTAAAGTAATCTTGCTGCTGTCATCATATATAACATCAAAGTTCCAATTTTTCCCCCAAGTCTTTTTCCATTAAACCCAAAAGAAAAGTTTCTGGTTTCATCTTTATATTCACCTTAAAAATCATCTATATTAGAATATGAATCCTCCAATATTTTTTTGCTTTACATGTCCACCACAAATGATAAAAAAATGTTTACATTTCCAACATTCATTTGAAATACCTTTATACATTCTTGATAACTTATCTCTAAAATACCAATGATATATTAAAACAAAATTTGAAATTGTAATTTAATATAAATTTTAAACCTTTTATCCACATATTCTCCCATTGTTCAAACTCTATATTATAACCAAAGTTCCTTGCCCACTGAATCATACAATGCTTTACATATTCATTTTTCAAATTCAATAACATTTTACTGACCTTAGCAATGATACGTTCATCACTACCACACAGTAGGATTTCCAATTCATCTGTCAAACCCATAGCTCTTTTCGTCTAATTTAAATCTTTAAGCTGTAAATATATTAACGAGTGGCAGATATGTCCTTTTGATTTTAGCTCTTCCTTACATTTGAGGACAGGATCACCAAAATTAAAAGATACTATTTTACCATAAGTCCACCAGTTTGGAAAAAAGCTTCCTGGGGAGACACCAAAAGAGGCATCTCCATAGAAAACCTTGTTTTATATTTATTCCAAAGTCTTAGAATGGCATCTCTAACAAAATGATTGCTGAAATCAACATCTATTTTAACCTTGTAATAGTAAATAACCGTGTCATCCAAATCTTAATTCATGATCTTCTAAATCTATTCCAACTATTTTAACATTCTACTGAATGTCACACAAGAAAATAGTTTTTGCACTTCCTGATGGATAATTTGATGATGAGTCCCGCATAATTAATTGTGGACAATCCAGATGTCCCAGCACCCCCCTAAAAACTGCTTTCAATATAAGTATTGCTGAGGAATTTGGAGGAAAAGAATGAAGTCAACAAATTTGCAGTTTTCATAAGACAAATAAAATATCTTATGAAAGGAACATGCAAATTCTAGAGATCTCTAGAATACTTAATTATTAAGTCTCCATCTTGAATCTGATTTTAAGTTTAAAACATTGTTTCAGAAACACTGAATTTAATTTAATTTTTGGACTTTCTTCTCTCCCCCTGCCATCACATTCATTTTGTAATATGTCATGGAATGTTCTGGAAAACACCAAAACTTCTACCCCTTTTTGTACCATTTCTGATATGCACAAATGTTTATCATTTATAGTCCTGATAAGAATATTATTCTGCTATATATTTTGGCTTTTTTCTTACAGGCATAGTAACCATTGTTTCTTATGCTGATTAGAAAAAAGGTTGTAAATTTTTCTTCTTCTAGGACACAGCTCACTAGGTCCATCACTAGACAGGTGTGGTTGGGAGGTCTTAATTACAAGTAAAATGAGAGTATCTGCTATCTCACTACTTATGCCAGTAAATTGTGGGAGAAGTTCTAGAATAACAAACAAGACCAGGGAAAAGATGAACTGAACTTGTCACTGAGGAGCTCCAATTAGCTTCTAAAGGAAGAGCCTAGCTATTTTTAAACCATTAACCAATAACAGCCCTTAGTTTGTCTCCACCCCAAAGGATTAAGGAAATTCTCTCTTTAATTTATGACAGTTGTAACATGAGAATGACATCATGCCAACAATCTTCTGCAGAATCAACAGATGTCTGAACAGAGAGGACCCCAGAATGTCTGCTCAGCAAGCTCTTGCATTGGGACTGCTGACATTCAAGGCCCTCAAGAATGCATCGGAATGGAAGAAAAACTCCCAAACCATACATGATGATCAATGGAAAGCAGAACACTGGCTATTGTTTCATTACATGTTCCCAGCTGGTCTATTTTTCCTACTTTAAAAAAAACCCGGTAACCTGGAACGGGTAGTTTTCAGCAGAAACTTTAGAATAAAGTTTTTAGAAAAACCTGCCAACATGATACTTCTTTCTGCAACTGAAGTCCATGGAACAAATAAAGAAAACCATGACCAGGTACATACAACTCATCATCGTTCATCATTTAGCTTTTGAAAGCATCCAAAGAGGGGGTGCTCAGTATGAGGAAATTCAAGGAACAGCTTGGGGAGCTGGTGTGAAAACAAAACAAAAATAATAAGTCCCAGGGTAGAAACTCAGCACTAAGTACAAAACCAGAGTTGGCTTTGGACTCCCTGGGCCTCCAGGAAGGCAGGCTCTTTTGCTTAGTAGTTTGGAAACAGCCAGCAACACATGCTGCTCCTCTTTCTTTCATTGCGATTGTACCCCCCCCCCCCCTTGCTCCCGTTCACTCCCACTGTTTATATTGCCTTATAGCAATCTTTGCCCTTTCAGAAGATGACTTTCCCCCTCAGGGCACTAGCCAGCTCCTGCTCTTGTGTGCCCTGCTCTGTAGTCTCCCTCCATCTCCCACACAGCTTCAATGAATGCTGTAGAGAGGAGGGCTGGGCCTTGTAATTTATTAACAAGCTGGCAGTTGGCAGGGAATTAATCTCAAATGGGAACCATTCCTCGATAATGAGGCAAAAAGGTGCTGTGATGATCACACACCACCAAGGTTAGGAGCCATGTTATTATCGACCAGGCATAAAGGCCAGAGAAGTGGGTGGGGGGATTCAGGAGGGGGAAAGAAAGCTGCTTGGCAAATGGGGGGGGGGGAGATGAATCACTTTCCCTTTCAGGCTCTTGAAAGGACCTATAAATAAATCTCAGAGAGACCAAAATAGCTTCCTTTTCTCAAGAACCTTTTGTTCAATGGGGTTAAGGAAGGGAAATGACTTCATCCTCTGTCGGAAGATGCAGGCCTATAAATACAGGACAGAGAGAAGAGGGACAATTTCCCATTGCTTGATTTTGAGGTAGAAAAGAAGTCTTTTGCCAGGAGACTGCACAGCTCTCAAAGGTTCTCCAACCTAGAAAACCCCATCTAAGGGGACTGATGGAGCTGCTGCATCTATTATAGCTGAGATATAAAACATAAAATGAACTGTGTACGCTCTGAGGCTCTCCTGACTAAAAGTAGCCTTAAAGAAATTGTGGTGACCTCAGCTGATGGTAGCATCCAGATAACTTTCTCATCTTGAAAAATTAAGCATGATCAGCCCTGGTTAATACTTGGATGAGGACTCCAGGGGATTCCCAAAGCTGAAGGTTAGAATGCATATTTGGAAAAGCATCTTGGAAGAAGGCACTTCCATATGGGTTTGTCCCTGAAGTCACCAGGACTGAAACTCAACTCAAAAGAGATTTCACCTTTAGTTAGGGCAGGGTTCTTGCCTAACTAAGTGCCATCAGTTCTCACAACACATTCATTATTTCTTCTTTTGTCTCCTCACTTGAGCTTTGGATTGCTGGAAAGAGGAAAATTTAGGAGAAAAGGGAGCAAGACAGAGAAAGTTTAAAGCACATCTTTCCACTTTTTGACAACTTTTTAAAAAGGTACCAGGAGATCTAGATGGATCAGGAATCCCCTTAGGATGGTATGCAAACAGAGATTTCCAACCTACCTCATTTGTATGGCCAGCCAGGCTACAAAGTATAGCCAATTGGCAACTTTTGGCAGACAAACCAACTCTGCTTCCTCTTTCTTGTTAAAATGCAGATGAGATTGTTAAATTTGGTAAAAATGACCTATACAAATCAAAAAGGCATCAGGTGTTTTGGAGATTCTGTTTGTCTTTTAGTGATGAGAACTGATAAACACAGAAAATTGCTTTGCTGACTAGAATGGGGCTGGGATGGAAATGCATCAGCCAAATCCAAGGACCTTGCAGCTGGGGAAAAAGTCAGTCTAGTGGGGAGAGTGGTGGTAGTGCCTGGCAAACTGTGGTGGCCTCTCTGGGCTGGCAGATGGGATGGCTTCAGGACAAACAACCACTTAGTAACAGCACTAAACTGGGGAGGGGACAGCTGTGATCCCTGGCTGCCATCCTCTGAAAAACACAGCAACTTGTGGTAGAGAAGGAAGTTGCAAAGAGGGGCAAGGGGAATAAGGATTGTGGAGTCACTTTGATTTGGTTTTCCATCTAGAAAAGAGTTTCAGCACAATTCCTTGCCAAAGGAGGGGAGGAGCTGCCCTAGCAGCAACAGGATGGGATGAGGGAGGGCTGTTTTGAACTGATGTTGGCTTGGCAGTCCCTCCATAAGGGAAGAGGTTGAAAGGGCAGGAAGAAATCACTGCTGTAATCAGAGCCTTAGAGAGGCAGGTAGGCAAGTAGGATCAGAGAATGTAGGCATGCTGTCCCACTTATCCATGTAACAGTGGGTTAGTGGGTTTATTTATACTAGCCAGCAATTCCCTTCACTAAAAACCCAGAACTGTTGCAATTAAATCCAACCAAAAGCAGGCCAATGCTAGTCCACAGAGCAATGGCCAGTGAGTCCACAAGGCACTTGAAAGAACCAAACTAGATATATCCACTAGGCAAAATTAAATTCACGATACAAGAGGATTCACAAGGCATAATCCAAAATCAAGGCATGGGGTCAATCCAAGGCAAGACTAGAATTACAATGACCAGGAAACATGCAGCTAGGAAACATATACGTTACTCCCAGCATCATCTCCATCTGACTGCTGCGCTAAATAGCCAGCTTCTGATGCAGCCCATCAAGAGGGATGAGATTGCCTCCTCACAAGTAATTGGGCTGACCTACATTGCTTCTGCCTTTTGTCTGCCCTACCTGTTCTCAGATCAGATACAGAAGGCAGTTCCTCCTCCTCCTCCTCATCAACAGCTGCACCTGCATGCTTCCACCCCCATGCTTCAAGGTTGTCCTGCTGCAGTTGGCTGCATGGAGCCATTGACCAACTCTTCTCCTGAAGTGCCAGGGCTGGTTCATCCTCATTTGAACTGACATCTGGAGAGGGATCTGGAGAAGCTAAACTGTTGGAGCAGGGGTGTCAGATTCATGGCCCATGAGGATGCTTAGATCTGGCCCACAGGGCTGCCCTGGAAACAATGAAGGACTCGTCCGTGGTGACTCTACCAGTGAAAATGGAGCTCAGGGGCACTTCACGCAGCTTTGTTTTTTTGTTTTTTTGTTTTTTGTTTAATAAAGCTTTATTTGGGTTTTCACACATACAAAATACAAGTAAAACATCTTTTTTGAAAATAGCATGGTCCTGGGTTGAACTTCTTTATACAGACACAAAACTGAATTTCATGCTTCTTTTTGTGTTCTATTCCATATCTTATACTATTCTACATTTTCTGAATAGTTTTTCCCCTCTTAATTTTCTCAATTTTATTTTGATTATCTCATCTCAATTCAAATCATTATATTTATACTTTCGTCTGTTCTGTTTCAATTTCATATTTTTTCTTATGAAACAACTTTTCTCCTGAAGTTACTAATTGAAGTATGACACCGTTATATCTTTTAATTACATCCATTCAACTCTTATTTAAACTTCAATATATACCTTAAGGTTATGACCTTCAATATAATACATAATACATAACTTCCAATCGAATTCTGCTTGGTACATTCTTATAATACACACTATATTCTTTTTTAAAAAAGGATTAAAATATATGTAAATATAAACCCTCATTCCATTCCAATTCAGTTCTATCATTAATAATCATTAAAATCTTAACATCTATAACATTTCTTTTCAATTAAATATACTTCCTGAAAGAAACATATAATCTCCATAATTAATTTTTCCCTTATTTCTCTTCACATATGTTTTGTAAATAATTAAACATTCATTTTGTTACATTTATTGACAAGCATTCCACTGAATTACAAGAGCTATTTTATCAAACCTTTTAATCATACATTGTTGCATATTTTCGAAAATTATTTCTGTTTCTAGTATACTAGTACTATCTTATGTACCTCTGCAGAATCCCTTTTTCCATTAAATTTTCACCCATTATCTCAAAATAGGTCCTGTTTCTTTATATTTTGTTTCTGTCCTTTATAACTTCTTTTCCTTTCTTTCTTCCCTCTCATCTTCTCCCTCCCCTTTTTACCCCCTTGTCTCTCTACTTCTAATTCTCCCGTCTGCATTTCCCTCTTCTGTTGCTTTCTGATTTTATACTTATTTTTCACTCTATTTTGGGGGAGGTTGTTTTTCCCAATCTTAAACTTTCCATTCTCTTCCCCCCCTTTCCTTTTTTGCCCCCATCTATGATTACTTGTTCATTAAAGATGGCTTCTTCTTTGTCGCAATCTTCTTGTTCTGCAGGCATTTCTTGTTATTTCTCATAGCTCCAAATCACCATTTCTAAGAACTGAAACATGAAGCCAAAAGAACCTCTCCCTTCTTGTGCATCTTCTTTGTACTTTTTAAGTTCCATTTTCAATTCTTCTAAAAGTGGAGCCATTTTAAATAGTTTTAAACAACCACCCAATTGATTTTAGTCGTTCAAATACAATAACCAAAAATCCAGATATCATCAAGTAATCCAAATAGTCCCAAGCTGTTTCTTCTTATGTCTTTTTCCACTTTCTCTTCCTGGGGTTTTTGTTGCGATGTTTCAGTTAAAATGTATCTTTTGGAAGTCTTGTTGAGATTTTGCTGTAAGTTCTTTTTAATTCCAGGCAGTCTCCTCCCTTGCAGATCCTGCCCTTTTATTCTTTTTCTCTCCTTTCCTGTTTTCAAAAGCTTTTGATTATCCAAAAATCGTTATTATCCCTTTGACTTTTTATTTTCAGCATTAAATGCCTATTAATGTCAAAGTGGATTTTTTTCCAATTTCTTGCTTAAGTCTCTTAGCTGTCAGTATAGGAAAAGGAAAAAAAACACCAAATATTTTCCCTTTTCTCTCTCCTTCGCAGCTTAAAAATCTTCTTAGGGAACAATGTTATTGTTTTTTTTTTAATAGTTTCAATTCCAGGGTACCTTATTTGTTGCTTTTGCTATTTGACCCAGTTAGCCAAAACTTTCTCATCTTCCTCCTGCACATTCTTTTCTGGTCGAGTTCTTCTTTGTGGTGGCCATTTCTGACCACCACTCCAACTGCCTTCAGGAAAGGGAGTAATGGCCAGTTGGGGAGGAGAGGTGCGGCTCTCCTCAACCCTGCAGGCAGTCTCCCCTTTCTTCACCACCTCTATGGGGTGGCATAGCCTCGAAACCAGCCGGCTTGGGACGCTCCAGCGGCGAGTATGGATCGAAACCTCGCAGAGACAAGGCTTTGGTCTGTTGCCAAAGAAGCTCAAACCGGAAGTCCCACACAGCTTTGTTTTCACTGTTAGAGGAGACCGTCGCGGCTGAGAGATGAGTGATGTTGAGCTGGCCCTGCCCCTGGCCACACACATCCCGGCCCTCCCAAGGTCAAACACAACTCTAATAAAAAATCAAGCTTGATACCACTAGTCTGGAGCAATCATCACAGTAGGCTTGGGATGGGTATTTACTAAAGTAGATAACTCTCAACTTTGATTGAGATTGGTAAAATAGGGATTTAACAAAGGCTAAAGCAGCAACAAGTTGGTAGTGAAGACTACAAATCAATGGCAAGACCCAAGAAAGAATAAGAGGAAAAAATAAGGGAGCAGCATGTATATTGTAATGGGCAGAAATATAGATCTGCTTCTGAGATGGTGGAGAAAAATCAATTTTGGATACTTTGAACATGGAGAGTGTGCCCCTCAAAGTGTGCTTTCTTCTTTCTTCTTTTCTGCTTTAAGAAAAAGCTAATTTAGGTGGGTTAAGAACATCATTCTGTCTCCCTCTCTAATCTTCCTTTAGCTGATCTCAGGCTGTGATTAATCTTAGCCTCTAAGATATATCCTAAGTCTTAGTTCTGCTGAGACTTTAGGAACAGGATTTAGAGGGGTCTGTCACAGACAAACACACCAATATATATAATAAATGTATGGCTCAACATCATCAAGTTCTTTCATGAGGAAAGACTTCTGAACTGGACTGAAGCAGGGCTGTATTTGGGATCTGTTTTGCTGTCATGCTGAAACATGCTTTTGGAACTGCAACAGAGGGTATTTATCTCCAGACCAGATCAGATGGAAAACTCTTTAATCTCTCTAGATTGAGAGCAAAGTCCAAAGTCCAGCTGACATGCTTCTGGGATTTCCTCTTCGCTGACAATGCTTCTGTTATTGCTCACTCTGCCAAAGACCTTCAACAACTTATGGATCATTTTAGCAAAGCCTGCCCAGATTTTGGACTAACAATCAGCCTGAAAAAAACACAAGTCATGGGTCAGGATTTGGATTCACCTCGGGGGGGGGGGCAATTCTACCAGTTCGCACCTATTCGCTAGAACTGGTTGTTAACATTCTAAGCAGTTCAGAGAACCTGTTGTTAGAAGAAATTACTGGCCTAATCCTGTAAGGAAGGCAGGAAGGAAACATTCTGGTTTTGCTTACCGAAACTGCCTCTCCGTTAACCCTTTTTACATTCTTGGCAGGACTATACTTCCTGTCTCAGGAACTTCTCTGGAGTTTTTTTCCCTCCTTTGCTGGTACTTTGCTTGTGTGGAGTGACCATTCAAAGTTACAATGGCACTGAACAAAGTTATTTGGATATTTGGACCAAGTTCCAAATAGCGCAGCCTTGGAATGTGCTGGAATTTCTAGCATGTATATCCTATTGAAACAGCAACATCTACGTTGGCTTGGGCATGTCAGGAGGATGGCTATTGGTTGGATTCCAAAAGACCTCCTGTATGGAGAATTAGTGCAGGGAAAGCGTCCTAGAAGGACACCACAGCTGTGATATAAGGATATCTGCAAGAGGGATCTAAAGGCCTTGGGAATAGACATTAACAGATGGGAAACCTTGATCTCGGATAATTCAGCTTGGAGGCTAAAGATGAAGCATGGCCTTTGTTGTGTTCACGAAGAATGAGACTCGAGACCAGCGTAACTTCAGCTCTTTTATTTAGTTGCTAGATTCCGTCTGAGCCAGGAGCCGCGGCAGCCCCTTTTTTATAGAGAGGCTGCTCACGGCTCGTGGCCAATGACGGCTCCTTGATTCTCCCGCTGCTGAGGCGGCCAATCATAAGCTAGCTATTTTTGACCAATCACCGTCAAGTAAAACATCAATCAGATTCAAGTATTTGTGGACCAATGGGAATAGAGAATTTGGAGTATGCTAATATGTAACACCCCTCCCCTCTTGGTTTGGTCCTACATTACGTAGTCACATAAGTAGGCGGGGTTTTTATGTTGTCCAGTTGACCTGCGCAGTTTAGTCGTGCTGTTGTCTTTGACGGGTTCGGATGGGATCGCTGTTTCTCCCGTCTTTCTCTGTGGAACCTCCTGGAAGGTGGAGTCAGCCATGCCGCTCCCGCCTGGCCTAACCGGGCTGGTAGAGTCAGCTCGGCTGCTCCCTTCCGGAGTGGCTTCTTGGTCTTCTTGTGCCTCCTGTTCCTCTTCGCCAAAGTCTTCTTCAGGTATGTAGTTGTTTCTTTCTGAGTTTATTTGAGAATGTGGTTTGTCGGTTGTGTTTTGATTTTGTGGTGTTTCTTGTTCTGACATAGGGTCTCCCCCTCCCCTCTTATTTGTGTTTGAGGGGTCTCCCCACTCTCTGGTTGGATTATTATTATTTTTGTTTAATGTTTGCTGTGGTTCTGGCGTGTGTGTGTGTTGTTCTTCGTGCCTGGGTGTGTCAGTGGTTCGTTCCAATGTTCTTGATCTTAATTAATCAATGTGTCTCCTCCAGCTTCTTCCATTGTCCATTTCTAATCTATACGACCGGGGGTCCTGTTATTTGTGTTATTTTTGCCGGTACGCACAGCGGTTGGCCCGTGAAATTTTTAGCATAAACTGGGTTCCCTGGTTTGAATGTGCGGTGTTTGCTGGAGGAGTCTGTTGGTTTTTCAGGGCTGTATGTGGGGTGTAATCTATCCAGATGTGATCTTAATTTTCTGCCCATTAATAATTCTGCTGGGCTTTTATTTGTAGGGGAGCTAGGTGTGATGTGTTGTATGGTGAGCATTTTATAAATTTTCTCTTGTATGTCTCCCATGTCTAATTTTTCTATGGTGTTTTGGTATACCGGACCATGCGTTCTGTCCACCTGTTCATAGCCGGTCAGCCCGTTGCTGTCAAAGCATGCCTTATGCCATGTTTGGTGAGGAACTTTTCAAATTTCAAAGCTGTGAACTGTGGCCCCTTATCTGAAACTAATAAATCCGGTAACCCATGTGTGGCGAAAAGTTTTCTCAGTTGTTTGATAACTGCTTCTGTAGTTGTTGAGTTCATGATGCTTACTTCCAGCCAATTTGAGTAAGCGTCTACTATGATTAAAAATGTGTGTCCTTTTGTAAGCCCTGCGAAATCTATGTGAATTCTTGACCAGGGCCCCCTCGGTGTTTCCCAGTCAAGTATAGGTGCTGAAGGAGGTGCTGGTCGGGATATTTGGTATTTAGCACAGGTTTCTACCCATCTCCCAATAACCTTATCCATCCCTGGCCACCATATATAACTCCTGGCCAGGGATTTCATTTGTACAATACCCAGGTGTCCTTCATGTAAAATATTCAGTACTCGCTCTTGTAATGCTTCCGGTATTACCACCCAATTCCCCCATAGAATGCAACCTTTTAACAATGACAATTCAGTTTACCTGTTCTTGAACAGTTTAAAATTCACGTCTGTCTCATTTTCTGGCCACCCTTTTCCTACTCAGTTTAAAACCTTTGACAATTTTTTATCTCTTGTGGTTGCTTTTGCAATTTCCGCTGTGGTTATGGGTAGATTTGGTAGTGTCTCAATCTGTAGGGTAGACGTGGTTGGTGCCAGGTCACTCCCTAGTTCAGGTAGGGGAGTATGGCTCAGCACATTGGCATGTGAAATGCCCTTGCCTGGTCAGTGAATTAATTTATAATTGTATGTGTCAAGGAACTTGGATCATCTTCTCATTCATGGGGAGAGTATGTTTGGAGTGGCCTTGTTCCCTGCTAATATTCCCAATAGGGGCTTGTGGTCTGTAATGAGTGTAAAGATCCTACCATAGAGGTATTCATGGAACTATTTCATGCCGGATATTGCTGCTAATGCCTCTCTGTCCAACTGACTGTAGTTCCTTTCCGTTTTGGATAGAGTTTTGGAGTAGAATGCGATAGGTGCTTCTCTCCCATCTGGCAGCGTGTGGCTGAGTACGGCTCCGATACCGAATGGTGATGTGTCTCAGGTGACTGTCAATGGTAGTGTATTAATTGTATTAATACAGATTCGGATGTTATTAAATCTTTTCTTTTCTGGAACACTGTCTCTTCTCATTGTCTCCAGGTTCAGGTGGCTGCCTTGTCCAGTCATCTATGTAGTGGTTCCACCGTCGTTGCCTTCTGTGGCAGAAAAATGTTGTAAAAATTGATAAGTCCCAAGAATGCTTGTAATTCTACTTTGTTTTTTGGTCTAGGCACTTCTTTGATCGCTTTGATTTTTTTTAATCTGTGGGGTGGATGCCATCTTTATCAATTAGATACCCCAGGAATTCGACTTTTGAGGTGGCTAGCTGACACTTTTCTTTTTTGACCTTGAGTCCCGCCTTTTGGAATCTTTGTAATACTATTCTGAGACGGGCTTCTAGTTGTCTCTCGTCGCTGGCTGACACTAGCACGTCATCAAAGTATGGGATTACCCCTTTTATCCCTTGTAACAAACACTCCATCAGGCTTTGGAACACCCCTGGGGCCATGCTGACTCCAAATTGCAGTTTTTTGCATTTGAAGGCTCCCCTATTAGTCACGATCATTTGTGCCTCTGCTGTTTCGGGGTCGACTGGCAATTGTTGGTATGCTTGCGCAAGGTCGAGCTTTGCGAAAACCTTGCCTCTCCCCAATGAGTGTAATAGGTGTTGCACTACTGGAACAGGATATGCGCTTTGCTGTAGTGCATGGTTTAGGATGGCCTTGTAGTCACCACATATTCTCACAGACCCATTTGGTTTAATTGGGGTTACGATTGAGGTTTCCCATTTAGCGTGGTCAATTGGTTCCAATAGGCCTTGTGCTATGAGTTTATTTAGTTCCTCATCAATCTTTGGTTTTAATGCGAAGAGGACTCCCCTCGCTTTTAACCTAATTGGAGCTATTGTCAGATTTAAATTAAATGATATGGGGGACTCTGAGTACTTGCTTAGTTTCCCATCGAAGACGTCCTGGAACCCCCTCATTAGATTCTTCTCCCAGTCTGTTTCAGTGACGCTGTTGATGCCGGTCACTCCGATTCCCAGAGGTTCGAACCACTCGAGTCCCAATAGGCTTGGGCGGTTCCAGTCTACGATGGTTAAAGGCAGAATTTTTGTGTGTTCTTTGAATGTGATTTGGAAGTGTCTGAGTCCAACTACAGAGATCCTGTTTCGTTGATAGTCTTTTAGTATCAGTGTTTGGTTTTCTAATTCCGTTCTGCCTATATGCGGTATCAGTCTTTTAATGGTATTCCATGATATGATTGATAGGTATGATCCGGAGTCCACCTCCATCTCGCACTCTTGGCCCTTGATGATGACTGCCACCTGTACCTTCCGGCCATTGGTTGCGTTTGAATGACCGATGGTTATAGTTTGGTGTGTTTCTCCTTTTCTGTAGTTTTCGTTTAGCCGCTTGCCTCTGCCTTCTTGACTCTCACAGCTCAATGTCTATCTTTCTTTTATCCTTGGTGGTGTGTTGTCTCTACGTCGGGGGCTGTAGCTCTTATGGTTTCAGCAGACTCTTGCTATGTGTCCCCGTCTCTCTCAGTACCTGCACATGGCGTCTAGGAAATGGCACTCGGAACGGGGGTGGTCTCCTCCACAACCGGAGCACTGGAACCCCGACTTACATCCTTTCTTCTCCCATCTATTTTGTTCAGCCTGGAGTCTGTGGATCTCTTCTTCATCGTCATCGATCTCAGAAAATGATTCGCTATCCTCGTAGTGTGTGATGGTCTTGTGTGTGTTCTCTGACTTTTTCTCTGGAATTTGGCTTGTTTCTGCCAGTGTTTTTGGTGTTGTCGCATTCATTTGTTGCATTTTGGCTGCTGATTTTTTAGCTGCTTCAACTGCCATGGCCTCAGCGATAGCCTCAGTGACTGTAATTTTTGGTCGGGTTAGCAGTCAGCTTTGTAAAGTGAGATCTCTTAAACAAAGGACCATGCGATCCCTCATGGCCTCATCCATGTTGAGGAACTTGCATGCCCCTCCAATGTCCCTGAGAGGCGCTACAAAGTCTGTGATACTCTCACCTTCTCTCTGGCCCCGTTTGTAGAACTCATGTCTCCGAATAAGGCTGGAGACGGTCGGTGCGTAATGAGCCTTCAGCAATTTATCCAAATCTGGCCAGGCCATCTGCTTTACATCCTCCAGTTTGGCTAATGCTTTGGCCATCTTGAACACTGTGGGCCCACAGTGCATCAGGAACACAGCTCTCTTTCTGTTGTCAGAGATTCCTTGCAAGTCGTTCCTTTCTAGGAACATGAGGAATCTGTCAATGTATGATTCCCAGTCCTCCGTCGCTGGATTGAACGGTGTGGGTGGCGAATTGGTTCCGGCCATTTCATCTGCTCGGTCCTCGTTGCCATGTGCTCGACTGGTCTCCTTGTCTCAGAATCACACCTTCGTCGCCAGTGTTGTGTTCACGAAGAATGAGACTCGAGACCAGTGTAACTTCAGCTCTTTTATTTAGTTGCTAGATTCCATCTGAGTCAGGAGCCGCGGCAGCCCCTTTTTTATAGAGAGGCTGCTCGCAGCCAATGACGGCTCCTTGATTCTCCCGCCGCTGAGGCAGTCAATCATAGGCTAGCTATTTTTGACCAATCACCGTCGAGTGGAACACCAATCAGATTCAAGTATTTGTGGACCAATGGGAATGGAGTATTTGGAGTATGCTAATATGTAACAGCCTTCTCCGATTTGAAGAGACACTCCTTCAGCAGGCTGAGGCAAAGAGGCAGCCCAGAACCAATGAAACCCGGGGGGTGGAGGGCTAGACAGGAGACAGACTGTGTCTGTCCTCAAGTGTGGAAGGGATTGCCACTCTTGGATTGGCCTTTTTAGCCACACTAGATGCTGTTTTAGGACTTCTTTTCAGAGCATAATACCATAGTCTTTTGAGACTGAAGAATAATAATAAAAATGGGATTTTAAAAAATATATAGTCTTACTATATTTCAAAGAAACAATATATAAACTAACATAAAGGAGAAAGGGGTAATAAAAATTAAAATTTAAAAAGTGGCAAAAAACAAAAAATACACATAAAAAGTGACCTTTGACTTCTTTTAGTACAAAGACAATTATAAAATACAATAACCTCTCTCTAAATTTAAATAAATGCTATCAATACCTGAAAACCTTTAAAATATTAATTTGAAAAAACAACAACATTCAAATATTCAAACACATGGTTTTTTTATTACATGTGAAAAATATAACAGTATGAGATTATTCAAGAGAGGTCATTTGTAATCTTGGTCAGAGGCAAAAAAAAATCCTTTTCCCATCAGTGATAAACACATCATGATAAATAAAATTATTGAAACATTTATGCTTTCTAGCAGAATTCCCAAATCCCCCATGTAGGTGTAAAATAAACAAACAGCAGCAGAATAGAGAAAGCAAAGGAACAGGCTTGCCCACAAATTAAAACAGTAATTCCTTCAAAGAAAAATGATTCCTTTCAAGCAGCAAGATGGAAAAATAGATACAAAATGCAAATTTTCTCAATGCTTTTTGGAAAAAGCAATGGTTTTGCTAGCCCTCAGGGATAGGGCATAGCCATTTCAGCAAAGGTCTTATTAGAATCCTGGCAAGTCAGAAGAGAAACATGCTGCAATCACTCAGACTGGTATGTGCAGTTTGGCCAAACAACCAAAGAACCATGGATGCTGTTGTGGTTTGTTCTCCACTTCCCAGATTTCACTTTGTAAAGGGCCTCACAGACACTGATGCTACCACCAGAAATATGCAAAGCATGATCACTAGTGGGGGGGCATGGGGAAGAGAAATAGGGAGGAGGAGGAGGAGATATTCATTCATCATGTCCAATTCTCAACCAGTTCTCCAATGTCCAGTTCTCAACCATTCTATATACCAGTTCTCTCTACATTTTCTGATTTGCATGGTGTCTTTCAGGTATTTTATTCTCTGGCTGATGTTGTCTCGCCACCATGTGTTTTGGCAGCTTCAGTTCATTTTATTGCTGACTATTCTGAGCATAAGTGTCTTTTCCAGTGAAGAGATGCACACACACACACACACAATTGCCCTTTATCAATTTACCTTGAAATTTTATATGAACCTGGAAGCTGTACAATAGCTGTTCATAGTTTTGTGTAGTTTCCTTCCACAAAGGAACTTCTCACTGGACTTACTCCAAAAGTCACAGTATTTATAGTTCAATCCTGGCTGGACATATTAAGTTGTTTGGACATAAAAGAGGCTTTGCCCATTCCTCAAATAGCTGCAATACTACAGGACAGTGCATGTACCTATTATAAAACATAATTTAATCACAAGACAAATTGGGTTGCTCTCTGCCAGTATTTCAGATTATTTATTGTCATTATCTTTTCTATTTTGTGGTCCTGTGAATCCAAGTGAACTATTTTGGGGGGTAAGGGGAAATTGTGGAGGTGTGCTGCCTTGCAACAGACATTTCTAATTTTATGTAATGTTAACATTGTCTTTAAAAAAAATTGGAATCCTGGTGACTATCAGGCACCCACAGGTACAATATGGGGAGAGAGGTGTCTCAGATTTATTCATTAATGATCCTAGACCTGGATGTACTCACATGGAGTGTCCTGAAATTCCTATTTCTTGATTTTGCTTTATCCTTCTTTGAAATATATACCAGACCAGATTCATGTTTCATCTTCAAGAAAGTTTGCTTACCTTAAATTTATTGTTAAATAAATTTATTGTTAAATAACTAAATCTTGAGATTGTGCAGCATAATGGATGGCTTTCAATGAAACCCTTTGTGGCGAAATCTTGTCCCTTTTTGCTTTTGACTTTAGACCTGTCAACTGCACTTAAAAGGGATAACATCTACAATATTACCAACTTACCTTTGGTAATTATTACTTTTTATGTTTTTTGAAAAAATGGGTCCCTAATTCTGTTTTTGCTTTGGTTGATAAGTGGTTTTATTACTGGGTTGTTGTTTTTTTTAAAGACCCAGATACTTCAGTTGATCTATTTCCAAACAGATATAAGTGCTGTGTCCTGGAGATTGTTGTTTCAATGTTGCCTTTTTATCCAGACAATATAAAATGTGTTGATACATGAGAGTGAGGCGGTCTAAAGCGATGCCTTGTATGCTGGTGAATATTTGGCTGAAAGTGGTTCTGTCAGTTCCTCTGGGATCATCCTTTCCCTCTGGTTCTTCTTTTGGGTACAAAGGAGACTGAAAGCTCAACTTCTGCAGCTTCCTTTTATAAGCAAGGTGGTGAACCAGGCTTCCAGTCTGTTTAAAAGCATTAAGTAACCTCTTCCAGATAGCATGCCTGTGGAAACTGTCAACAAAACAGCCGTACAGCAAGAACCCAGCTCTTAGGCTTCCAGTATGAGTGTAATATTTTGGCCTATTTTATTTGAACAGTTTTTAAAATGACTGTGCAGTTCACCTGCAAACCCAAGAAGAAGTTGATATACCGGCCCTTGGACTGGCTAGTGCTCCCATTATATCAATAGGCACAGCCATTCTGCAGAAGAGGACAGGATGCATGTTTGTAATTTAAGTTCCAGGGATCATTTCAGGGGCTTTTCAAATGCCCCATGACAGGCAATAACGTAACCTTGAACAACGTTTGCATTTGTCATTTTATCACTCAATGTGTCCACCTAGCACAATATGGACTGTGGCACTTCGGAAAAAAAGAATTACTGATTCTATAGACACTTGGTAGCTTTGTACGCAGTTGCTTTATACACAATGGCTTGTGTTAGCCAGGGCTTGGGATCTGACTGCCAATCACAGACCTTGGATTTGGGCACACAAAAGCTCAGTGGACAGGGATGCACAACAAATTCTTTGCAGTTTTCAGGCAAGAGTGCATCTGGGGAGCAGCCTGATGGAAAGGCTTGATGGAAAGTTCTTCATCAGCACTAGAATGCAATTAAAGCATGGTTACCCTACTGTCTGATGGGAACCTGGCCCTTTTTAAGTTTCTAGAGTGGAAGGCTGGAAGCCTTTTATGAGAGTTAGCTTGGATGTTCTATCACAGATGCAAAAGACTGGCTAAGTGGAAATTTAAGGCCCTGTCACAGTGGCCGACGGATGCAAAACGTTTGTAAAAAGGACACAGCGGATGAGAAAAATGTTCCATCCGTTGTTATCCGCTCTCAAAAGTGGCAAAAATTTGCATAACCAGAGCGGATAACACGGAAAGGAATGGACGGGGGGAAGACGTAGGGCGGATGGAAAGCGGATGCTCCACGGAAGCCTAGTGGATGGAAGCAGATGGGAGTGGATGGCACATCCGCAAGGCTTCCGGGGGAGCGCAGCAAAGCGGACGTGGAACAGAAAGAGCGGATGCAGAGCGGACGCCGAGCGGATAAAGCGGATGCACAGCGGAAGCCTAGTGGATGAAATGGATGCAGAGCGGAAGCCTAGCGGAAGCCTAGCAGATGCCTAGTGGATGCCTAGCGGATGCCTAGTGTTCACTGCACATGTGGGGAGGATGCATTGCGTCAGCCCCGCGGATATAAAGGGAAGCAGCTCCCAAGCAGGTCACCATTCAGACACTGCTTCCAGACACAGCTTGCCAGCCAGCCAGCCAGCCAACCGGCCAGCCAGCCAGCCAGCAACCCAACAACCATGGGGAAGAAACGGAAGCCTCTGCCATCTGCTGCCAGCCCTGGCAAGAGGGACAGGGCCACCCTCCCACCCCCTGGCCCTCACTCTGCTTCTGCTGGGGCTTCTGCAGCCCGCGCTCGCTCTTCTGGGGCTGGGGCTTCTGCTGATGCTGCTTCTGGAGGTGGTACTTCTGCTGATGCTGCTTCTGGCGGTGGTGCTTCTGCTGGTGCTTACTCTGCTGGCACTGCTCCTGGTGCTGGTGCTTCTGCTGGTGCTTACTCTGCTGGCACTGCTCCTGGTGCTGGTGCTTCTGTTGGTGCTTACTCTGCTGGCGCTGCTCCTGGTGCTGGTGCTTCTGCTGGTGCTTACTCTGCTGATGCTGCTCCTGGTCCTGCTGGTCCTGCTGGTGCTCCTGGTCCTGCTCCTGGTCCTGCTGGTGCTCCTGGTGCTGCTGGTGCTGCTGGTCCTGCTTTTGCTGCTACTGTTGTTGCTGCTGCTGGTGATGGTGTGGAGGAGCAGCCCCTACAACCTTGAAGCCCCTCTGATGGCCCTGCCAAAGGGAGGAAGAGGCAGACGTGAGAATGGGAGAGGAGGCAATACAACATAGAAGAGGAACATGAGGATGAGGTGCTGGAGTGGCTGAGGGAGAACGAGTATCTATGGCGGAAGGGACACAGGCTTTATCGCGACACCAAAAGGAAGCAGGCTGCTTGGAGAGAGAAGGCGGAGAGCCTGGGCTACACTTCGAAGGTTCTCCTCGGCTGGTGGAAGCACATGCACACCTGGAACGGGAAGCTGCACCTCAAGAAATCTGGCCAGGCCGCGGTCAAGCTGACGGACAGAGAGACCTACATGATGGCCAAGTGCAGCTTCTTGGAGGGTGAGATCCGCCACCGAGGAGCAGCCCCTCTCACAACCCTCTCTCTCAGGCAGCCTGCTGAGAGCCAGTCCTCTTCTGGCAGAGAGTCAGCTCCTGTCTCCAGGCAGGTATCTGTGGAGCGTGCCACGACGGAGACCCCCCCGACAGCTGTACTACCCGTGGCGGAGCGCGTGGAGGACCCCCTGACGCAGTGGGAGAAAGGAGATGGCACTTCCACCACAGTCCAACCCACATCCACCCCCAGCTCCACCTCCACAGAAAGGCAGAGAGGCAAACCGGAGGGGCAGAGCCACACTTTTCTGCTGGAGATAAGAGACACCATCAGGAGCAGCATAGATCTCCTCTCTCAGCTGGTACACATCAACACCCCATCCTCCAACCGCAAGCCCTTCCTCACCTATGTCAACCAGACCCTCATGAACATGGCGGAACCCCAGTACCAGCTGGTGAAGGACAGGATCACCAATCTTCTTCACAACCCTCCTGACCAAGATGAACCTGCTCCCACCCAGTCCAGGTCTGCTCCTCCACCCCAGGTGATGTCACTGCCCTTCCAAGGCTTTCCACAGGCCCTCTCCTACCAAGGTTACGGCTACCACAAGGTCCAGCAGCACAGGCAGCATTCATCGGATGCCACCAGTGCCACTGATGCCACCGATGCTACCCACGCCACCAATGCCACCCACGCCACCAATGCCACCCACGCCACCGATGCAACCCACGCCACAGATGCCACCCATGCCACAGATGCCACCCACGCCAGTCCTCACCCAGCTGCAGACCAGACAGCCCCACTACACTGCTCCTTCCTCCACCTCACAGCCAAGCCCGGCCTCAATACATCTGTCCTCGGTACTGTGGCTGACACCACATGGCATGGAGGAAGGAGCTCTCAACATCACGGGGCTGAGCCAGCTGTCCGAGAGCTTCCTCAACACACCGTCACCTGTTGTCCTCTCGGGGCCAGGCACCTCAGTGGCGTTTTAGACCAGCACTCCAGCACCAACCACCTCCACAGCACCTGGACCCTTCACCCCTGAGACTGGGCACACCTCTGAGTAACCAAGAGGAGTGCCAGAGACTGGGTGGCTACCTGTAGTCTTTATTTGGACACTTGACTTGGGTCATTTTTCTTTTACAGCTTGTTATTAATAAAGATTATCTTTGCTTCACACACTTGCTTCATTTATTTTATTAAATAAAGTCTTGGTGGAAACTTTTAGAAATGGTTTAAGCCTTTGCATGCTTGTGGGATGGGTAAGTATAGCTGTGGGATGGGCAGGGATACCTTTGGGATGGGTAATAGCTGTGGGATGGGCAGGGATACCTTTGGAATGGGTAATAGCTGTAGGATTGGGCAGGGATACCTTTGGGATGTGTAATAGCTGTGGGATGGGCAGGGATACCTTTGGAATGGGTAATAGCTGTGGGATAGATAAACCTCCAGTGCAAGCATAGTGGGACTCTATGGTCCACCCTCTCAGGTGTCACACCTATGGCCCTTTATTATCAATAACAGTGTAAGCATTGATCCACACATTTGAACATAAACAGAACTCTTCATTAAATGCCCTGTTCATTGTAGGCCCACCCAACATACATGGCCCAATCTCATCAGTGTGATGAGACAGGCTGAAGGAAGCATCCATTAATCATCTTTCATCCTGTCTTGCCACTCCACTACTCCAGCTGGGGAGTTGCACCAGTGTCTCAGGAGGTTGCGCTGCTTCTTCCCTTCACGTGAGGCTCTTTTGGGGCCTTGCACATCCTCAGTGTCTATCAGGTTTCGCCCTTGCCTCCATTCCCCAAGCTCCATGTCCCCATTGGCTTGTTGGAGGTCCACGAGCCTGTTCTGCAAGACTGGGTAGCAGGTGCGCATGAGATTGTGCAGGATGCAGCAAGCTTCCACAATCCTCCTCACGGTCTCTGGGCGATGCTGCATGGTGGTGAGAAGTACCTGGAACCTGTTGGCCAGGATGCCAAAGGCGTTCTCCACCACCCACCTTGCCCTGGACAGCCTGTAGTTGAAGATCCTCTCTTCACGGGTGAGGCATCTGGAAGTGTAGGGCTTCATGAGGTAGGTTCTGAGGGAGAAGGCGTCATCCCCCACAATGAAGTAGGACACATCTTGCATGTCGTTGGGCAGGGGGTCTGGATCTGGGAAGCCCATGGTGAGGTTGTCTTCCAGCCCCTCCTTGAGGTCACTGGCGGATACCTGGGCATCTGAAGCTGACCCGTTGCCTGAAGCATCGATGTACATGAACTTGTAGTCAGCATCGACTATGGCGAAGAGGATGATGCTGAAGAAGCCCTTATAGTTGAAATAAGTGGACTCCGACTTGGCTGGAGCTTTGCAGGCCAAGCTCCTCCAGGTATTCTTCGATGATGGCCTGCACCACTTCTCTGACCACAATGCTGATGGTGTTGTGTGGCACCCTCCAGCCGTACTGCATGCTCCTGTAGGTGGTCCCTGAGGCCAGGTGGCGCAGAGTGAGTGCCACCTTGAGCCCAGGTTCCAGGCTGGGCCGGAAGTTGGTGCTCTGCTTGGTCAACCTGGGTCTCAGCCACTCCACAACTTCATCAAACATGGCTGGAGGCATCCTCATGAAGTTCTGGAATGCACGAGTGTCTTCGTTCCTCAGCTCCACCATCAGCTTGTTGTACAGTCCGTACTCCGCTCTTCTCCCGATCCATCTTCGGACCCAGACACTTCTTGGATGCCTCCTTTTCTTACCGTAGAATAGTTGAAAGAGCCTTTAGATGGCTTTGCACTGTTGCAGAACGATGGTGGCTACCAAAAGAACTGTGTTACGATCCATGGTGGACATGACTGGATGCTGTGGAAGAGCAAGAGCCAGATGAAGGCTGCAGAGGTCTGCACAGCAGGGCTGCTGGACTGAAAGTGAGATCCAGGTGAGTTGCTCCCCCTTTTTATAGGCAATATAGGTTTTCCACTAGGTGTCCTTTTGCATCCTCTAGGCATCCTCTAGACATCCTTAATATCTGAGATAGGTCCCCTCTGCGAACGTGTTTTCCGTTTTAAATGCTTTCTTGTGAGCTGTATCCGCTTTCATCCTTTCTCCGTCCGTGCTACTAATGTTGCGCATCCGTTCCGCATCCGTTTCGCTTCCTCCCTGTGTCCGTTTTCTGCTGGAGCGGATTTGAGTTGCGCGGATGCACAGCGGATGCCTAGCGGATATAACGGACACGTAACGGATGACAACCGATGTAGAACAGATGTTCCCTGTATGCATTACGGATGCAGAACGGACGCGTTGGATACATTTTCCGCTCAAAAAGTTTTGAGCAGCTCAAAACTTTTTGAGCAGATGGAACCTCAGTCGACGGATGCTGGATGGATAGAGAGGATGAAAAACGGACGCAGTGACTACAGAACGGATGAATCGCGTTAACCAATGGATGGCAAGTGTTTCTCTCCGTTTTACATCTTCTTTCCATCCGTTGGTGCAGTGTGACATGGGCTTTAAATGCTGTAAGAATTATTGTCTGCATCACAGAATTAGCCATCATAAGCCTGTTCTTTTGGGTCAATACTCAGTTTCTGCTGTTACGCGAAAATAACCTGACAGCAGGCGGTTGTCAGCAATGCTGCAGAGAAGGGAAGTGTCATCCCCTCTTCATTGGAGGCCTCAGCAGCTGCTATTTATCATAAAAATACATGACTCATTGACATGCTTAATATCATAGGTACTTTGGTTCTTAAAATATATCTATACTGAAAATCCTGAAAATCCCTCTGCCTATTTCCCCTTTCCTACCTCTGTATTCCATAGCATAAAATATGATATAAGCTATTGTACATAGAGAGTATCATTTCTCACATTGTATTATATTTTAAAGTTATTCACTTCTTGAGCAATTTCTGTTCAAATTAATGGAATACTCTCAAGAATGCTTTGTTAACATAACTGCAAATTTCCCCCTATAAGTTTATAATTAAAACAATTATTAAAAAAAAACCCACAGTGGGAGACATATCAAATTTGACTGTGCATTTTTGTAGTAACCCAGTTATTCCAGCGTATCTCTAGGGTATATACATCTTATGCCTGCAAACCCACAAAGGCCCTAGTGGGGGGCAGACTACTGTAAATGTACAGAATCAAGCAAATTGCGAATAGTCAGAGCCAGCTGCAGCAGAACCAAGAGGCCACCTGTGGGGTAAACATGCCCAAAGTACTGAAATAGTCAGCAGTGAAGATCTGAGATGTAGAATAAGACATGATTACATTTTGGTGCAAGCATGAGTAGATATTAATTACAGTTCTACATTCAACCATTTCCCCCCTTTATGCTCTGAACATACAATTTTTCAATTTTATTGAGACAGAGGGTGGGGCAGGGAGGAGGGAGAGATTCGCCCAGCCAGCCACATTAAAAAGCTATCCATCCGCTAGTCTTGAAACTGGTAGAAAGGTTTGCGGGCATAACATTCTCTAGTTGTTTCCATGGGGAAAAATAGGAGGAGAGAACTTTATAAACAAGTATTCTAAAATTTCACAGATATAATTTAGAAACATTTCTACAGGAATCCTCAACATACAAATACAATTGGAACTGAAATTTCCCTTGTAGATCATTGTAGTTTAAGTCAAGTCAGACCCACTTTTATTACCATTTTCATAGTAGTTGTTAAGCAAATTGTAGCTAGTAAGTGAATCATGCAGTTTTAAAGCAAATCTGATTTCCACAATGTTTATTTGCTGGAAATCAGGAAGAAAGGCAGCAAATTGCAATCACATGATCCTAGAATACTGCAACTAGTCATAAATGCCAGCCGGTTGCCAAGTGTTCAAATTGTGACATGTGATCCTGGGGGTGATATGATGGTTGTAAGCTCAGCTACAGGTGATAAGAACTTTTTCCAAGGTTATTGAAACTTTGAATCATTGTTAAATGAATGATTGTAAGTTAAGGACTATCTGTATACACGTGTAGGCTTCTTCCAGAGAGTAAATAGCTCTTGTACAAACAGGAAGTTTAAGGAATGGTTCTTCCAAGCACAAGAACTTTTCAGGAACAAGTCAAGCTGGGATACGGTTATCTTCTCCATGATATTTGTAGCAATACCTACAATCCTGATGGACAAGTGGCTACATA
The DNA here is from genome assembly GCA_015471245.1 of Laticauda colubrina. Taxonomy (NCBI): domain Eukaryota; kingdom Metazoa; phylum Chordata; class Lepidosauria; order Squamata; family Elapidae; genus Laticauda; species Laticauda colubrina. Next base: position 32,153,659 of record BLBF01000021.1, on the reverse strand, counting down.
ACTAAGAGAAACAGTAAATAGCAATAAAGCATTAAACAAAGCAAAGCATGCGATAGCAATAGATTTGGCAAAATGGAAAAACTTACAATAATCATTAATAGGGAGAATATCAACAATCAAATGAATATACTACCCAGAATTTTATATTTGTTTCAAACAATTCCAGTTTGGCTAGGGAAAGATTACTTTGAAGATTTAAATAAAATTGTGTTGAAATATACATGGCATCGTAAGAAAGCGAGAATAAAACTAAAACTCTTGCAAGAAACTAGAATAAGAGGAGGATTGGGGGCCATAGAAGGAGCGTTCACGTCGCGGCCCCTGTCAGGTATCTGTTTACCTGCGAATCCTTCTACCACGCTACACCAACCTACATCAACAGTGTTCTACAGTGGCTGGGAAAAGTGTAGTGACACAAGAGAAGAAGAAGATGAGGATTTGGTTTGCCTAATTGGGAGTTGTACTATCAAGCTACAAATCTGATGTGAGTTAAGGAATGGATAACATTAAGAAATATAAGATTGTTGACATTAGAAGGACATGATTTGTTGTTGGGGTGGCATGCCTTCCTATGGTACAACTAAAACACAGGGGTACTTTAGAAGACATTATATATGGGAGGCTCTGTGGTAAAATTGGGAGAAGACTAAAAGGCGATGTTATTTGAAAATTCTAGTCTGGCTATCGACTATTGGAGCATTTTCTTATCCTATAATATATAAAAAGGAACAAACAGATATGGTGAAATAGTGAATGAAAAGGATGAACTTAAATCTATGCAAAAACTAGAGGCACAAGGTATAAAGATGAATTGGTTTTCATATGCGCAAATACACTCTAGATATGATAAAGATTCTAAAACAGAAGGTTTCTATGATAAATTGACTGATTTAGATAGCATCTTGACAGATACTGATGAAAAGGTGATTAAAAAATTATATGGATATTTATGAGAAATTAAGCTAGAAGAACAAGTCAAAGAAACAATGATTGCTTGGGGGGGAAATTTTGGATATGGGATTGATTTAGAGAAATGTCAAAAATTGTGGTCTCAAAATGACAATGTCAACGGCATATAAAGAAAATTTGTATAAGATGTTTTACAGGTGGCATCTACCCCCAACAAGAATAGCAAGAATGTTCAAGAACAAATCTGAAAAATGTTGGAAATATCATCAGACACCTGGCTCATATTACCATATGTGGTGGACTTGTGCAGATGTTAAAAAATATTGGACTAAAATCCACACATGGTTGGAAAAAATGACGAAAAAGCATATAGACTTGAAACCAGAGATATTTTATTGGGAATTTTACCCAAAATATACAATAAGGAATTGAAATATTTGATCGTAAATTTTTAACAGCGGCTAGGGTTGTATTTGCTAAAAACTGGAAAAATGAGAAAATACCAACGCAGGAGGAAGTTATTAAGAAAATAATGGAATGTGCTGAAATGAGTCGATTGACATTTGAAATCAGAGAAGAAGAAGAAGATAAAATTTTTTATAAGATTTGGGATTTATTTTATCAATGGTTAGACAATAAAATATAATGAAATATGTAGATTTTTAGAATATAAAGAATATATAAAGATGTATTATCTTTATCATAATCATAATATAATTATAGGATAATTTGTGATGATAATATGAATTGTCATAAAATAAATCAATTAAAAATGGATTATCTTGCAAAACATGAATGAATAATAGCATACTCAAATGATTGATTAACAATGATATCAATGTATTTAGGAATATTTGATAGATAATATGAGAACATATACAAGTAATTGTAAGTGATGACTATGAAGTGGATGCACAAAACAATTTGTAAACCAACCGACACACTGTGTGTACATAAGTGGAAGATGGCTTGATGTTTTTATGTTGTGTTGTCTGTTTGTCTAAAAAAATAATAAAGCTTTTTTTTAAAAGAGAAAACAAAGCAAAGCATGCAAAGCTTGAGGTTCAATCTTCAAGTTCAGCCTTTCTCCACAGCAACACAAGGTTGGTGACCGGACAGGTGTAGAGCTTCTTGGTGCAAGTCTGCTGGTCACCTCTGGCAGCCTTTTAGGGTTGAGAGGTACTCTTGACACCAATGGTGAAAGTCTGGTGGTCACTTCTGGCGGCCTTTTAGGATTGGAATGATACTCTTGCTTCCACGGTGTCAAAGGGCATCGGGAAGCTGTTGGAAATGGTGTTGTGGAGGCATATGCCCATGTAGAGCGTCTTAGTGGACATCTGGTGGTTGCTGGTGGCCATTTAGGGTGTCCTAGTGAAAGTGTACTGGTCACTGGTGGCCTTTTAGGATGGAATGGCATTCTTGTTTTCAGTGGTGCTAAAGGGTGTCAGAAGGCTGTTGGAATGGATGGTGCTAAGACATCTGCCTGGGTTGGGGCCTGCATCCAATCAACACTGATAATTCCTGAGATTCCCCAACCCAGGTCTGTCTTGAAGGCAAAGGGTGAGTATCTCGGGCCTCTGACTACTTCACTGTGCGCTAAGGCATCAGGGGCATCAAATATCAGCAAGAGCAAAATCTTGGCTTCAGGATCTAGATGGGAAAGAGATGAGCCACATGCTTCAGGTGAGGTATGTTGCTAGCTACCACTGATGTTGCAATGTGGCTGTGGTCATCTGATATCCCATTCCATTTTAACACGGGCGGCAGTAAGAACTGGGAACTTCCATCTAATGACTCTATACAGAGTCCAGTAGCTTCTCTCCCCACCATACGTCTTGGTGCAGTGCACATTGATATCGTGAAGCACACTTCTTCCTTCTGAACATCAAAGAGGTCGAAGAATGCAGACTTCGCTTGTGAGCAATCGCTCTGAGGATCCAGTATTACATACAATGTCAGGTGGTGCTCCATTCAAAATTCAAGAAAGAAATACTTAGACTCTTTAAGTTCGAGAAAAGATATCTTTTACTGAAAATGAACTGGTAGCAACCATAGAATTCTGAATCTGAGAAATTAGGCACGTGAATCACACATACAAAGTGATGGAAATGTTCCCACCCCCAATAATTCAGATGAATCTTCCAATTAGAAGTTGTGAATATGATCTTGTGGGCATCTTCAGGTGGTGATGAGGCCTCTGTCCATTGATCTTGGCATATTTTGATAACGGTTTGCAGTTGCACAGAGAAAAGAAAGCTAAGCGAGAAATAGAAACCTAACTCTGATGTATGCTCCCCCCTCCTCATTTTACACAATAGAAAAAATGTAACACCTCCAACTCACTTCCCAGATTCATCCCCTCCTCCCCCCCATTACTTATGACAGCCGAAAGATGCAAAGCGATAGTAGAAGGTCTTGAAGGCCTTCATTTTCACTGCTTCTTCTGGGAGTCCATCTGAGTAGACTTTGGCTAAGCAGATCTGATGACACGAGTGAGGGGCTGGTGTGCCATTGCATACCGCTGTGCAATTGACACTCACCACTGGCTCTGGGTGTGCTTCTGTAGCACGTTGAGGTTCCTTGTTCAAAGGAGGGCTACAAGATGTCTGCAATTGTGGATTGGTGTCTGGATGCAGCGCAGTTGGGTGCGTGTCACTTTTGCAGATATGACATTGCACTTTGGCTGTGCAGTATTTGGGCAAGTGTTTGGATTTGCAACACTTGTTGCAGAATTGGAGCTCTTTTGTCAACTCTTTCCTTTTGGACAGGGATTTTGCTGCAAACCCCTGGCACCTGTTCAGCAAGTATCAAGTGTGGTGCAGAGGATAAAACTGGCTTCTCTTTGGAGTAGGAGATCTAAATTGGGTTGTATCTGATGAGCTCTCTCCTGAACTGTGTATGGATGAGGAGTCGATTTCGATTTTATGGACAACCATGAAAGGTTTTCCCCTTGCAGTGGGCATAGGGCCTGTGGGCAATATATAGTTGCTGTTGTATCTTTTTTCATTGGGAGGACTAACAGTTCTGAGTCCGCGGGCCCTGGGGGTGTTGCATACTGTTGCCTGGTGGGCCATGAATTCTTTGAGAAGGGTAAAGGGTATATAGTTGTGGCGACCCTTGGCCATGAAGACATCAGACAACTGGAGCCACTGTTCAATTAGCACCTGCGGTAGCTTTCAAACGATTTTGATTTGCATGTTGATGTGGTCAAGACAAGAGAGTCCCAGTAACTGGGGATCCCATTGTGCCGCTTTCAGTTGAATAAGTATATTAGAGAGGTCTGCGACCAGGTGAGGCTTGTCAATAGGAATTTTAGGAAATCTGTTGAGGCTGTTCAAGAGCATCAATTCTACTGCTGTGGGAGCTCCATACAGTTCATCAAGTCTTTTCCATGCCAACCATAGGGCAGCATCTGGGTCATCTAAGTGGGAGGCATAAAATGCCTCTGTTGCTTTGGCAGACCACGGCCTGAGCCACATTATCAAGTGTACGAGTACTTCATCAGTTTTCAGGCACACATCCTGAATGATACGCAGGAAAATTTTCTTCCAGAGAGATATTTGCCACCTGGCTCGTCAGAGAATTGGTATACCTCGTTGGTGGCCAAATCTAACTTTCTCTCCTGATGGCCAATTCTCTCCAGTAGTCTGCATCATCTGTAAAGGTGGGTTGGGTAAGGGGCATTGATGTAGAGGGTGGGTTTGGGTTGTATGTCAACGACGGGTCATAGTGTTCCTCCCAGTGCTTACGGAGGATGTCGTCCTGCCATTCCAGGGATGATGGTGGAGCTTCACACTGCTGTGTAGGCTGGCCATGGTTATCTTGTTGTGCCTGTGAGCTTGGGTAGTGTGGAGGTTGTGGCTGGAATGGTACTGCCTGTGGATTGAGTGTGGCAGGTGTCTTTGGTTGCATGTCTACTTGTTGAGAAGTCGTGGTGATCACTGGTGGGCTAATTTGCTTGCCCGGCAGGCCATGAGACATTGGAGTAGGGTTGCTGATTCTGGGAAGAGAATCTCAGACCTTAGTACATACTACATCAGTTGGGGAAGGTTTGCTGTTGGTTGGAAGAGAATCTTGTATTTTAGGTCGTACAACGTCGGTTGCATAACTGACGTTTAGAGTCTGTGGTTGAGATTTATCCCTATGCTTCCCTGGTTGTGGGAGACTGCTAGGCAACTGAAGCAGTTCCATCTTCTCATTTTGTAGCAAGCGTTGGTCATCCACATAGGCCTTGACCCATGTATCTGGGCTTTTTTCTCCCAAGTCTTCGAGGTTGAAGTTGAAGGAGGTGTTGTCAGCCATCTTCTGCCATGTTGCGGCCCGTGCCCTCTTTGTTGCAGAGTCTCTTTGCCATTCAGCCAACTCCAATTTGGCCTGAACTTTGGCCATTTCTGCCTTCTGCCATGTCATCTCCTCTGTTGCACATAGAGCTGCGTCTACTAGTGCAGCTTCTACTTCAGCTTCTGCAGCCCAGTCAGCATAACTTGTTGCTTTGGAGCCTTAGATGCGCCACTGCAATGGGAGGAAGTTCTGGAAGGATGGTGAGAGCCGGCAGCAGAGAATTGGCATGAGATACTGGAACCTGCTTGCGATCTAGCCGGGTTGGGATGGAGGGAGGAGGCTTTCTTTCAATAGTGGGAAGAAGCTGCTAGTGATTGAAGACCTATGTCGGATGTGGCCTTCTCCTTTGGTATTTGTTCCTCCTGTAGCACGTTGAAGGGAGTTTTTCTCTTCCTGAATGCAGTCTTCACATTCTTTGTGCACCTCCTCAAAGCATTGAATGTCTTTTTGGAGCTCTGGGTCTTCCAGGTTCCACTGTATGTACTTAAGCTAAGTTTCACTGTCTCTCCAACATGAGAGATGCTCCTCTATCTCCTTCTGCATTAGTAGGAGGCTCTTGAGGGGCAACTTGCTTTTGGGGGTATCTCAGATCCTTACCAGCTCCATCCAGCAAGACGGTGATACTGCCTGGCCCAATCCTCTTTGAAGTGTGCCACCACAAGCGAGGTAAGCTTCCTATGCCATCTGAGGTTGTGGGCTTTCTGAGGTATTGCCATGTCTTCGGAGATTTGGATGTCCAGATGAGGGTTTTGGGAACCAGACTCCACGTTTATATCACGTGGAGGGTTTGAGTCCTCTGGTACTTTCAGGGACATCTGTCATGGCTGAAGAAGTTGCCGTACTTCATTTTCTGTATTCTGTATGGAGGTGGATTTATAAACTATACAGATGCAGATAGATAACTCAACAAGACGTCCATAATAAAGTACATTTATTGGTTCATCAGGTATCCTCATAACTCACATTTGTAATGATGTTCTTCTTTAATGACCAATCCTTTGTATATTTGCCTTGTAGTAAAAGATCGTTATCTCCTAACCCATCTTGTAGCAATAGAAAGCAGCTCCCATGAGTTAGGGAGTTCAGGCAAAGTGATGGAAACTCCTCCAACCCATCGAGGGTCAAATTAGTAACCAATTGAGATTACAGATATGGCCATGTGACATGAACTACATTTCCCAGGATACCTTTAACTACATTTACCATGATGCATTCTCTTAAGGGGACAGCTCAAAATTCCTAAGTCACTGTCCAATTCCCATAGACTGGCTGGGACAGCACACTTCAAATTGGCAAAGGTGAATTTTGGAAAATTTAGTACTTGAGCATGTAGGTGCAGCTGCACAATATGGTGGCTTTTTTAGGGTGTATTGAGTGCTTGCTACACAAAGTGGCACAAAAGGAGGTGTTGTTACTGAGTCTGAAGATGTGAGAGCAAAATGCAGGTTTGCATGTTAGTGTTGCTTGCTAGGTCTAGAACTGGGGTCGCCAACCTTTTGGATTCCAGGGACCACCAAACTCATAATTTTAGATTCCAGGGACCATTAACAGGTTCTGTGGGTGTGGCCTAATTTGTGAGTGTGGCTTGGTGGTCATGTGACTGGCTGGACATGGCTTGTATGTAAATATTATAAATATTTATATAAATATTGAATTTTTTATAAAAAAAGAGCAACTTTTCCCCAAAATCAGGCAAAGCAGGCAAGCAGATTGAGTTGCTCACAGAATCACAGATTCATTCAGAAATCGATCTATCTGCTATTGGCTAGCTCAGTCTGTCACATAAAATTTGCTTGCAAGCAAATTCATAAAATTTACTCGCAAGCAAACTCACAAAATTAACTCACAACATACCATGTTTGAAAATATATATTTTTTTTTTAATAAAAAAGCAACTTTTATACAAAATCAGGCAAAGCAGGCAGATTGAATTGCTCATAGAATCATTCAGTAATCTATCTATCTGCCATTGGCTAGCTCAGTCTCTCAAATTTGCTTGCTGTGAGTCTGCACTGAATTTGCTTGCAAGCAAACCTTCAGTCCTAAGGGAGGTTCAGCTTTGCTTAGGTAGAAAGCAAGAAATCCAACCATTTCCTGCTTCCTAGCTAATCTAAATCTCCCAACACAGCAGAACAGATGATGGTCAGAAAAAGGAAAAATAGCAACTTAGCAGACAAGTTTGTCGGGTAAGGAGTGAGTGGGTGGGGAGGATTCCCGTGGGCCATGTGGGCTGAGCAGCGTTGTGTTTCTGTGCAACCTGGATTAATTTCTTTGGAGGGTGCTCTGGGGGTGAGATTTCTCTGTGGCCCACCAACATTTTCTCATGGCCCAACGGTGGGCCATGGCCCACCAGTTGGCGACCACTGTTTTAGACCACAAGAAGAGATTACTTTGAGTTCCTTCATCTGCATTTGAAAAGGAGTTTGTAGGTAGTAATGGGGAGAGACAGGGTAGATAGGTAAAACCTGGCTCCTCCCTTTGTTTTACAAATTGGTTCTTTCTGAGTTAGGAGTAGTAATTTGAGACACAGCACTTCTTTCACTGAAGAGAAAAAGGGGGTGAATTTGCCTCTTCCTGCCGACACAATGCTAGGTTTGAGGAACAAAGGAATAGCATGCATATTTACTCTTGGCTTCAAAATATCTTTGTCTTTATCTTTTAACTTTATCTTTATCCAGGAATCAAGATTATTATCTTCCTACTATTCTGCCTGTCCTGTGCAAATACTGTACAAAGGCAGATAGATAAACTCCACAAAGCATCCACACAAAGTCTTTTTTATTGGTTCATCAGGCATCCTATCAACTCACATTTACGATGAGGTTCTTCTTAATGTCCAATCTTTTGCATATCTGAATTGTGGTGGAGGAAGATAATAAGGTCTTAACCCCATGATGATGATGATTGAAGCAGTTCCATGGTAATGGCTTCAGGCAAGAGTGAGGGAGACTCCCCCAACCCAACAAGGGTCAATTTAGTGACCAATCAGGATTACATGACATGGACTACATTTCCCAGGATACCTTAACTACATTTATCATGATGCATTCCCTTAAGGGGACAGTTCACAAATCCTAACTAACTATCCCAAATCCCATTAACTCTAAACTGTCTGGACAGCACAGTAAGGTTTTTATAACTGGCAGATGCCTTGGGTGTAGCTTAATCTCTTACAAATCTAATTCAGTTGTCATTGCTTTAAAAAAACATTTTGTAGTTAAAGTGTAAACTGACTTCTAATGGCAATGGCAATAGTGTAATTAGTAATATCATAAAAGTAAACAATAAAAATACCTGCTATTTGATAGCAAACTTTGCTAGATAAGAGTTGTTACTAAATCTCACCAGTCTGCTTATCAGTGCTAAAAATAACAATATTGTTTTGTCTGTCAGATTGCATTGGCTTTTGGTAACCTTAAGAGTGTGGCTGTGCTGAAAATCTATATTATGAAGAAAATGCCAGTTTAAGCAATTTTGTAATAAAGTCCTAATAAATTTTATTTTTATTGAGATGTTCAAATCAGTACCTAAAATGTAGAGAAAAACAACTTTTTAGAGTTACATCCTATTGCTTGATATTTTTTTCCTGAAAGTGATATACATACTCATATTTTTGCAAATATATAATTGGAAGAATACATATACCTCCAACCCTCCATCAAGCAATGCCGAAAATGAACATAGAGAATAAACCTAATGTAAGGCAATCAGCTGCCACCTAATTTTTGAATCTTTCTAAACAAAATTAAGCTAGTAGAAGTGTTAAACTGCCTTGTACAATAGGTTGAACTACAGATGTGCAACTGAGCTGACCCACACCCTCATGATAATTGCAGACATGTGGCATATCCATGCAACAGTATGTTTGTCTGGGCATCTCTAGAGGAACTACTCTGAGCATATGCAAAGCACATCCTTGTTATGTGTCTGACATGCCCTGAATATATATTCTAGGCAAGCCCAGACAAATTCTACCAAGGTAAATAAATGTCACTGAATAGATGTAGCCCTTGATTTACAACTTAGTGACTGTTCAAAGTTACAACGGCACTGAAAAAGTGGCTTATGACCATTTTTCACACAACCATTGCAGCAACCCTGTAGTCACATGATCAAAATTCAGATGCTTGGCAACTGACTCATGTTTGTAATAATTGCTGTGTCCCAGAATGATGTGATTACCTTTTGTGACTTTCTGACAGGCAAGTTAGATTCACATAACCATGCAACTTAACAACTACGGTGATTCACTTAACACCTGTGGCAAGAAAGGTTGTAAAATGGGGCAAAAATCACTTAAGAATATATTGCTTAGCAACAAAAATTTTGGGCTCAATTATGGTCATACATAAGGACTACCTGTAAAAGGGCTCTTGGGCAAAGATCTGGGCATGAACTTTTTTCAAACAGCAGTACGGGTGTTTTTGTTTGATGTAAAATGGATTCTATGACACTCTAAAGTGAAGGGATGGGAAGAGAAAGATGATCCACACTCCTGAGCCAAGGAGCAATTTTGAGTAGAAGGCACAGAATGGAATTATGGTGTAGGTTCTGTAACTGGCATATTTCATCCAACTATGAACAGATTTGAGGAACAAGATGTGTAAAAATGTTATTAGGATTTTGCTGAAGTTCTGTATTTTTCTCTTTCATCCAGACTTGTGGATGAAAGCACAAATGTGAGGTGGAGGATTTTCTGGAGGTTCCTCAGGCTGTATAATCATTATTATGGAATCAAAAACATTAAGAGTTTCCTGACTGAATGTTATTTAGGTGAATTCTGTCACACCATCTACCTGTGGCTGCTAATACCACTGTGGTGTACACCTAAAGCAAAGGTGTCATTAGCAGATGGGAAAGGGAAAAAATTGAATAAATTCAAGTTGTTTTGCTATTCTGCCTCCAAAGACAAACAGAGCTGACAAAAGATTGTACAAATAAGGTATAATGTAGCACATGCCAGATCTATGGCTTTAATCCCTTCAAAATCTGTAGGGGTTAAAAGAAATGTGAAAAATGAAAACATTGCAATGCATGTATTTATGTTTTCTGAATCAGTCACCTCTGCCAAAAGTAGGGCATTGTTGCAATTTTTAACATCAACATAAGAAATTATATCTATGTCATGGATATGCAGGAGAAAGGAAATAATGAAGAGGTGGTGAGATTGTTCAAGCTGATCCTAGAACAGATCCAAGCTGAACATTTGACTCAGGGATGATAAACCACTATAATACATTCTAAAGATTCTGTTTGTGTTCTGCCCCTTAAGTTAAACAAACTGACCAAGGCTTTGGGTTTTCATTTTCAAGGCTGTCTGGAGTCTTACCTGTCTCCTCCCGCCCGGTAATTCAATACAAAGGCCAATTGAGATTTGTATGGATCCACTCCTTGTTGTCAAGTATTATGGACCTGGTGCCATGAGGCCCAATGAAAGAATTTCTTAGGTGGTACATTGCTAACACAGGTACAGAGCTTAAATTGAAAAGGGTTTTGGCTTAATACTTGCAGCTAAGATATGGGGAGAATGAGAGAGGCTTGTCATTAATTTTAGGGAGGAAGTCATTAAAATGACTTAGTTCAAATTTCTCACAGGCAGAGCAAAGGACCTTCCAAGGAGACTCAGATTTGCTATACTGCATTCAGGTATGTTATTCTGAGATCTGCCTGAGTGGCCCAGTACCCTTTTAGGTATTTGGAGAAAGAACAATCAAATTAGCATGACTTCCACTGAATCACAAAAACAAAATTCCACCTCTTTCAAGCAACAATTGATATAAATAAGTTCTTATCAGGAGAACCTAGATATTCTACACCCTTGTGAGGAGGTGAAAAGCATGTAGGTAATTATTTTTTGGATGATTTTTCTGTAAATTGCACTCCCATGGCTTTTGAGTTTAACGAGGTTTTTTGCCTCCCAATAGTTGCCCCATCTGTTATTGTGAAAATAATTTCAGTGGCATGCTTAATTTAACATATGAGGTTCTATACAATCTCAGTAGGGTTAAAGAGTACCTCAAGTATCAGAGTTACAACATACACAGCATCTGGGAACACAAAGAGGATGCCAAGTTGGTGACTGATGTTTCCTTGAAACACTTTGTAATTGGAAAAAAGCTCCTGAGCTCCTGGAACTCACAAGATGATCTATTTTTGGTAGTAGAACAAATGCTACCTTGTTGTACTACATGCCAAAAGCAGAATAAATCTTGCACTCCAATCTGACATTTTGTATCCATCTGTGAATAGAATATAGGAGGTCCGCAATTAACCTATCAAAGCTTGGGGGACATCTATCTTTTGGGGGGACTTGCTACAGTTAAAATGTTCCTGCTGAGGAGCATCTAATTCATAGCTTAATCTACCAAATCAGAGTTTAAGATACATTGATTTTCCATGCAACTTACATGCAAGAAACCATTTTATGTAGCTGCAGTGAAATGAGGTCCCACTTTGAAAAATAATCTGAATGTTGCTTTAGAGAAAGGATACTTCATTGCCAAATCTAGAAAATTGGGCCTTTTGAAATAGAGACAAGTACCCTATTTTTAAAATCTATCAAATATATACACCTCAGTGAAAGCAAGAAGCTTGTGGGTAGCCTGACTGATGCAAGATAGACTAGGTTGAAGACTGATATCTTCCAGTTTTGGAAAAGAAAGTTGGCATCAGCTTAGATGTCCACATTTCAAAGTGAATTCTGCCAAAAAACAATGATAAATTAAACTTACCATAGGGGAAGTTTAGACAGAGCACCAACAATGCAACCATGACCATAGTGGCACAACCTAAAGAATTGTTCAAATATTTTACTATTAAGTAATGTCTAGTATGAAGTGTCAACTCATGTTTTTTGACATAAAGATAACAATCATGTCATGAAAAACTGCCAAAGATCACTCCACCAAATCCTCATAAAATAATGCAGTCATTGCCTGTTGCATTACAGGACTACCTGAATTGCCTATAGAGGTAGTCCTTGACTTACAACAGTTCATTTAATAACTGTACACTTGACCAATAAAGAACTCTATGCTATGCTATAACGGCACTGAAAAAAAGTGGTTTATTACTATTTTTCACATTTATGACTATTAAAGCATCCACATGGTCACACGATTTACATTAGGATGTTTGACAATTGTCTCACAATTATGACAGTTGCAGTGTCCCGGAGTATTAGGATCATCTTTTGCGGCCTTCTGACAAGCAAAGTCAATGGGGAAGCCAGAGTCACTTACCAGGTTACTAATTTAATAACTGCAGTCATTCACTTTACAATTGCAGCAAGAAATGTTGTAAAATGGGGCAAAACTCACATAACACATGTCTCATTTAACAACACAAATTTGGGGCCCAATTGTGGTTGTAGGTTGAGGACTATCTGTAGTCTAGTCCTGAAGAAATATTTTGAATCAAACAATAGAGAACATGGGAGGTTGATGTTGCCTACATTACAGACATCTAAGTACATTCCTCAAAATATGTTTTCCTAAGATAAGAAAATGAAATTGTTCATTCTGATTTCCAAATGCTGGGGAGAAGATACAAGAAGATAGGCTCAAGATCCAGATGGATCTTGACAGACTAGAACACTGGGCCATATCTAATAAAATGAAATTCAATATAGAGAAAAGTAAAGTCCTACACTTTGGCAAGAAAAACCAAAAGTACACATATAGACTGGGTGAAACCAGGCTCAATAGCAGTAACTGTGAGAGGGATCTTGGAGTCTTAGTGGACAACCAGCTAAATATGAGCCAGCAGCGTGCAGCCACCGCCAAAAAAAGCTAACGCAATCCTAAATTGTATTAACAGAGGGATACAATCAAGATCAAGGGAGGTATTGGTACCACTCTATAAAGCATTAGTAAGACCACACCAAGAGTACTGCATCCAGTTTTGGTCACCACATTATAAAAAAGATGTTGAGGCTCTAGAAAAAATACAGAGAAGAGCAACCAGGATGATTTCAGGACTGGAGGCTAAAACATACAAAGAACAGTTGCAGGAACTGGGCTTGGCTAGTCTAGTAAAGAGAAGGACCAGGGGAGACATGATAGCAATCTTCCAATATTTGAGGGGCTGCAACAGGGAGGAAGGGGTCAAGCTATTTTCTAAAGTGCCTGTAGGTCAGACAAGGAATAATGGATGGAAACTGAACAAGGAGAGATACAACCTAGAAATAAGGAGAAACTTTCTGACAATGAGAACAATCAACCAATGGAACAGCTTTTCCTCGGAAGTTGTGGAAGCATAATCACTTGAGACTTTCAAGAAGAGATTGGACTGCCATTTGGCAGAAATGCTGTAGGGTTTCCCGCTTGGGTGGGGGGTTGGGCTAGATGACCTACAAAGTCCCTTCCAATTCTGATTATCTGTATTATAAAGAGGATTGTTCTATTGCCTTTGTGAGGACTGTATCTTACTTACACAGTATTTTTAAAAAGAGTTTCAAGGTGCCATCTCAACCCTCTTTTGTTAAATACAGAAGGCACTAATCTGGAAGCTATAAACTGAGAACAGCCTCTTCCCAGTTGACTGGTCTCATGTTTGCACCATGAAATAGAAGGGGAAAGACTAGTGGCTCTTGAAGAAGGTACACAAAAATTGGAGGATCTCTAGAAGTGTGTGGAAAGTCTGGAGCAAAACAGAAGGGCATTTAATGCAATGCTAATAATGATCTGATGGGGGCAGTAGCAGAAACAATCCTGAATATGCTAAAAAGAAATCTTAAAGTTTCTCAGTTCTGAATCTTAAAGAAAAGAAATGGGTCATTAAAATGTTGAGTGCTAAAAAGTCTTCCCTCAAAAGAAGCAGCACATCATAGAAGCTTCTTTGGGACCTTATTAAGTGGTGCAATTCATCTGCTGAGCAGTTTGTTTCCTGAACATGTCGTGGGCCATAACTGAGAAAATCTGGTGCCATCAAATGGAATAACCATACACAAAAATGCCTACTTTAGGTCAATGGCCACTAAGCGACTGGGTGACGAGATGTATGCCATTCTTTGAAGAGCAGACTTGTCTGGAAATAACAAGATTAAACTCTATAATTGTTTGCTGCAAGGGTTCCTAGGACTGACCAGATAAAGTGAGTGTGAAAAAGATAAGTGACTCTCATTTACTCCCCTTTCAGCTAAAGGAGCTCCCAAGTTAACCACATCTAACAGTTCTAACCTCCCAGGATGACTATCAGCAACATGGACATGACAGTGGAAGAGATCATAAGTGGCATAAATAGATTGCAGAAGAATGCTGAACTGTTGTTGAACAAAATGAAGCAGCATAGGGTTATTACAATGTGGGACAATAATAGCTATTTGTTATATAAGAGTATGTTGATTCCTGGTGCTTGTCAGGTGCAAAGGATCAGGATTATACATTAAGTTAGAGTTCAAAAATTTATTGCTCAAGCTTGCACAAGAATCTAGTCAACTAGTTCAGTACTAAATTGGTGCCAAATATGATCAATAGAATTCAAGAAAGGTGCAAGGATTTTTTGTAGCAATGTAATGATTCTAAGCTTATAATACACTTAATTATACTCCCTACTCATGCCAGCTCTTCTCCTACAGTACTGATGTTCAAGACTTGGTGAATAGGGTAGCCCACAACTGTAGCCTTACCAAGAGAAAACTTAAAGGTTTGAGTAAATGTACGAATATTATGGCTGAAATGAATGTTCCAGCATTGGGGTGCCTTCTGCATCTGTTAAAGATCACAAGGAAAAGCTGAAAGGGTTGCAGCAGTTGTAATCCAGATAACTTACAACTACTTATTTCACAACCCAGACATCTCTGTTTACTGACACCTCTTTCAGACCCCAGATGCTAAATCCTAAAAATATATTCATGTTGAATAAATGCAAAACACAATGGAAAAATGTTTAAGACCATTACTTTGCAATAAAGCAGGCACCCCTGCATTCATTAATACCAGATACATATTAAGGCTCCTGTGTAATCATTATAGACTTCCACGATTCCTTCCAACGCTTATTCCGTATTCTTTATGTACCGTTTTACCATTTGATTTTTTAAAAATATTGTCCTCAAAATACATTTTTAAAATCTCTTCCTAAGATATCTCTTTAAACTGGTTCAGGAAAAAAAACAACACACAGAGTTGCACCTAAGATGTTGCCTTTATCACTAGCGAAATGAGAGCACCCTTTGTAAATTAGTACAGTATGTGTTATTCCTACTGGGGATGTCACCACTCAGCCATACAGCCATGCCTTTTAAATCTTCTGCAGCGACTTTGTGGCATTATGTTGGTGTTTCCACTGTTATATTTCCTCCCACTGTGGTGGGCACAAAAGTGGCAAACAACCAATATTCTCATTCTCATCCCATCCCACACCTGCCTTTAGTGCTGCTGCTTTTGCTTTTTTGTAATGGGTACTACAAAAAAGTGAGTGTAGAAAGTTGCTCCTTGGAACTACTGAGGAGGACTGGTGGCAAGCTGCCATAGCGCCTAGGCTGCAGGAGGAGGAATCCAAGGAATAAGATGGAATGGGGGTCCTCGCAAATGGGAAATACTGCTCCCAATGCTCCATAAACAGCATTTCCCCTGCAACAGGAGCTAAACCAATAATTAATCTAATGCTCTGGGGATGCAAAGTGGTGGTGCTGATCTCAGACAGGCAGAGCCCTTGGATTTGGAAGATCTCACAATTTAAGAGGATTTCTATGTCTGTGTGTGAATAGGTAAGAAAGCACAGAGCTGTCTTTTTCACTTTTCTAATTATGATTATACAATAGAACAAATTGAGCAAGGGGATGTGGGCAAAGAAAGTCTCAGGCTTCAACAGGATAGTAGATTGTGACTTCTCTATCCCTCTTAACCAGCAAAACAGAGAAGTGGCAATGTATGTTTTAAAATTAGTAATTCTGATAGGAGTCACATTTATAGTCGCCTATTTGAGCCAATCTCCAGTACGCCATTAAACCTGCACAACTGGATTGTGTAGTATCACAGTATTGATTATGGTGTTCCCTGTTGACAGAAAAAAAATACGAGGGGAGAGAAATTCTGGGAATTTTATTTTATTTTTACTAATGTGTTCATTATCTTTACTCAAGGGTGCGTGTGTGTGTGTGTGTGTTTAGTTGAATTTAAACCAGTTATTGAAACACCCAAACACATTCAATCCAAACTGGAAAAACCCCTTGCAAAATTCATTTGTGTGCCCAGCTGTTTTGGAACAAGCTCTTCCTTGGTAACTACTAAGTGAGATTTTAAAAAGTAGCTTAGCCTCTTGTTCCTCTGGCACAACATGCTGGAGTAGAAGAAGATTCGTTAAGACTAGAAGAGACAAGGAGATACAAAAAATACTATGATCAAGATGGCAAAGAGGGAATAAAGAAAGGATCTCTCTGCAGAGAAGAGAAACGTGTCACTGGAGATCTTGGGCTAAAGATCTTGTGAAGGAAGTAGCATCATTTCATGCTTTATTTTAAATTCATAATATTTCAGCCTGACTCTGCTCTTTAGGTTTATTTAAAGATACAATATGAACAATGGAACTGAAACAACCTTTTTAATAAGAATGTTGTAACTTGGAAACTGGTGTATAAAATTAATTCACTTGGATAACTCACTACTTCTACACAGGCAATTAAACTGTTAAAATTAATTGATTAATCGGTTTCCCTGTCAGAAAATGAATCCTGTGAGTTTGTACCAATCAAAAAAGTTAAAGACAGGAGAAACTCAGTCTATCACAAAAGATGCTGGATGGCAACGATTTTTTAAATCCTATAGACTTTTATGGACATTGAGGGTATTCAGTCTGTCGTATGACAGAGTTTCTGGAATTCTTGTTTCCCCAGTCCTATTTGCAGAAAATAAATTCCCTGGGGAAGTCCATCTTTCTCAGCCTGATATCTTTATAATTATGTTGGGCATGGGTATTTTGTATTCCTGGCACATGTGAAGATCACTAAGTTGGGGAGGTTGTTCTTACTTAACCAGTATACTTTGGTGTATCATCTACTTTACATCCAAAGAAAACTTACTTTTCCTATTTGGAATTTTGCTTTTTTGTTTGACACTTTTACAGACTTTTTCTTTGTTTTCCTTTTTGGAATATTAAACTTCATCTTCCTATTGATTCATATTAAAGCTGTTGTGGTTTTCCAAATTTGGAAGGATTTTTGCCTCCAATTTATTTCTTTGTTTATTCTTTATTTCTATTTTAAAAACAGAATGTTCCTTATTTAACACTGAAGCTAGCTTTAATGTTATATCCTGAAAATGTTTTCATGAATCTATTGCCAAACCTCCTGAGGACTTTGCTGAGTAACTTTCATGAAATTGGCTTAAATTGATTTTAAGAGTAAGACTTGATTTGACTTTGTCTCTTCTGCATTTGGACAATTTCAGGTCTCAAGTTGCCCTGACAGACATAGTCAACCCTCTTGCTAGCTAAAGGTTAGAAACACACTGGGGAAAGGGTGAGTTTCAAAGACTTGCTTGTCAGGTTCAAAATGAGAAAGCTGTGATTGAAGGTTAAAAATACTGTATCTAACTGTTTTGATTATGAACATTTTCTTTTGTCTGTACTGCTGTCTTGACTTCTTTTTCACACAATTTTACTTGCCTGTTAGGGAGAATTGATTCTTCAATAAGAAGTTATTTTTAAATTTGCATTTGTTGTCAGTGTTCAGAACCATTTTCAGCCAAACTGCTCAGCAGTACCCATCTAATATTGGCATACAATTGCAAATCTTCCTGGGAAATAGTGATCTAAAATAAACTGAACGTCTATGTTTTCTCTGATGATGCCATCGTAACTTCAGAGTGATATCAAGCTAGATCAATACTAAGGCAAAAAATCTTAGATATAGAAAGTAAAACAGAAATTGATATTTTCTCTCAGAAAAAGCAAATAATCAAATTTTAATGCCTAAACCAGCCTCATATGTATACCATATCGCAATTTCAAATTCAGAAGAGCCTCATTTTTAGCTCGATTTGGTGCTCTTCTCACAGCTATCCTGCATCAGAAATATAAGGAAAACCCCACATGAAAATAAATTCTGCCCCTGTCTTATGGGTGCCATAGAAACCATTGACACCAATTGATTATTCCTCTTTTATTTAACTTTGTGGGGCACTCTGATAACTTTTATTTGTATTATCTGTTAAACAATCAGGATCAATATTTCTCTCTAAAATTAGCAAAATTTTGCCACATTGTATGTAAGATTTGCCCACAAATGGTTGCTAATAGTTCTTGCTTTTAGGGGATTTGGGGGGGGGGGTCATTTTATTGAATGCACTTTTATTGGTCAATGACGGAAATAAGATTTCTAAAAAAAACACCTGCTCAGCAGCGTTTATCAGTCTCATAAAGACATAGAGGAGAACTTTTGCATATTCCCTTTCTTGGTTTATTCCTTACTTTTTACAAAATTTTCCATTCTGGAAAACTGTGTCTTGGATACAAGAGAGTAGGATTAATTATTTATTTTCCTCAGGTAATTCTAAATTGCCATTAAGAGCAGGTATTTCTGTGCTTGTATATTTAAAACCTTACCATTACTGTAGCTGTGCAGTAGTGCAATTGATAGAAACCAGTGCTCAGAAAATGGAGCTAATTAGTTGACCCAGTTCTGTGCCCCACTGCATAAACCCATTTAGATCTTGCTACTTTTCAGGAATGTGGGAACAAACCCAGCTATCTGATGCTCAGCCTTCTTTCTTTCACTGAACCAGAGATGCTCATTCTCCTTCACCAGCTTCAGTTTTGAAGATCTGCTTTTCTTGTTCCTTTTTAAAGCTTTGATTGTAAGACAAAAAGATAGAAAATGAAAAGAAAAAGAATACGGATTTAAAACTATTCTACTTTACTTAAGATTTTACAAGATGATAAAAGCAAAAACACCTCACCATAATTTTTACAATAATACTGAATGGGAAGAGATACGATATATTACCCTTTCAGACCAAATATTAAAAACAAATCAGAACATGACCAACATAGCCAGGATGATGAAATTGTCAATCACATTAATAAGATTATAGTAAGTCTTTCTAATTAATTTGAGTCAGTACCTTTTTGGCCAATCATATAGGATCCAGTGTTTTAAATCCTTATATTAAAAGAAACCTGAACTTCAGATGCGATCAAAGTCTGCTTTTCTTGTTCAGTCGGCTTGCTAGCACTCATTTGAAAGCTAATCCGGGAAGGGGCTGGGTGGGGTGGGCAGACTGAAGGGAAGGGGGTGGCACTAGGAGACTGGCAAAGCTGCCAACCGGGGCAGACTGGGTCATGGCTGTTGGCACCACGTCTCTGCCTTCTCTGTGTGAGCTGCATTAGTGATAGAAAAGTAATGCCCCCTTCGGACAATAAAGTGTTCTCCCCCTCCAAATCCAATCGTCCCCTAATCTGATGCCAGGGCTTTGGAGATGAAGTTCCCATCGCTGGAAGAAAACAGATGCTACCTCCTATTCAACAGACTGGTATAGAGCACAACAATAGCCCAGCACACAGCCTTTGCCAATTGGGGGGGGGGGCTTCCTCTATTAAGCTTGTGTCTCCCCAAATAACAGCTGCAGAGAGACAGCTTAGGAAAGGAAACCTCTGCCAAGCCATCCCTACCCAGGGGCATGAGGTGGGGAAGGGAATGTGGCTTCTTTAAGGAGAGTGCCTAGGGCAGACAATTGCCCTCCTCATCGGCTGCAGGGATTTCACAGGTTTCCACGCGCCTCTCAAGCGTCACCATGGCACCTTCTTGGCACACTCTGCCCATATAAGACAGAGCCGGCGTTGCTATGGCACCAACGGGCACCTCATCAATTGAGGCTTTGTTCAAAGTTCTACCCCTTGAAACTGGAATTTCAGGACATGAGGGGCGGTTGAGGGGAGCTCCCTCTCCAAGCCTAAGATACGCTCCCCAGTCAATGCTTCAGACACCCCCTCCCTAGATATCACCAGTCTGTCACACAGCTCCATGTAGGAAGGACGAGCCCAAAGTCCTGCTGAATAGCCCCATTCAAATCCCAGCCCTCTTGGCAGAGAGACAGCCCAGGACATTGCACTGTCTGAGGTAGAAAAATGAAAATGATGCACTGCCAGTTCCCCCTCCCCATGGTTAAATCCTCCAAAATAAATCAACCTATTGTCATTTTCTGACCTATTTTGCTATCCTAAATTGCTGCAGAAGTGATCCATCTCACCCTGCCAAAAATCCCTGATATCAGGGCCTTCCAGTCAACCCTTGGCAGAGAATTCCTCTTGCATTTTTCCCCTAGAGGCAGGATCCCAAGACAATATTTTTTGGGGGGTAGGGTGGGGGAACCAAACCAGGAATAGTAACACCAAGGGATGAGGAGGAGGAAGAAAACAAGGCCCAAGTTTGCTAAAGAAACTTGGCAGGCACCCATCTTGGAATGTGGCCATGGCATGAAGAGTAACCACAGGGGGAATTTACATATTGATAACCCGCAAAATCAAGCAATTGAAAATATGCAGACCAGTTTGGTCCAGGCAAGGATAATCTCTCCATAGCCTCCCTGATCCCAAAGTGTGTTTGCTGTGAAGATTTTCTTTGCCAGAAATCTGTCTTGCCAGAGAAACGCCTTAATATTTGACAAAAGGTGATTTTAAGATTGCTTCAACAATTGTTTACTGATGATAACCTCTAGATAAGGAAGTGATCCCAGACCTATCTTTCTCTTCTTACATAAAAAAAATCTAGCAAGTGACTCTTCAGCTCCTTACTCTGTACCTAATACTGCAAGAAAAGTAACTGCTTCAGCTGTTTTAAACTTAAGACATGCAACTGTGTCCCCTCCCCCTCTTTTTTTTTGCTTAGGAAAATTTTTTTTTTAAAAAAATAATGCTGTCTTAATAAGCTCCTTTTCATTACAATACTGTTGTGCTATTGCTTGCTTCACAAACATTAAGCTACTTTAATCTAATCTATTTTAAATTTGTAATAAAGCATTGTCACAATGGCTTTCTCCAGTAATTTAGCTTACATACAGAAGTCTGCTACAATATCATAGTTGCAAGTACCCATTTTAAATTGTCATGCTGGCCATGGATTCAAGAGCAAATCTCAAGAAAGCTGTTTTATGTTTATCTTAATCAGTCAATCCATAACATGAAAATACTACTTATGAAGCAAGATTCTTATACTGTATTATTCAGATAATAGATAACAGCCTTTGAGCTCTAACAAATCTTGCCTGTAAATAGTGTCAGTTATTGCTTTTCAACATTATTCAGTGTTCAGTAAGTGAAAGAATTACATTGAGTTCAAATAATTTCCTAATTAATCTTTAGAATTATTTTGAAAAATCAGAAATATGAATTATATGGGTGCAAAACCAAAAACATTTCTGATAACAAACCTGTTATGTTATTACCTGTTATATTATGCTATGTTATGTTATGGTTTGGCACAAATTTGTGAAATTATGCTGACGACTTTCTACTTTTAGCCTGCCCAGGTTGCATGACAGATAAGTAAGTACAATTCCTCAGAAGTAAGTTCAGAAGGACATATTTCTAAACAGATGAAAATAAAACTGCAAGTTTGATCATTTAATTCTATGTATTATAAATGGGGCTTTTTTCATTGTAAGGGCACAAAGTAGTGCAATCCTAATATCCTTTTCAATATGTCACTCTTTCCAAGTAGCACTTTTTTTGTAAACTTATATATTATTTAATGGATTCCAGTCAGTCACTGATTTTGTCCCTGACTGTGAACACAACCAAAGTTATTGTTATTTTGAACATACTATTTAAGAATTAATATTTTTATCATAATTGATAAAGATATTTAAAAACACAGCTGCAAGAATACAAATACTTGAGAATTATTTTCTCATTTAAAAAAAGGTTGTAATGTTCACCTTTATTTTTATATAAAGTTTCTTGAAGAAAAATGATGGCCTTTTAGCATTATCAGTTTTTTCCCCTAACTCAACAGGCACACACAATTTAAATTAAAAATATCAAAATTCCAAATGAGTGAAGTATCAAATATTGAAGAAAAAATAAGATGTTTTAAAAGAATACTTACAAATAATGAAATATAGCAAAATCTTATTTTAAAGCTCACTGTTTAGAACAAGGACATTGGAATAATCTTAATCAGTAATTTTCAAAGAGAAAACAATATGTAGTATTTAACAAATTTTGAGAATAAAACAACTTGGAGCTCAGAATTTCTTTGATGATCATTATTGCCTTCCCAGATTTAGCTTGATGTGATCACTTTCTTCTTCTCCAGTCAAATCTGGAGAGAAGGCTATCAGTCTGCCATGCTTCTGCAAGGGAAATCCATCTTTTTCAGAAGAGTAATCTCTCAAGAGAGGTATGTGGTTTTCATAGAAATTAAAGTGCAACCTGTACGTTTGTCCGACCATCTCTCTGTCCTGGGGACAGTGGGAAAAATATAATGCTCGATATAATGCTTGAAGGAGATTTTCAACAGATTGGGAGGCCTTTCTAGGTTACTCATAGAGGAGGAAGACTTTCCCCACCACAGGATTAAGCTGGAGTAAATTCAAGTTGGAATTTAGTTATCCTTGAGGGATAATGACAGATCACACTCAAAGATGTATCAACAAATCCACACAGGTCCCATTTCCCACCCACCACCTTCTCCATGTGTTCTCAGTAAAAGCTATATTAATAGGGGGCATTTTATCCACTTACTGTGCCTCAGCTCCAAGCTGCCATTTCAAGGCAACTTTTCCACAGGGGAGAGATTGATTGAGATCCTGATATTTAGATAGATCCCAGCATGCTTGCAAGTGTTGCCCTGTGAAAATATACCAGTGAGCCTCAAGGTGTCTATGTGCTTATATTTGTCTGTTATTACCACAAAAGTCTCATCCTTCTCCTTTCCCCTTCCTCTGTCAGGAAAAGAAAATATTCACTCCTTTTGTCCAGAGACAAATTCCGCTGTGCCATCATAACAGGGACCTTTTCTTTGTCTTAGATTAACCCCAACAAGTTTATCAATCTTTGGAAATTGGGTACAGAATGAGTGACTTTCACAACATTCACAAAATGGTTATAATGCCTACTTAGTTACTGGGAGGAAATCAAGATTGTGCCATAGACTCTGCTTTTTGTTCTTTGCACATTGCTTCCTCCTTTCTGCACAGACTGCATTTATATCAGCAGTTATTCAAATGAATATTGCTGCAAGATAGTTGGGTGGAGAGAGAGCAATTCAGATGGATTCCTCCTTTAATACATTAAGGCATGTCAAGCAAATTGTTACGTTATTAAGAAAATATTTATGGGAAAGGCAAACGCCTTTACTTAAATTATTGCTATCATCTGATGACATCTAACTTTCCTGATTTACAACTTTATTATTAAACATGTATTTTGACTTAATTTCACTATAGAATCCAAGTGATCTACTCCAAAAAGCACTTTGGTCACATGTAGAAAACTGTCGTGTGATCTCTTGGATAATATGAAAGGACAGTATATTCAATTAAAGCATGATTTTGATTTCACAATTTGATTCAGATGCATTAACTGCATCTCAGACAGCCAAGGCTGAATTACCACCAGCACTGCAATATGTTTTGTACAATTCCAAGGTACAGTATTTTTAAGAAGCAAACAATGTTGTTAAGGTGGATATTGATTATTAACTTTAGAACAATAAAGAGTTGGAAAACCCAGCTCTAAATCAGTGGTTGGGGGTTTTACAGTACTAATGAGCAAATTTCAACTGATCTTATGAAGAGATTAATACAACAGAATCATTTTCCTATTTCTTAGACACCTCTGAGAATGTAAAAATAAGTTTGGTGTCAATTTTGCTGGGAGTATAAAATAATGGAGGGGCCAATTTTGCATATCATATGGGTCTGATCCACTATGATTCCATTTTGATGTATAATATCTGTGAGTTTCTTTTAATATTGTTTCAAGAGTAGTAATATGGTTTAAAGGTTGGACATGATTCCAAATTATATGATAAACACTGGATTTATTAAGCACTGAATTTAACATTAAAAGTAACTCTTGGGCTAATAAAATGTGTTCAGTTTCTGCTTATGAACCAGCTTTCTATGGATATGCCCTGTTTAAAAGCTGAGCTGTTTTAATATCTGTTATAATGTATTTTGTCATTTTTATTTTCCCCTTCTCTGATTGCTTTATTGATGTTGCATTGTTTTTCTTTCTTTCTGTATATTAAAGAAAGCAAGTGGGGGGGGGGGGAAGCATGTGTTCAGAGACTGTATTGCCCAGCATTTTTCCTCCATGTTTGCAGTGCCACCTATTTAAAAAAGCAAAGGTTTAACTAGTGCCAAGGAGCTTTTCAAATTTAAAATTTATGTGAGACTGCCTTAGTACTGAAAGATGTGCAGCTGGGAAATTACAGTAGAATGGAATAGTGAAAGGTTGTGCTGAGTTTCCTGAAAGAAAGGTTTGGGAAGGGGGATGAGCCAGTTCTATTCAAGTCTCACTGGGGTTCACTACTTTTTTTTTTCTTTTAACAAAGTGACCATCTCCAACTTGCCTTTTCACTGGTGTTCTGCTCTTTAACTTTCAGCAATCCTTCTTTCCTTTCCTTTCCTTTCCTTTCCTTTCCTTTCCTTTCCTTTCCT
>BLBF01000021.1:32012988-32127390 GCA_015471245.1 Laticauda colubrina | reverse complement strand
AAAAGAACATGAAATAAAGAAACATATGGGAAGACATCAAGACAGAAATAACCTAAAAGAGTGGGGAGCCAGACCTTGCCATGACTGTGTCAACAAGCAGTTTTCTGTGGTGCTGGAAAATTGAAACTAACTACAGTAGCATTTAGGGAAATGCTATTTTACTACAAGTGAGAATAAAATAGGAATAGAATAGAATAGAATAGAATAGGAGTTGGAAGGGACCTTGGAGGTCTTCTTGTTCAAACCCTCCTCAGGCAGGAAACCTTCTACCATTTCAAACAAATGGTTGTCCAATCTCTTCTTAAAACCTTCCAGCACTGGAGCATTCACAATTTGTGGAGGCAAGTTGTGCCACTGATTAATTGTTCTTACTGTCTGGAAATTTCTTCTTAGTTAATTTTAAGCTTTAGCTTTTCTCACTTCTTCTTTGCAGGCTGGGCTATTTGCTGGTATTCTCCCTCAGTTATGTGCCCCTCTTTCCACTTGTTCTTTTTGTCTTTTAACTTATCAGAGAGTTTTTGTGCAGATATGCTGGTTTCTTTTGAGAGATGTTATTTTTCTTCTTCATTGGTATTGCACTGGGCTTTTATAATCTCACTTTTCAAAGTTTCCCAAGTTGTTTTCCCCTTAAGGGTTCTAATCAATTGAATCCTTCCCAAGCTCTATGTCCTCTGCTTGGTTGGGTATACACCTTTGGCAATGTCATTTTTCCCCCTTTTATTTTGGCCCAAAAACATTCAAGACAGTTTTCATCGTTTTTGTGCTCTATTTCTGTAGAGATGTAGTTGTTTCTTATAGTGCAATCCCATCTTCTCTTTTATTTGGTCTGTTTCTTTTAAATAATTTAAATCCCTCTAGCTGTATATTCCATTTGTGGTTTCAGCCCACCAAGTGTCCATAATGGCAAGAATATCCTATCTGCCCTCATTTACTTGAATTTCTAATTCAGTCTGTTTATTCCTCATGTTCTGTGCATTGGTGTATAAGGTAAGGATATGGGAGTGACTGAAAATGACAAAAACAGGGATACTGGCAAACAGGTAACGAGACTCCATTCAACATTGATTGTTTTCTGTGCCCTGCAGTGAGGAAAAGTGGGATGGTTGCATCTGAGAATAAAGTATTGCAGAATATTTTTCATTAAACTTGTAAACTACAGTACTTGTAGTGATAATTATGAAAGGACAAGGAATGGTTATATCCACCTTGAAGAAGTAATGGGAAAAGAAGAACATTTTACCTGCATTCCAGAATGGCTAATGATGACCTGGGGCTGTTTCACTCATGGGTTGCAGTTTGGGCTAATGTCTTGAGGCCAAGGGGGAAGATAGAAGTTGTCAGAGCATGACTATCTCATGCAAAGCCAGGACCTGTAAGACTTCAAATAATAGAATAAAAAACAGGATAGAAGAAAACCTGACTGTGCTCCTGAACATGGAGAGTCCATTTCATATCATATGTAACAATCATAGGGAGATTTTCCTCTAAACTCTATTTTAAGATTTTTATGGGCTCAACTACCCATTACAGCAGGGTTGTTAAACTGGCGGCCCACATGTGTCTTATGGAGGCCATGTCCACCCCAGCTCCACGAAGGGGGAAAATGTCGCGAAACATCATGTGATGGCAACATGATGCGGCGATTATGACATCCATGCTTTGGAAGGAAATTTATCTATTGTATCTATCTCATAGCCCTTTTGCCAGAAAATTCAATTTCTAGAAGTGACAGTTAGGAAGTTTTAATCCTTACCCTGGTGACCATTTCCACTCAACTTAAACTTTCATGAGCTAAAACTTGATGGGTGAAACTGCCTGAAAAAAACAGTGGCTTGAGTTAGGAAAATGGTAGGTGAGGAAAGAATTAAGTGCTTCTTTTCTTGTTTCTCCCCCAACTTCTCTGAATTCAAAAAACATTCAGGCAAACTGTGGCTATTGGGCTATCTTTAACCTTGTTTTCATGTAACACCAACTTTGGCCCCAAGCTATTGGCATTCTCTACATCTTGTGGCAGTGAACTCCATCTGTTAATTATGTGTTGTATAAAGAAGCCCTTTCTTTTGTTTGCTCTCTTCTCTCCTCTGCTAATTAACTTCAGAAGTTGACCCTGGGTTCCAGTATTATTTTGAAAGAGGAAAGAAATTTTCAGCCTATTATCTTCACACCATTTTCTGTTTTATAAACTTTAACAATGGTGTTTAGGAGCTCACCTTTAAAAAAACCCACTTTTTAATACTCTTCTTGGCAGTTTGCTTTCCTTTGGTGATTGATTATTCACGATTTCTCAGTTCACTGTTGAAGAACAGTTTTATATTGTCTGCAGTTGTGATTTGTTCTTTTGAGACTTCCATAGCTACTGTAATAGCTGACAATTTACCAATTTAGAGTTAAATGTGAAAACAGCAAAGCCACAAATTACAAACTCAAAGCTACAAAAGAAGAGACAAATGTTAAAACCTTCATGTGCTATTCTTATGTGCTCTTCATAAACATGGCACGAGGTTTAGATTCACAGTTCAGATTTATGAAACTAAGGAAGGAAAATAAGTGTAGTTTTCTTCCTGCTTTAATTGACAGGAAGAGTTGTTGTAAAAATCAGTATAAGCTTTTATTTCAGAGGAATGATTTAGATCATTGTGCTAGTTGAGAGATAAATAGTCATTACTTTTGAAATAGTAAAAAATATGGAATAGCAAAATGAAAGAAAGTACTTTATTTCACAGAAAATGCGACCAACTTCAATTCAGATTCCACTTGAGGTTAGAAATAGCAGCTAGTCTGAACACATACAATATAAAACAAGAGCCACAGACTGTAGGGACTTGGTGTGGAACACTTTTAAATGATGGATCTAACTGGTGTTTAAGTCCCTAATTTCACAGTTAAAACATAACAGGGTTTGAGCAGGCTGTTCTCTCACTTAAGGTTACTGGGAAGCTACAGGAAACATGTTTGTTTCTATACAAGCCTGCAGTAGTTGCAAAATGCTAACAACCAATCAGAATATTTTTTTCTGGAGGGTGGGGAGAAAGCCCCAAGATGACTCTACTTAATGCAGCCGAATGTGTCATGCACTGGCCACACCCACACCCGGTTTAGCAAATGGGTGGAAAGTCCTGATATGTCACATGACACTGCTGTGATGATGTGAGTTTGACACCCCTGACTTAATCAATGCAAAGCTATCTCAGTCCCTCCATTTTCACAATTAACTGATACCATTTCTACTCTCCAATAGAGTACTACAACTGCTATCTCTGTAGTGCTGTTCTTAGCTCTTTTACATTACCTTCTTTTTATTTATTTATTTATTTATTTATTTGTTTGTTTGTTTGTTTGTTTGTTTGTTTATTTATTTGATTTGTCAATCGCTTACATGATAACAGGTATAAGTACAAACATAGTTATGAATACATGAGATGGATACGTATAAGAAAAATAAAAAGAAACAATGGGACAGGGACGGTGGGCACGATTGGTGCGCTTATGCACGCCCCCTACAGGCCTCTTAGGAAACGGGCGAGATCAATAGTAGTCTAAGGTTAAAGCTTTTGGGGTTTGGGGAAGAAACCACAGTGTCAGGTAGAGTATTCCAAACATTGACCACTCTGTTGCTGAAGTCGTATTTCCTGCAATCAAGTTTGGTGTGGTTAACCTTGAGTTTGTATCTATTGTGTGCTCTTGTATTGTTCTGATTAAAGCTGAAGTATTCATTTACAGGTAAGACATTGCGATGTATGATTTTATATACTATATTTAGATCAGACTGGTGGCATAGTTCTAGGTTTTCTAAGTCTAGAATTTTGAGTCTGGTGGCATAAGGTATTCTGCAACGAGTAGAGGAGTGGAGAACTCTTCTTGTGAAATATTTCTGGACTTTCTCAACTGTGTTAATATCAGATACATAATGGGGGTTCCAGACTGATGAGCTGTATTCAAGTATTGGTCTAGCAAATGTTTTGTATGCCCTAGTTAATAATGTGGTATTACCAGAGAAAAAACTGTGTAGGATTAGGTTAATAACTCTTTATGCCTTTTTGGCTATGTAGTTACAGTGGGCTCTAGCACTTAGATCATTTGAAATGAGTACTCTAAGATCCTTGACAGAGTTTGGATCCTCAACAAGGTTTTGACTATTCAGCTTTTATTTTATTTTCTGATTTTTTTTGCCAATATGTAAGACAGAGCATTTATTTATTGAGATTTGAAGTTGCCATTTGATTGACCATTCTGATAAGATCAAGGTAAGATAAGGTCAAGATCTTTTTGAAGGGTAGCAGTATTGTCTATAGCTTTACATCATCAGTGAAGAGAATGCAGTTGCTCTTAATATGATCACAGAGGTCATTTATGTAGAGTAAGAAAAGAGTTGGTCCTAGAACACTGCCTTGAGGTACACCACTGTTGACAGGTACAGAATTTGATAGGACATGTAGAAGCGCGGGAAAACAGGAGACAGAAGACCAGAGTAACTTCAGCTCTTTATTCAAGGTATAGATCTGTGTTGGTTTCTGCGAGCCGCGGCAGCTCTTCTTATAGAGCTTGCTGGCGGCTCTCACCCAATGACAGCTTTCTGTATCTTCCATGATCGGCTCGTCCAATCACGGGAGATTCCTTACTGACCAATCATTGTCGTGCGTTTCAGCCAATCACAATACAGTCCGTTTCAGCCAATCAGGTTAGGGTATTACAAGAATGTTAATATGGACACCCTTCCTTTCTTGGTATGGTCCATCCTATGTGACGTAGTTGCATAGGTAGGCAGGGCTTTTTACTTGCCTACTTGACCTGCGCAGTTCAGTTGCTGCGTGGTCTTCAACCAGTTCAGATGGGATCTTTGTTGCTCCTGTTCTTCTCCATGGAACTGCCTGGAAGGCTGAGTCAGGCCTTTCGCCGCAACTCCCACACGGTCTACTGGGTTCGGTTGAGTTGTCGGCTTCTCTGTTCCCAGCCGGTCTTCCCGGGCTGGTTGAGCTGGCTTGACTGTTCCTTCCAAGCGAGGTTTCGAGTGGGTCGTCTTTCGGCTGCCTTCATTCTCCGGTGAGTATTGTTGGTTTCTTCTTTTATTTAGTGGTGTTTGTATTTCTGGTTCGGATTGTGTTGGTTGGACCCGTTCGGTTTGTCATTGTCTTGTAGTCATATTTTCTCTTTCTTTTTGATGATTGTTTGGGGTTTCTCCCCCCCCCCCTAGCTTTTTTATTAGAGTCTGTTTGTGAGTTTTGTGGGTTTTTGGTGCTGTTTAAAATTATTCTTGATCGTATTTGATCGACATGTCGTTTCCAGTTTCTTCCATCCTCTGTTTCCAGCCGGTACAACTGGGGGCCTGTTACTTGGGTTATTGTAGCGAGTACCCATAATGGGTCCCCTGAAAATTTTTTAGCGTAGACCGTGTCTCCCGGATTAAATGCCCGGTACCAGCTGGATGAGTCTGGTGGTTTTTCTGGATTGTATGTTGGGTGCAGTCTGTCTAGATGGGATCAGAGTTTTCTTCCCATCAGGAGTTCTGCTGGGCTTTTATTTGTTTTAGCACTTGGTGTTATGTATTGTATTGTTAATAGTTTATTTCTTTTGTCATGTATGTTACCAGTGTCCATCTTTTCTAAAGCATCTTTGGTGTATCTGACCATTCGTTCCACCTGCCCGTTTGCCGCCGGATGAACGGGCGCTGTCAATGCGTGTCGGATTCCCCGTTCAGCGAGGAATTGCTCGAATGCCAATGCAGTGAATTGTGGCCCATTGTCAGATACTATCAAGTCAGGTAGGCCATGGGTGGCAAAAAGTCTGTTTAGTTGTTTTGTAACCACTTCCGTCATTGTAGATCGCATTAGGCTTACCTCCAGCCAGTTGGAGTAAGCGTCTACTGCAATCAAGGAGGTGTGCCCTTTCGTGGGTCCCGCAAAGTCTATATGGACCCTTGACCATGGGCCTCTTGGTGTTTTCCACTGGAGGGTTGGTGCTGCGGGAGGGTTTGGTCTGGATCGCTGACATTTGTCACATGTAGCCACCCAGATTTCAATGGTTCTGTCTATCCCTGGCCACCACACATAGCTTCTGGCCAAGGATTTCATTTTCACAATGCCCGGGTGTCCCTCATGCAACATGTGTAATTTTTTTTTTGTAAGCTGTCTGGAACTACCACTCTATCGCCCCATAGTATACATCCCTTTTGGGAGGATAATTCAGTTTGCCGGTTTCAGAAAGGTTTAAACTGGTCACTGCTTTCTGTTTCCAGCCACCCTTTTACCACCCAGTTCAAAACTCGCACCAGTTTGCCGTCTTTGCTCATCTCTCTCGCAATGTCTGATGTGGTTGTAAGTAGGTTGGGCATTGTCTCTATTTGCAGGGTGGATGTGGTGGGTGCAGGGTCATCTTTGTAATCTGTTAAGGAGCAACGGCTTAGTGCATCGGCATGCAAGATGCATTTCCCGGGGCGATGTATTAGTTAATAGTTATAGGCAGCAAGGAACTCAGACCACCTTGTCATCCAGGGGGACAGTATGTTGGGGGTGGCCTTGTTCCCCGCCAGGATCCCCAGTAGTGGTTTATGGTCGGTGATGAGGGTGAAGTCCCTACCGTATAAATACTTGTGAAACTGCTTCACGCCGGTAACCGCTACAAGTGCCTCCTTGTTGAGCTGGCTATAATTTCTTTCTGCCTTTGATAGTGTTTTCGAGAAGTAAGCAATCGGTGCTTCTCTCCCGTCTGGCAGGGTATGGCTTAGTATAGCTCCGATGCCGAATGGAGAGGCGTCACAGGTTACCGTTAGTGGTAGGGTTTCGCTGGACTGGATGAGGACTGATTGTGATGGGAGGAGGACTTTTATGTTCCGGAAGGCGGCCTCTTCCCGCTTGCCCCAGGACCAAACGGATGTCTTGTCGAGTAACCTATGCAGAGGTTCCGCTGTTGTTGCCTTCTGTGGCAAAAAGACATTGTAGAAATTGATTAGTCCCAGAGAGGCTTGTAATTCTGCCTTATTTTGAGGTCTCGGGGCTTCCTTTATTGCTTTTATTTTTTTGTGGGTAGGGTGGATTCCGTCTTTGTCCACCAGATATCCCAGGAACTCAACTTTTTCAGTGCATAACTGGCACTTTTCTTTTTTAACTTTAAGTCCTGCATTTTTAAATTTTTGGAGGACTTCCCTGAGTCGGCTTCTCAATTGTATTTTGTCTTTGGCTGCTACCAACACGTCATCAAAATATGGCACGACTCCCTTAATTCCTTGGAGTAACCGTTCCATTAAACTCTGGAACACCCCTGGTGCCACACTGACTCCAAATTGGAGCCAGAAATCCCCCCTGTGGGTCATGATAGTTTGCGTTTCCACAGTCTCAGCATCGACGGGCAGCTGTTGATATGCTTGCACCAAGTCAAGCTTCGCAAAGACTTTTCCTCCCCCAAGTGAGTGTAGGAGGTGCTCTACCACCGGGACTGGGTATGCAGTTTGTTGCAGTGCATTGTTAAGTGTCGCTTTATAGTCCCCACAAATTCTCACGGACCCATCTGGTTTGATTAGGGTGACTATTGGGGTCTCCCAGCGTGCATGATCTATTGGTTCCAGAACCCCTTGCGCGATGAGCTTATCTAATTGTTCGTCTATTTTTGGTTTGAGTGCGAATGGAACTCCTCTTGGTTTGAGACGGATTGGGGCAATATTGGGGTTCAGGCTAAATGATATTGAGGACCCCTGGTACTTGCCTAATTGTCCATCGAAAACTTCTTGGAATTCCTTATTCAGCTCCTCTTCCCAGTCTGTTTCCTCGACATGGTTGATGCCCGTCACCTTGATTCCTAATGGCACGAACCATTCCAGTCCCAGCAGGCTTGGGCGGTCTCTGTCGACAATAGTGAGTGGAAGTTCTTTTCCATGCCTTTTGAAAGTCACATGGAAGTGTTCAATTCCTATTATGGGGATTCTGTTCCCCTGATAGTCTTTAATGGTGAGTCTCTGGTTCTCCAGCTCTTGTTTCTGTAAGCTGGGCACTAACCTCTTAATTGTGTCCCAGGACACCATGGAAAGGTATGATCCGGAGCCCAAATCCATTCTGCATGGCCTGCCTTCGATGCTGACCTGCACGTGTACTTTTCTTGTGTCAGAGTTGTCTGAATGGCCGATTGTGACCGTTTAATGGGTTTCTTCCCGTCGTCGGGTTTCGCTGAGCCGCTTGCTTCGGGTTTCGCGGTTCCATCAGTTCTCTGTGAATCTGTCTCGGTTTCTGGGAGGCATGTTGTCATGTTGTCTTGGGCTGCAGTTCCATTTGTTGCGGCAGACCTTGGCGACATGCCCCCGTTTCTCACAGTATTGGCAAATGGTGTCTAAGAACCGGCACTCAGAATGGGGGTGGTCGCTGCTGCAACAGGCGCACTGGAAGCCCGACTTACAACTTCTCCGCCGGTTCCGCTCCGCTTGCAATCTGTGGATCTCCTCTTCCTCATCATTGGTGTTGGGTGATAATTCGACGTCCTCATGGTGCACCTTTGTTGCTTTGTGACCAGTTTCAGTTCGTTTCTTGGGAGATGTGTTGGTCTCCGATGTCGTTGGCCGGTCCCTTGCGTTCATTTGTCACATCTTGGCTGCTGATTTCTTCGTGGCCTCAGCTGCTGTGGCTTCAGCAATGGCTTCGGTAACTGTAATGTCTGCCCGAGCCATTAGCCTGCTCTGGAGTACGGGGTCTCTGAGACCGAGAACCACGCAGTCCCTCAGAGCCTCATCCATGTCTGAAAAGCCACACGCACCTCCAATGTTCCTCAATGCTGCCATGAAATCCCCGATGCTCTCTCTGTCCTTTTGATCCTGACGGTAGAATTCGTGTCGCCGGATCAAGTTTGGCACGGCTGGGGCATAGTGGTTCCGAAGTAATCGATCTAGATCTGGCCAAGCCATCTCCTTCACGTCTTCTGGCTTGGCCAACACTTTGGCCATCTTGAATACGGCTGGTCTGCAATGGGTCAGGAACACAGCTCTCTTTCGGTGGTCATTTGCATCCTTGAGATTGTTGCTCTCAAGGAACATGAGGAATCTATCAATGTAAGATTCCCAGTCCTCGGTTGCCTGGTTGAATGGTGCGGGTGGCGAGTTGCTGCCGGCCATCTCATCAGTTGTTCAGCTCAGTTGCCACATGCCCGACTGGTCTCTTTGTCTCAGTATCCCACCTTTGTCGGCAGTGTAGAAGCGCGGGAAAACAGGAGACAGGAGACCAGCGTAACTTCAGCTCTTTATTCAAGGTATAGATCTGTGTTGGTTCCTGTGAGCCACGGCAGCTCTTCTTATAGAGCTTGCCGGTAGCTCTCACCCAATGACAGCTTTCTGAATCTCCCGCGATCGTCTTGTCCAATCACAGGAGATTCTTTTACTGACCAATCATTGTCATGCGTTTTGGCCAATCACAGTGCAGTCAGTTTCAGCCAATCAGGTTCGGGTATTACAAGAATGTTAATATGGAACAGGACGCTCCCAATTTTGACCATTTGTTGTCTGTTTGACAGGAATGCTTCTATCCAGTTATGCAGGTGTCCAGAGATACCGTAAGATTTTAGTTTTAGGAGTAGTTTGCCATGTACCACTGAATCAAAGGCTTCACAGAAGTCTATGTAGATTGCGTCTATTGCTTTGCTCTTATTGAGTTGTGTAGTCCTTATGTTTTTGCAGTGTAAGAGTTGCAGATTACAGGATAGTTTTTTCCTAAAACCAAATGGTTTATTAGAGAGTAGGTTGTTTGTCTCTAAGTGGAAGATAATGGATTGGTTAATAATTGATTCCATGACTTTGCAGGTCATGCAGCATAAAGAGATTGGTCTGTAATTTTCAACTAGGCTGGGGTCTCCCTTTTTGAAGATGGGGATGACCCTGGCTTGTGATTATGCTTAGAGGTTTAGCTACAGTAGTGGATAGCTTTTCTAAGAAATAGGCACATATTCCATCCAGTCCAATATATAGAGATGGTTTTAGATTGTGTGGTTTTATTCTTGCTAAACCATTACATCGGGAGATCAAAAAATAGCACAATTTATAACAATGACCATCCTTTGACATACAAGGCAGTAAAATGCAGCCACTTCAGTGTCATAGCTCGCTGCTTGCAAACTGAGTGTCCCTGTTTGGCTTGCAACTGCAGCAGGAGCAACTGGAAGCTAGAACCCAACGTAGTGTAAATAGATGTAAATTCATGTCTGTTGATACTTACAGGGAAATATATCCAGTTTGGTCTAGTAGTTAAGGCACTGAGCTTGAAACCAGAAGATTGTGAATTCTAGTTCTGCCGTAAGCTGGGTAACTTTGGGCCAATCACTCTTAATCAGTGCAACTCACCTCACAGGAAGATGTAGAGAATATAGGAGGAGGAAGGGATATTAGGATGTTTGCTACCTTGAGTCATTTATGAAAAATAATAAAGGCAGGATATCAGTCAGGTTGGCCTTACAAGTCACTGGGTATAATCAACAATGTTTTTTTGATATGTGATTCTTGAAAAAAATGAAGTCCTTTTTTAACCTATAAAAATGTGGTATTTAAGGTGAGGAAGTAGAATAGTATTTTGCTTTACTTTTAAATAACTTGCTAGGATCAAGGGAAGAAATGCTGTAGCTTGCCTGACATCTTTGAATCTCAAATCCGCTGTGCTATTAAATTAATCAAAAACAAATGATCAGTCAATCTTTATTATAGTCACAGACGAGTAGCACAAAAAATTAAATATTAAAATAAAATAATGTAAAAGTGAAGAGAACAGAGCATAGTAATTCATTACAATTGATGGTGAAGTCATCAGTGGATGACCAAGATCTGTCTAATTTTACAGACAGTATAACAAAACTTATCTATGTTCAGAAAAATTGAATCCTACTGATCTGACAATAGTAATTCTACAGAAAAGAGATCAGAATTTCCAGGATATTTAATAAGGGGGCAATACAACAGGATATGAGTTGTAGTTTCAGTTGACTTAGTTGGTTGACTAAAGAATGTACATCTACTGCTTATATGTATGTTAGTTCTTTTGCATATGTTTTAGGAAGAAGTGGGGAAAATAAAAAGTATCACTGAAGTTTGGAGGAGAGCAACACCTTTACAGGTAGTCCTCAACTTATAACTGGTCACTCAGCAACTGTTAGAAGTAATCCAAACTATTTATAAACCAATTTTGAAATTCCAATGGCCACAAACACCCCTCTGTGATCAGATGATCTTGTTTTGGGTACTTGGCAACTGGCTCACATTTACAGCCGTTCGCATCATGGTGAGGTCACATGATTTACAACATTTTTATCAGAAACTGGCATTGCTTCTCATTTCCGGCAATAAACGCCCACAGGTTACAATGGGTTCACTTAATGAATGCAGCATTTGCTTAATGACCACAGCGTTTGCTTAACAAACATGTTGTTTGTTTAACAACTACAGTATGTGCTTAACAACCGTGGAGTTCACTTAATGACTGTTGTAGAAAAGGTCATGAAAGCAAGCAGAGGGTCACATGACAGCCCACTTCACAATTGGCACAACTTGCAACTGAAATTCGGGCTCAATTATGATCATAAGTTGGGGACAATCTTGGATGGGAGAACAGTATTATGTGGGTGTTTATGTATTTATGCTTTTACATTTTAAGCAAAGCAAATTTCAGTGCATCAAAGCAGTTCATCATCCTTCTATTCGGTCCCACCATGTGTGTGTGTGTGTGTGTGTGTGTGTGTGTGTGTGTCAGTTTTTTCAAAAACAATCTCCCTCTCCCCATCTTGTATGCATATACTAAAATAAGATTAAGCCCTGCCATTCTTTAAAGATTGCTTAGATTCATTGTCCTTCAAATGGAGCCAAATTTCCCACCCCACTCACACTAGGAAATGAAACAGAACTGTCCGAGGGCAAATGTAGCAATTGCAGTGATTAGCTTTTTGAGGTGGCATATCATGGTCTGATGATCCTTTGAAGCGAAGTATAATATAGTGATTAAATTGTTGAACCAGAGCTGGAGGGACTTCGTTAGCCCTGAATCTCACTGATTGACATTTGGGTCACATTCTTTCTCTCCCAGATGTGCTTTGGAGAGTGGTGGAAAGAAACAAATCATGTAGACTTTGGGGAGAGAAAGAGTAAGAACCAACTGTATCCCAGCAGTAATGTCTCACTTACTTCCATAGTATAAAACTGGGGACACTTCCACCACTTCAGTTACTTCCATTCTCCAATTCCTGATAAGCATGAATTCAAGCCATGATTGACTTCAAACCTATTGACTTTATAATGTGGAAAACAAGAATCAAAAATCAAAGTCATATCTGCAAGTAGTTCAAGAATGCCCTTATTCCAAACACACGAGGTCACACAAAAGGAAAATATAGCTCACATACACATATATGGAAATTCCTATCCCGAATTGTACATTTGTGTGGTAATGTAAAAAAAAAAAAAGCCCCTGAAAAGATGTCAATCTACATTTTGCCTAGTTTTTAGGAGTTGTAGTGAGTTAGCATTAGCTACAAGTAGGGAACGGTATGCTGGGACCTTTGCCTGCACATGTCCTTGCATAAAGCCCTCTGCAGGAGATGACATTGCGAGGCAAGTCCTGGAAACAGTTATGGTTGCTACAGGTACAGGTTTACTTTTGCAAGATACAATATTTCTGGTCTTGTGTAGTATCATAATAAACCATCACCATCACCTCTCCATGATCTGGATGTGACTATTTATGTTGTCTGGCCTAGGAAGAGGCAGAGTCCTTCTGCCATGGGGGGAATGGCCAATCCATGAAACAGACTTTCTGCAGTCTGCTGTTGTCCCTTAGGGCCAGGTAAAGAATAGTCATTCTTAACAGCCGTTGCAACTGCACCTCATAAAATAACAATAAGAAAACAACACCCTTGGATTAATATACCCGTGACTAAAAAAAGCAGCTGCTCAGGTCAAATACCCACTTTAACACAAGGAACTCTGTATGGTATTGTGGCTATTTGTTCCCAAGAAACCCAAACACAATGCACATTAAGGTCACATCCCATTCATTAT
This sequence comes from Laticauda colubrina, assembly GCA_015471245.1. NCBI lineage: Eukaryota > Metazoa > Chordata > Lepidosauria > Squamata > Elapidae > Laticauda > Laticauda colubrina. The sequence goes on along the minus strand of BLBF01000021.1, from coordinate 32,114,387 downwards.
CCCAGAGAACAATGCCCACTCTGTCCAGAGACAGTTAATGAAGCCATTCATAGTCACATTGTTCCAAGAGAAATAGCCTATATTTTTGTAAGTAATCACTGCAGGAAGGTAATAGACTGGAATTTGCTGCAAATTAAGTCTTGCTGATGCTGCCTTGGTGGAAGATGTCTGGTAGCTAAGCAAAGGGTCTGCACATCACATGCTGTGCTGAAACATATTGTGCTCTATGACAACATATAGCAGATCAGAATATGATTGTGGATACAGTAGTACCCACCAGACTGTACACCATACTATCCCCACAGTCATTCATGTGAGTGACAGAGGGCAGAGCAGGGCATGTGGCCCTTGGTAACCTACTTTGCATCATCCCAGTCATGAGATAAAATATCATGTTTTCTCTCCATTGAGGTGCCCTGGTTTTAGCATTTTAATATTAATCTTTTAATGCAAATACAAACTTTAGCTTTGGCCCGATAGCAGCATGAACTGATACATTTCTTGAACTGTGGAAGGGATTCTAATACCTCCAGAAAGATAAAACTTTAATGTTACACTTGTGCCATCTCTATTTCATCAGTGCTTGCCAACTGAACTATATATATGCTGTTCAGTTGGATACAAGCAATAAATTGATCGTAAACAGTTGGTATTGGGTTAGTACACTTTTCTAAAATACTGTTCATAGGTAATTAATTTTAAACATAACAGGACTTTAGAAATAGAGATAGCAATGGGGGGGGAGGGAGGGATCTTGGAATCCTTGGAGACAATTACTGACATATGAGCTAGCAGGGTGCAGCAGCAGCTAAAAAAGCCAATCCAATCTTCGGCTGCATTAACAAAGGGATAGAATCAAGATCATATGACGTATTAGTATCACTCTATAAAGGCTTAGTAAGATCACACTTGGAATATTGCATACAGTTTTGGTCACCACGATATAAAAAATATGTAGAAATTCTGTAAAGAATGCAAAGAAGAGCAACAAAGATGACTAGGAGTCTGAAGGCTAAAACATATGAAGCATGTTTGCAGGAATTGGGTATGTCTAATCTAGTAAAAAGAAGGAGTAGGGGTGCCGTGATAACACTGTTCCAATATTTGAGGGGCTGCTACAAAGAAGATGTGGTCAAGCTATTTTCCAAAGCATCAGAAGGCAAGACAAGAAGTAATGGATGAAAACTAAACTAGGAGAGAAGCAACCTAGAACTAAGGAGAAATTTCCTGACATTGGGAATAAAGCATCAGAAGGCAGGACAAGAAATAATAGATGAAAACTAAACTAGGAGAGATGCAACCTAGAACTAAGGAGAAATTTCCTAACATTGGGAACAATTAACCAGTGGAACAGCTTGCCTTCAGAAGTTGTGGGGGCTCCATTACTGGAGGCTTTTAAGAAGGGACTGGATAGCCACTTGTCTGGAATGGTCTAGGGCATCTGCTTGAGCAGAAGCTTGAACTAAAAGACCTCCAAGGTCCCTTCCAAGTGTTATTCTATTATTTATGTCTATATTGATATCTATCATCTCCTATCTTTATTCTTCTTTACAAATAACTCAAGGCAGCTAAATGACCTCATGTATAGTAAGACATAATGTGGTTGAGGGGTTTTTGAGGGGTTTTTAATATATTATAGAACCACATCTCAAGAAAGACATGTTACTTTTTAAAGCACAATAAATGGATCAATGCATCTTGCTAAGCCATAAACAAGGACAATACTTTTTGACCTTACCACATAATCCAGGCTAAATTTCCCTCAAAGATTTTATCCTTTAGTAGAAATCAAACCATCAACTCAAAGGCCATTCAGTTTTTTTTTGTAATTGTGCAAATGGACAAAATAATTTATGTGGATTTGTAGCTCAGAGTTGAAATTGTGCGGGGGAGGGGGGGGTCGTTGGTACTCTCTGAGCTTGGTTGTTTTGTGCTGTCCAGACAGTTTAGAGTTAAAGGGATTTGGGATAGTTAGTTAGGATTTGAGAGCTGTCTCCTTAAGGGAATGCATCGTGGTAAATATAGTTAAGGTATCCTGGGAAATGTAGTTCATGTCATGTGGCCACATCTGTAATCCTAATTGGTCACTAAATTGATCCTTGTTGGGTTGGGGGAAGCTCCCTCACTCTTGCCTGAATCCATTACCATGCAGCTGCTTCTATCATAGCCTAAATCAGTGGTTTCCAAAGTGGGCGGTACCGCCCCCTGGGGGGCAGTGGGATGCCTTAGGGGGGCGCTGAAAGGCAAGGGGGCTGATGGGGGCGCTAAGAGACGGCAGAAGGGTGCTGGAGATGAGCAGCAGGGCACAATTCAGAGGTGAGAAAAAAATCTCGCCACTGCCATGTTTGAGGCAAGGCCTGCAGGTTCATCCCATTGAGTTGCATGCTTCCAGTGCAAGGAGCTCCGCCCCCTGAATGCAGCATTGGGAAAAGAGAGCAAAGCCACGGTGGCTTTGCTCTCCTTTTCAAACATCCCACCGCCATGTGTGGGGAGGCGCCCTGAATGCAGCATTAGGAATAGGAGAGCAAAGCCTTTTCAAACATCCCACCACCATGTTCTGGGCAGCAGGTTGGTGCCCCGAACGCAGTGTTGGGAAAGGAGAGCAAAGCCAGAATGGGTTTGCTCTCCTATTCAAACATCCCACTGCTGCCGTGTTCCACCCCATTGAGCCCTTTGCACTGGAGGCATCTGCCCAAGCACGTCCAAATAGAGTGGTGTATGAAGTCAATGGGGTGAGCTTGAGAGAGGGAAAGAGAGAGGAAAGAGAGAGGGAGAGAGAGAGAAGGAAGAAGAGAAAGGGAAAGAAAGAAAAAGGGACAAAGAAAGAGGGGGGATGAAAGGAAGGGACAGAAAGAAAAAGAAATAAAGAAGGAGGGAGGGAGGAGAAAGATAATGAGATATCTATTCTCGTCCAATCACCTGCTCCAGCAGGGTTAGAAGGGAGTGTGTGTTTGTGTGTGTGTTCTCCTTGTAATTTACCTGAACATTTTGGTTTTGCCTTCTTCAGAATTGGCACTGTAATACATTGGGGAAAAGTAATTGTTTAGAGTGGAGATCTGGTCCAATGGATCCTGTTTAAAGCGTCTACAAAATGTGAGAGCTTCCTGATAGTCTTGGCCATGTTTTGTCCACAAAACCTTTAATTAATAGAAGCCAAAGATGTTTCAATGTGCTGGCAAAGATGGTGTCAAAGAGCCTCTAAACTAGGCCTCATTTCAATCTGATGCATCAGGTCTCTCTCTCTCACTCTTTCTCCCTCTCTCCCCCTCCCCCCTCCATCCCTCCATGCCCCCCCTTTTTGTCCCTTTTTCTTTTTTTTCCTTTTCTTTCTTTTCTTCCTTCTCTCTTCCTCTCTTTTCTCTCTCTCTCTCTCTTTCCCTCTCCCAGGCTCACCCCATTGATTTGGTGCACCGCTCCACTTGGACTTGCTTGGGCAGGTCCCTCCAGTGCAGCCGGCTCAATGGGGTGGACCTGCGGGGCTGGCACCTAGAACACGGCAGTGGCAGCACGTTTGAAAAGTAGAGCAAAGCCAGAGGTCGGTAATTTTTGCTGCAAAGAGTCACAAAAGTTTCTGGGTTGTTCACAAGAAGGGACACACATGTCGATGCAATTCAGCAACCTAAAATAAAGAAATAAAAATGAAACAAATCAACAAGAATCAGCAAAGTATCTCTGATTAGATTTTATTCACTACTAGAATCTAATCAGAGATGCTTTGCCGATTCTAGTCCAATGACCTACTCCAGCAGGGTTGGAAGGGAGTGTGTGTATATGTGTGTGCATGGCTGTCAAAACTCCAAAAACAGGTCAAGTAGTTCTGGGGAGGCCAGCCATAAATTAGAACACTTGATAAGCAACCAGCCATTAAGTAAGGACCACTTGTATTTGGTTTGCCAGTCACCAAACCACACTCACCCAGTCACATGACCAGCAAGCCACACCACCAGTCACGTGACCAGCAAGCCACGCCCATCCAATCACATGACCAGCAAACCACACCCTCAAATTAGGCCATGACCACAGAAATGTTAATTCCACCCCTGGATGCGGGGCATTGAGGATGAGTTTGTAGCACCAAGGGGGTGGTAGACTGAAAAAGTTTGGGAACCACTGGCCTAAATCCTTTACCATGCAGCCGTTTCATCATGGGAATGAGACTTTATTATCTTTCTATACCACAATTCAGATATGCAAAGGATTGGACATTAAGAGGAATCTTGTTATAAATGTGAGTTGATACAGATGCCTAAATGAACCAATAAAAGACTTTGTGTGGATGTTTTGTGGAGTTACTCTGTCTGCTTTATTCCATCCAGACAGTAATAAGCAGAACAGTAGAAAGATAATTTATCTTGATTCCTGGAAGAAGTTGAATGAAGCAAAAGTAATTTGTATTTTGTGATAAAGACAAAGATATTTTGAAGCCAGAAGTTAATGTGCATGCTATCCCTTTGTACTTGTGCCTCAAATCTCATCGTGGATGCAAGAAGGGGCAAATTCCTCCTTCCCTCTCTTCATGAAGAGAAGCTTCTCTGTCTCAGGTTACATCTCTGCTAACTTAAAAGGAACTAATTGTGCAAACAAAGGGAGGAACCAGGTATGACCCATGTACCCAAACTCCTTTCAAATGCAGATGAAGAGTCAAAAGTAATCTCTTCTTGTGTTCTAAAAGAAAAGCTAAATCTGCTTTGCTCCTTCAAACTGAAAAGCTCAGCGTATTTTAAGCTCTGGCCTACTTTGAAAAGGCAATTAAGAGGGACCCTGTTTTTCTCTGGCCATTTTATTGGGGGTCGTAATTCATTACTGTGAGATTGTCTTCAAAGCAAAGGAGCCCATCCTCCCCCCTCCCAAGAGGCAAAGCTTATTCAAGCAGCTATATGAAGGAGTATACAAAGGAGCAATTTCTTTTTTGATTAAAAGCCTAGAGTTTATCCATCTTATATCTATCCTCAGGGGTGGGATTCAAATTTGTTAACAACCGGTTTGGTGGGCGTGGCTCAGTTTTTGGGCATGGCTTAGTTTTTGGGCGTGGCTTTGTGGTCATGTTAACATCACTCACATCGAGGCATGTATCTCCTCACCTGGCCTCTCGTAACTGTGGGGATGCTGCAACAATCGTAAGAGTGAAAAACGGTCATAAGTCACTTTTTTCAGTGCCATTGTAACTTTGAATGGTCACTCCACACAAGCAAAGTAGCAGCAAAGGAGGAAAAAAAACTCCAGAGAAGTTCCAGAGACAGGAAACATAGTCCTGCCAAGAATGTAATAAGGGTTAACAGAGGGGTAGTTTCTGTAAGCAACACCAGAATGTTTCCTTCCTGCCTTTCTTACAGGATTAGGCCAATAATTTCTTCTAACAACCAGTTCTCTGAATTACTTAGAATGTTAACATCCGGTTCTAGCAAATAGGTGCAAACTGGTAGAATCCCACCCCTGTCTATCCTATAAAATTTAAAAGTATAACACTGCATGCAATATTTGGAGTGCTGTATTCGTTTGATGCTTCCAGTGAGGAAACAATAAATTCCTTTGGGGCTCACCCCCCCCCCCCCAGACTTAAGCAAAGCAGCCCACAGCACCATCTGGTAGTCTAGGAGAAATTTCCCAGATAAATCAAAGACTTGTCTGCAAATTTTTATAAGAACTTGTTTACAAAATTTTATAACTATCGGAAGTTTCCCAAATTTAATTAGCGTTTAACCAATGAAAATTCTTTTTTAATTTTTATTGTGGCAACATAAACAACTTTATGCAAGGTTCCAGTACTACCTGCAGCCTAACCTGTGCTTAAGCCCATGTCACACTGCACCAACGGATGGAAAGAGGATGTAAAACGGAGAAAAACACTTGCCATCCGTTGGTTAACACGCTTCCGTTTTGTACTCACTGCCTCTGTTTTTCATCCTCTCTATCCGTCCAGCATCCGTCGACTGAGGTTCCATCCGCTCAAAAAGTTTTGAGCTGCTCAAAACTTTTTGAGCGGAAAATGTATCCAACGTGTCCATTCTGCATCCGCAATGCATACGGGGAACATCCGTTCTGCATCCGTCATCATCCGTTACGCGGCTGCTACATCCGCTAGGCATCTGCTGTGCATCCGTACAACTCAAATCTGCTCTAGCAGAAAGCGGACACAGGAAGGAAGCGGAACGGACGCGGAATGGACACGCAGCATTAGTAGCATGGACGGAGAAAGGATGAAAGTGGATGCAGCTCGCAAAGAAAGCATTTTAAATGGAAAAAACGTTCGCAGAGGGGACCTATCTCGGATATTAAGGATGTCTACAGGATGCCTAGAGGATGCAAAAGGACACACAGGGGAAAACCTATATTGCCTATAAAAAGGGGGAGCAACTCACCTGGATCTCACTTTCAGACCAGCAGCCCTGCTGTGCAGACCTCTGCAGCCTTCATCTGCCTCTTGCTCTTCCACAGCATCCAGTCATGTCCACCATGGATCGTAACACAGTCCTTTTGGTAGCCACCATCATTCTGCAACAGTGCGAAGCCATCTACAGGCTCTTTCAACTCTACTACAGGAAGAAAAGGAGGCGTCCAAGAAGTGTCTGGGTCCGAAGATGGATCAGGAGAAGAGCGGAGTACGGACTGTACAACAAGCTGATGGTGGAGCTGAGGAACGAAGACACTCGTGCATTCCAGAACTTCATGAGGATGCCTCCAGCCATGTTTGATGAAGTTGTGGAGCGGCTGAGACCCAGGTTGACCAAGCAGAGCACCAACTTCCGGCCCAGCCTGGACCCTGGGCTCAAGGTGGTAATCACTCTGCGCCACCTGGCCTCAGGGACCACCTACAGGAGCATGCAGTACAGCTGGAGGGTGCCACACAACACCATCAGCATTGTGGTCAGAGAAGTGGTGCAGGCCATCATTGAAGAATACCTGGAGGAGCTCCTCCAGTGCCCCTCCACTGAAGAAGGCTGGAAGAAAGTTGCAGAGGAGTGGTATCAGAAGTGGAACTTCCCCCACACTGTTGGAGCCATAGATGGGAAGCAGGTGACCTGCAAAGTGCCAGCCAAGTCGGGGTCCACATATTTCAACTACAAGGGCTTCTTCAGCATCGTCCTCTTCGCCATAGTCGATGCTGACTACAAGTTCATGTACATCGATGCTTCAGGCAACGGGTCATCTTCAGATGCCCAGGTACACAATGCCAGTGACCTCAAGGAGGGGCTGGAACGCAACCTCATCATGGGCTTCCCAGATCCAGAACCCCTGCCCAACGACACGCAAGATGTGCCCTACTTCATCGTGGGGGATGACGCCTTCTCCCTCACAACCTACCTCGTGAAGCCATACACTTCCAGACTCCTCACCCGTGAAGAGTGAATCTTCAACTACAGGTTGTCCAGGGCAAGGCGGGTGGTGGAGAACGCCTTTGGCATCCTGGCCAACAGGTTCCAGGTACTTCTCACCACCATGCAGCATCGCCCAGAGACCGTGAGGAGGATCGTGGAATCTTGCTGCATCCTGCACAATCTCATGCGCACCTGCTACCCAGTCTTGCAGAACAGGCTCGTGGACCTCCAACAAGGCAATGGGGACATGGAGCCTGGGGAATGGAGGCAAGGGCGAAACCTGATAGACACTGAGGATGTGCAAGGCCCCAACAGAGCCTCACGTGAAGGGAAGAAGCAGCGCAACCTCCTGAGACACTGGTGCAACTCCCCAGCTGGAGCAGTGGAGTGGCAAGACAGGATGATAGATGATTAATGGATGATTCCTTCAGCCTGTCTCATCACACTGATGAGATTGGGCCATGTACGTTGGGTGGGCCTACAATGAACGGGGCATTTAATAAAGAGTTGTGTTTATGTTGACATGTGTGGATCAATGATTACATTAGTATTGATAATGAAGGGCCATAGGTTGGCACCTGGGAGGGTGGACCATACAGTCCCACTATGCTTGCACTGGAGGTTTATCTATCCCCACAGCTATCTCAACCCATCCCACAGCTATCTTAACCCATCCAAAAGGTATCCCTGCCCATCCCACAGCTATTACCCATTCCAAAGTTATCCCTGCCCACCCCACTGCTATCCTTACCCATCCCACAAGCATGCAAAGGCTTAAACCATTTCTAAAAGTTTCCACCAAGACTATTTACAAAAATAAATGAAGTAAGTGTGTGAAGCAAAGATAATCTTTATTAATAACAAGCTGTAAAAGAAAAATGACCCAAGTCAAATGTCCAAATAAAGTCTACAGGTAGCCACTAGTCTCTGGCACTCTTCTCTGTCACTCAGAGGTGTGCCCAGTCTCAGGGATGGAGGGTCCAGGTGCTGTGGAGGTGGCTGCTGCTGGAGTGCTGGTCTGAGGCGTCACTGGGGTGCCTGGCCCCGAGAGGACAACAGGGGACGGTGTGTTGAGGAAGCTCTCAGACAGCTGTCTCAGCCCCGTGATGTTGAGAGCTCCTTCCTCCATGCTGTGGGGTGTCAGCCCCAGTACCGACGACAGATGTACTGAGGCCGGGCTTGGCTGTGGGGTGGAGGAAGGAGCAGTGTAGTGGGGCTGTCTGGTCTGGAGCTGGGTGAGGAGTGGTGTAGGTGGCATCGGTGACGTGGGTGGCATCAGTGGCGTCGGTAGCAGCAGTGGCATGGGTGTCATCGGTGTCATCAGTGGAACCGATGGCAACGGTGTCGTCCGATGAACCTGTGCCTCGACTGGGAAGGGCTGCTGCCTGTGCTGCTGGACCTCCTGGTAGCCGTAGCCCTGATAGGTGAGGGCCTGTGTCTTGGAATGGGAGGGACATCACCTGGGGTGGAGGAGCAGACCTGGACTGGGTGGGAGCAGGTTCATCTGGATCTGGAGGGTTGTGGAACAGATCGGTGATCCTGTCCTTCACCACCTGGTACTGGGGTTCCGCCATGTCCGTGAGGGTCTGGTTCACATAGGTGAGGAAGGGCTTGCGGTTGGAGGATGAGGAGTCGGTGTGAAGCAGCTGAGAGAGGATATCTATGCTGCTCCTGATAGTGTCTCTTATCTCCAGCAGGACAGTGTGGCTCTGCCCCTCCTGTCTGGCTCTCTGCCTTTCTGTGGAGGTGGAGCTGGGGGTGGATGCGAGTTGGACTGTGGTGGAAGTGCCGTCTCCTTTCTCCCACTGCGCCAGGGAGACCTCCACGTGCTCCGCCATGGTTAGAACAGCTGTTGGCAGGTTCTCCGTCGTGGCACGCTCCACAGACACCTGCCTGGAGACAGGAGCTGGCTCTCGGCTGGAAGAGGACTGGCTCTCAGCAGGCTGCCTGAGAGAGAGGGTTGTCAGAGGGGCTGCTCCTCGGTGGCGGATCTCACCCTCCAGGAAGCTGCACTTGGCCATCACGTAGGTCTCTCTGTCCGTCAGTTTGACTGCGGCCTGGCCAGATTTCTTGAGGTGCAGCTTCCCGTACCAGGTGTGCATGTGCTTCCATCAGCTGAGGAGCACCTCCGAAGTGTAGCCCAGGCTCTCCGCCTTCTCTCTCCAAGCAGCCTGCTTCCTTTTGGTGTCCCTGTAGAGCCTGTGTCCCTTCTGCCATAGATACTCATTTTCTCTCAGCCACTCCAGCACCTCATCCTCATGTTCCTCCTCGATGGAGTATTGCCTCCTCTCCCGTTCTCACCTATGCCTCTTCCTCCCTTTGGCAGGACCACATGGGCCCTCATCAGAGGGGCTTCCAGATTGTAGGGGCTGCTCCTCCCCACCACAAGCACCAGCAGGACCAGCAGGACCAGCAGCAGCAGCAGCAGCAGCACCACCACCGCCAGAAGCAGCCTCAGCAGAGTAAGCACGAGCAGAAGCACCACCGCCATAAGCAGCATCAGCAGCTCCTCCAGAAGCAGAAGCAGCAGAAGCTCCAGCCCCAGAAGAGTGAGCCCATGCTACAGAAGCCCCAGCAGAAGCAGAGTGAGGGCCAGGGGGTGAGAGGGTGGCCCTGTCCCTCTTGCCAGGGCTGGCAGCAGATGGCTGAGGCTTTCTCTTCTTCCCCATGGTTGTGGGGTTGCTGGCTGGCAGGCAGGCTGGCAGCAAGGCTGGCAGTCAGGCAGGCAGCAAGGCTGGCAGACAGGCTGGCAGGCAGGCAGCAAGGCTGGCAGGCAGGAATGCAGGCAGGGCAGGCTGGCAAGGCAGTCAATGTGTCTGGAAGCAGGTCTTTCCTCTGAATGGTGACCTGCTTGGAAGCTGCTTCCCTTTATATCCGTGGGGCTGACGCAATGCATCCTCCCCGCATGTGCAGTGAACACTAGGCATCCGCTAGGCATCCGCTGTGCATCCGCTTCATCCACTAGGCTTCCGCTGTGCATCCGCTTCATCCGCTCGGCATCCGCTCGACATCCGCTGTATCCGTTCCGCGTCCGCTTTGCTGAGGCCCCCCGGAAGCCTTGCGGATGTGCCATCCGCTCTCATCCACTTCCATCCACTAGGCTTCCGTGGAGCATCCGCTTTCCATCCGCCCTGCCTCCTCCCCCCATCCGTTCCTTTCCGTGTTGTCCGCTCTGGTTGTGCAAATTTCTGCCCCTTTTGAGAGCGGATAACAATGGATGGAACATTTTTCTCATCCGCTGTGTCCTTTTTACAAACGTTTTGCATCCGTCGGCCAGTGTGACAGGGCCTTTAGCAACAGTGTCTTCCAGACCTAGCAAGCAACACTAACAGGCAAACCTGCCTCACATCTTCAGACTCAGCAACGCCTCCTATTGTGCAATTTGTGTAGCAAGCAACACTAACAGGCAGCCCTGTGTTTTGCTCTCATGTCTTCAGACTCAGCAACAATGCCTACTATAGCGCCCACTTGTGTAGCAAGCACGCAACGCACCCTAAAAGCAGCCATATTGTGCAGCACCACCTACATGCGCAAGTACTACATTTAGTAGAAACTCCTATATTCTGCCTGTCCTGTACAAATACTGTACAAATACTGCACAAAGGCAGATAGATAAATTCCACAAAGCATCCATACAAAGTCTTTTTTATTGGTTCATCAGTCATCCTGTCAGCTCACATTTATGACAAGGTTCTTCTTAATGTCCAATCCTTTGCATATTTGAATTGTGGTACAGGAAGATAATAAGGTCTCAACCCCATGATGATTGAAGCAGCCGCATGGTAATGGCTTCAGGCGAGAGTGAGGGAGACCTCCCCCGACCCACCAAGGGTCAATTTAGTGATGAATCTGGATTACAGATGTGACCACATGACATGGACTACATTTCCAAGGATACCTTAACTACATTTACCACAATGCATTCCCTTAAGGAGACAGTTCACAATTCCTAAGTCACTATCCCACATCCCATTAACTGTAAATGGTCTTGACAGCACATCCTACTTTCTGAACCATGGCAATTTCTTCAGCCATAACAGATGTCCCTGAAGTACCAGAGGACTCGAACCCTCCACCCCCCCAGATGTAATCATGGAGCCTGGTTCCCTAAAACCAGTTTTAGATGTCCAAACCTCTGGAGAAGCAGCGATACCTCAGAAAGCCTACGACCTCAGACGGCATAGGAAGCTTACTCAACCCACAGTGACACACTTCAGAGAGGATTGGAACAGGCAATATCGCCATCATGCAGACACATGGATGGAGCTGGTCAAGATATGCGACACCCCCAAAAGCAAGTTGCCCCCCGAGGGCCTCTTCCTAATGCAGAAGGAGTTAGAGGAGCATCTCACAAGGTGGAGGGACAATGAAAATAAGCTTAAATACATACAGTCAAGTCTGTAAGACCCAAAGCTCCAAGGACACATTAATTGCTTCGAGGAGGCGAACAACGAACGCGAAGACAGAGTTCGGGAAGGCAAAATCTTCCTCCAGGCTGCAATCGTCGATGCGCTTCAAAAGAAACAAGGAACAAGGGAGAGGGCCACATCTGACATAGGTCTTCAATCACAAACACCTTCTTCCCACCATTCGAGGAAAGCCTCCTCCCTCTATCCCAAATCAGCTAGATCATAAGCAGGTTCCAGTGTCTCGTGTCAATTCTCTGCTGCCGGCTCTTATCATCCTTCCAGAATATCCTCTCATCATAGCAGCACATCTAAGGCCTCCAAAGCTGCAAGTTATGCTAACTGAGCTGTAGAAGCCCAGCTGTTGAAGCTGCAGTAGCAGAGGCAGATTTTTGTATTACAGTGTATTGCGCAGATTTATGTATTACGAGGTGATATGGCAGAAGGCAGAAATGGCCAATCAACAAGCAGAAATGGCCAAAAAACAAGCAGAAATAGCCAAAACTCAGGCCCAAGTGGAGCTGCTTGAAAGACAAAGAGACACGGCAGCAAAGACAGCACGGGCCGCAGCTTTGCAGAAGGTGGCCAACAACACCTCCCTCCAATTCAACCTCAAAGAGTTGGGAGAAGAGAGCCCGGATAGACGGGTCAAGGCCTATGTGGATGAGCAGCACTCTCTACGAAATGAGCAGGTGGAACCGCCACAGATACCTAGAAGTCTCCCACAACCAAGGGAGTACAGGGATGCATCTCAACCAGACTCTAAACATCAATTATGCAACTGACGGTGTTCGACTTAAAATACGAGATTCAGTTCCCACCAATAACAAACCCTCCCCAAATGAGGTTGTACAACCTAAGGTCCGAGATTCTCTTCCCAGAATAAGCAACCCTACCCTAATGTCTCATGGCCTGCCGGGCAAGCAAATTAGTCCACCAGTGATCACGACTACTTCTCAGCAAGTAGACAGGCAACCAACCACAATTGCCACACTCAATCCACAGCAAAAGAGTTCTCACCATAACTGCAAGACAACTCTAATGCACAGTGTGGAACCTACACCCCACCTCAAGAGGTACTACCTACATATGTGGGGACGGATAACAACCTCCCCATAAAGTACTCTGAGGTGAACCACGTACCATCCACAACACATGCCCTTGATCCAGAACGCTATGCCTACAAGGACGTCATATGAAGAGATGACCTGCCCTCACAGAGCAGTAACAGAGAACCATCACTAAGGTATGGAAGGTTAGACTTGGCAGCTTGCGGTGTGTACAAATTCAACGACAAGCCAGGCAGAGAATACCTCTTATGGAAGAACATTTTCACAAGTACCACTCAACGTGAACAGCTGCTTCCCGGTGAAGAACTTAAATTTCTGTTGGCATGGCTAGGACTATGGTCTAGCTGAATGGTGAAATACATTCACACAGGCATACTTAATGACATAGGCACTGCTCTAAAACAAGTGTGGGATGCTTTGGACCAGAAATATGGCGAGGACACATTGATGGAATACTTGCTCCCAGAACAATTTTACAATTTCCTGTGTATTGCCATCCATGAAACCTGAAGACTAGAGGAAACATGTTTTCTTGCAGGTGTTTCATTAGCCAAACTAGCTAACATTGTCAGTGCACTGATGTTACCTAGTTTGGCTAAAGAAATGTCTGCAAGAAAACGATCAAGCTCAGAGAGCAGCAAGTTACGACTTCTACCATGGCTACCCAGCTGCTTTGTACCATATAGTTCAAATACCTATGTAGTCTTTGAATTATACAGCTTTTGTTGTTTCTTGTTGTGTTCGCAATAATGCAGTTTTCACTTGCTGAAAATGAAATAGTTTGATGAACAAGATAAGTTTACCAAAGTATGAGTGACAATGAAGTGGAAAAGATCAGTGCAGTCCTGGAGTGAAGATGATAGGATGTGGTGCCAAAGGTTGCACATTGAGGGGAAAAGGAATTTCCTAGTGGTGAGAGATGTTAAGCACTGAAGCAGTGTCTAAAGAAGGTGGACCACCTCTCAATTAGAGGCTGTGAAATAGAGGTTAGATGGCAGCCTACATCAGAGATGGTTTTATGGATTTCAGAAATGGCTATGATGGAAGTATGTCACACTGCTATCCTATGAATTGCATTTAATGGGATAGGAAGACATTTGAATAGATGCAGGCATAGAGCACATAAATATATGGTAAAGCAGTGGGAATTTCTCCCTTTTGTAAGAAGAGAACATGTACAAGCCCCCAAACTTGCTACTGTTTGTCATCATCTATAGGCTAAGATAATGCTAGCAAGCTGGAAAGAAGAGTTAGCAGCCCATTGTTTTGAAGTGCAGCATGAGTCTTGCAAAGGATGGATACAGAAACACATTTAAACTGACCAGGGAGCATCAGAAAATCTTTACAAAAGCAAAAGTTATTCTATGACATCATGTTCTAATTGTACAGAGAACTGTGAGAAACACCTACTGTTTTAACTTGATGAATCTGCCCAAATGTTCCTGGAATGGGCTGCAATATGAAAGAAGTTGGGAAAAGCACAGTATGATCCCATTTCCATTATTTCATTTGCAGTGGTGTACTAAACATGCTGGGTGGATATTCTTGTGCTTGAATCTCTGTAAAAGCCTAATTAAATTAATTACAGTTCTAATTACAAAGAGTAACGGACAGTGTCAACATGGTTTGTTTCCCAGAAGCAAAACCCCCAACCCACAGCAAGATCAAGTTCTCAGATTGTCATCCAAGGAGGTTGTATAGGAGCACATACTGGAAATATTAGTGTCAACTGGTTTATTGCGTAGCCCTTTTTGCAATTTTTCCCAGGATAACCAGTTCCTTGGTACCTGCATCCTAATTCATTTCAGTATAGATCTGAAAAGCCAGAATTGTTAGCAAAGGTTGCAGGGCCTCGAGATCATTCATAAGAGTCCAATGTTAGGAGTTAGAAATACTGTGAAATATCTGTTCATTGGCAGCCATACTATAACTCTATATTCACTTTTGTTCAAAATAGAAAGTCGAGGTTAGGCAGGCTGAAAGCAGCTAACGCCTTCATGTAGCATCTGCAGAAACAATTTTCTTAGTTGGTGGGGTATCACTATATGACTCCCCCACAGTAGGCAACCCTTCTATACAGAAAGTTCTTATTGCCTCACTTTGAATGGCCTAAATGCTGTGCTTGTTGGTTCTTTAGGCTACCCTCTCCACACCCAGTTTAGTACCTTTGTTATTGTTGGGTCTTGCTTGGATTTTCTGGCTACCTTGGTGGCCATGATCAGTCCTGTTTGTAGTGTCATTATTAGCAGTACTGTCACTATTGGTGCTGGATCTTCCACTTGTTTAGATAATGGGCATCTACTAAGCACATCTGTGTGGCTTGTGCTTGTGTCTGGGTGGTGTATGACGTATATAGATAGGCGACTAGGAATTCTGTCTGCCAAATCATACATGGGGACAGGATTTGCGGTGTTTGATGATCACCTGTGAGGAGGTCCAAGAGCGGTTTGTGGTCTGTTATGAGCTCGAATTTTCACCCATAAACATACTCATGGAATCTTTTTATCCCTGCTACAGCAGCTAATTCCTCCTTATTGAGCTGACTGTAATTCCTCTCTGCCCCGGGTAGCATTCTTGAAAAAAATGCGACAGGTGCCTCTTTTCCATCTGGGAATTTGTGGCTCAGGACAGCTCCAACTCCATATGGTGAGGCATCACCCATCAGTGTTAATGGTAGGGTCTTGTTATACTGGACTAGTACATTGTCTCATGTGATTAATCACAAATATATGAACGAAAGCCCTAAAATGTGTGCCAATAAGCATGGTGTCATCTATGCTGTTATTGAGTATGGATGAAAATAAGAATTTGTAGGTACGTTTTGGATGCAAATTATGCCTAAGCAAATGGTGAGAACAGCAAATCCAAAGAGTAATTTTGGGGAAAATTGTTCAACATTCTGAATCAATGCAACCAGGAAGGGGAAATATTGTTTTGTATCATGTATGAGAAGAAGTTAGGAGAGTACAGAAAAAATAACTGGCCTGTTTGGAGACTAGAGCATGAATGAAAATGCTTAACTATTTAATGAATATTTAATGAATATCAGCTTTTAAAAGATCTGTTTCCAGTAAGTGGTTTAAACATATGACTATTCATACATACATTGCAAACAAATATAAATCTAACAACGTAATTTATTTCTTTGTTTATAATAAAAGATTGAGAGAATTAGTGAAGGATGCAAGAGAATGTAGACATTATTGGTAGTACCAAGAGTAGATCTTGAGGGAGCGAATACTCATAGGAAAAAAGGATTAAATGAAATAGAATGAAAGCAAATTGATTGTACGAAGAAAAAGTACAATTCCTTCCTGAAAAAATATTAGAATATAAATTAACTTCCCAACAGAATGAATGAAAAACAGACGTAACAAAAAATGAAATGGAAGCTGTTTAGAGCATAGTTAAAAGGCTTCATTAGAGTGTCATTGATATGTGGAATTTTGCTGAGGGAAATATTCGAGGATATTTGGTGCATTTAAAGAACTAAAGGCTAGGTCCCACTGGCCGATGGATGCAAAACGAATGCATAAAGGACACAGCGGACGAGCAAAATTTCGGGGGTGGCTCCATCCGTTGTCATCCGTTCCAAAAAGTGGTGAAAATTTGCATAAATAGAATGGAAAAGAACAGAAAAGAACAGAAAAGAATGGAAAAGAATGGAAAAGAACGGAAAAGAACAGAAAAGACCAGAAAAGAATGGACGGGGCTAGTATGTAGCGAGGATGTTAAGCGGATGTTCATAGGAAGCCTAGTGGATGACAGCGGATGGAAGCGGATGACACATACGAAGGGGTTCTGGGGGAGAATTGCGAAGCGGACGCATAGCGGAAGGAGCGGATGCATAGTGGATGAGGCGGATGCATCATGGATACCTGTAGGAAGCAAAGCGGATGCCGCACGAATGTATAAGCATTCACTGTGCATGCGGGGAGTATGAATTGTGTCAGCTCCACAGATATAAAAGGATGCAGCTCGCATGCAGTCAGCATTCAGAGGAAAGACATGCTGCCACATACATCTTCAAAGAACACCATGGTTTGTCAGTCAGGGAAGAAGAGGAAGCCGGTGCCTAATCGTGCCAGCCTTGGCAAGAAGGACAGAACCAGCATCCCACCCTCAGGCACTGACTCTGAAGCTGCTGCTGCTGCTGGTGGTGCTGCTGGTGCTGGTGGTGCTGGTGGTGCTGCTGTGGTGGACCAGCCCCAAGGCTCTCAAAGCCCTGCTGCTCAAGCTCCTGAAGGCCCTGCTGCTGAAGGCCCTGCCAGAGGGAGGAAGAGGCAAGGGAAGGAGAAGGGAGAGAGGAAACAGTACACCCTTTCTGAGGACCATGAGGAGGAGGTGCTGGAATGGCTGAGGGAGAACGAGTACCTGTGGAGAATGCGCCACAGACTGTATCGCAACACCAAGAAGAAACAGGCAGCTTGGAGAGACAAGGCAGAGAGCCTGGGCTACACTGCAGATGTACTCCTGGGATGGTGGA
The DNA here is from genome assembly GCA_015471245.1 of Laticauda colubrina. Classification (NCBI taxonomy): domain Eukaryota; kingdom Metazoa; phylum Chordata; class Lepidosauria; order Squamata; family Elapidae; genus Laticauda; species Laticauda colubrina. Next base: position 32,097,109 of record BLBF01000021.1, on the reverse strand, counting down.
AACACATGCACACCTGGTATGGCAAGCTACACCTCAAAAAATCCGGGCAGGCCGCTGTCAAGCTCACTGACTGGGAGATGTATGTCATGGCCAAGTGCAGCTTCCTGGAGGGTGAGATCCGCCACCGAGGAGCAGCCCCTCTGACACCCCTCTCCCTCAGACAGCCCACAGACAGCCAGTCCTCTTCCAGCCAGGAGCCAGCTACACTGTCCAGGCAGGTGTCTTCAGAGGGCCCCACAGCAGAGAACCCCCCCCCCGACAGCTGCACTCCCCATGCCGGAGGACTTGGAGGATCCCCTGTCACAAATGGAGGAAGAAGCGGCAGCCACCAGAGACCAACGCACCCCCACCCCCAGCTCCACAGGATGCAGGCAGAGAGGCAGACTGGAGGGCCAGAGCCACAGTGTCCTGTTGGAGATCAGGGACACAATGAAACCAGCACAGAACTGCTCTCTCAGCTGGTCCACTTGGACAGAGGATCCTGCAGCCGCCACACTTTCATCACCTATGTGAGCCACACCCTCAGGGATATGCCCAAGGCCCAGTACCAGGTGATGAAGGAGAAGATAACAGCACTTCTGCACAACCCTCAAGGCCCAGCTAAACCTGCTCCTACCCAGTCCAGGTCTGCTCCTCCACCCCAGGCGATGTCACAGCCCTTCCACGGCTTTCAACAGCCTCTCACCTACCAAGGCTACGACTACCAGGACTTCCCACAGCAGAAGCAGACCTTCCCAGTCCAGGCCCAGGTTCATCGCATGCCACAGATGCCAGTCCTCACCCAGCTGCAGACCAGACAGCCCCACTACACTCCTCCTTCCTCTACCCCACAGCCAAGCTCATCAACGGACAATCTGTCATCAGTCTTGTGCCTGACATCCCAGGTACTTGATGAAGGGCCTCTCAACCTCATGGGACTGAGTCAGCTCTCTGAGAGCTTCCTGAACAGCACTCAGACCAGCACTCAAGCCACAGCCACCTCCACAGTCCCTGCCCGCTTAACAGCTGAGACCATGGACATGACTCAGAGTGACTGAGAATAGTGCCAGAGACTGAGTTGTTACTTGTTCGCTTTATCTTTGCTTAAGACACTTTACTTGGTTCATTTTGCTTTTTTAATAAAGTCATACAGTTACTTAAGACAGTTAATAAAGGTTATCTTTGCTTGGGACACTTGGTTCATTTCTTTTACTTAATAAAGTGTTGGTGAAAACCTTTGGTTAAGCCTTTGCATGCTTGTGGGACAGATAAGAATAGTTGTGGGATAGATAAGGAGAGTTGTGGGATAGGAAAGGATAGTTGTGGGATAGATAAGGATAGCTGTGAGATAGATAAACCTCCAGTGCAAGCATAGTGGGACTGTATGGTCCACCCTCCCAGCTGCCACACATATGGACCTTTATTAACAATAACAATTTATTCATTGATCAACACATTTCAAAATAAACAAAGCTCTTTATTAATGCCCTATTCATTGTAGGACCACTCAACATACATGGCACAATCTCATCAGTGTTATGAGACAAGCTCAAGGAAGCATCCTTTAATCATCTATCATCCTGTCTTGCCACTCCACTGCTCCAGCTGGGGAGTTGCACCAGTGTCTCAGTAGGTTGCACTGCTTCTTCCCTTCACGTGAAGCTCTGTTGGGGCCTTGTACATCCACAGTGTCTATCAGGTTTCGTCCTTGCCTCCATTCCCCAGGCTCCATGTGCCCATTCCCTTGTTGACAGTTGACAAGTCTGTTCTGCAACACTGGGTAGCGGGTGCGTATGAGATTGTGCAGGATGCAGCAAGCTTCCACGATGCTCCTCACAGTCTCTGGGTGATGCTGCATGGTGGTGAGAAGTATCTGGAACCTTTTGGCCAGGATGCCAAAGGCGTTCTCCACCACCCGCCTTGCCCTGGACAGCCTGTAGTTGAAGATCCTCTCTTCACGGGTGAGGTATCTTGAAGTGTAGGGCTTCATGAGGTAGGTTCTGAGGGAGTAGGCGTCATCACCAACGATGAAGTAGGGCACATCTTGTGTGTCATTGGGTAGGGGGTCTGGATCTGGAAAACCCATGATGAGGTTGCGTTCCAGCCCATCGTTGAGGTCACTGGCATTGTATACCGGGCTATCTGAAGCTGACCCATTGCCTGAAGCATCAATGTACATGAACTTGTAGTCAGCATCAACCATGGCAAAGAGGATGATACTGAAGAAGCCCTTGTAGTTGTAATAAGTGGACCCTGAGTTGGCTGGAGCTTTGCAGGCCACATGCTTCCCCATCTATGGCTCCAACGGTGTGGGGAAAGTTCCACCTCTGATACCACTCTTCTGCAAGTTTTCTCCAGCCTTGTTCAGTGGTGGGATACTTGAGGAGCTCCTCCAGGTATTCTTTGATGATGGCCTGCACCACTTCTCTGACCACTTTGCTCTTGCATGTTTTTGTATGTGGTTCCAGAGGCCAGGTGGCACAGAGTCAGTGCCACCTTCAGTCCAGGGTCCAGGTTGGGATGGAAGTTGGTGCTTGGCTTGGTCAACCTGGGTTTCAGACGCTCTACAAGTTCGTCAAACATGGCTGGTGGCATCCTCATGAAATGATGGAATGCACGAGGGTCTTCATTCCTCAGTTCCACCATCAATTGGTCAAACAGTCCAAACTCCATTCTTCTCACGATCCATCCTTGGACCCACACAGCTCTTGGATGTCTCCTTCTTCTCCTTGTGTTTAAAAGGTGAAACAGTCTGAACAGGTTTTGGTTCTGTAATGAATGATCACAGCTACCATACGGACTGTGTCATGATCCATGGTGGAGAACAATGGATGATGTGGAAGAGCAAGACCAAGGGTGAAGAGGTCTGTACACCACGGCTGCTGGACTCATACTGAGATCCAGGTGATTTTCTCCCCCTTTTTGTAGGAAATATTGGTAATCCTCTAGGTGTCATTCTACATACTCTAGACATACTGCAGACATCCTAAATATCCGAGATACATCCTAGATACACATGTTTTGTCAGTTTTAATCCTTGATATACGAGATGCATCTGCTTACATCCTCTCTATTTCCGTGCTACTAACACTGTGTGGACGTTCCATGTACCTTTCGTTTCCTCCCTCTTTCCGTTTTCAGTTGCAGTGGATGTAAGTTGCAAGGATGGCCAGAGGATGCTGAGTGGATACAGCGGACGTTTAACGGATGATAACGGACATAGAAGGTTTGTTGCCCATATATGTTGCAGATGTACATCGTACGTGGTGGAAAGTTCATCCGTTCAAAAAGTTTTGTGCAGCTTAAAACTTCTTGCGCGGATGAAATCTCAGTGGACGGATGCTCGATGTATAGAGCATATGAAACACGTATGCAGTGAGTACACAACGGATGCATTGCGTTTTCCAATGGATGGCAAGCTTTTTTTACCATTTTACATCCTCTTTGCATCCGTTGGTGCAGTGTGAGAGGAGGTTAAAAGCAGGTGTGGGTGAGAATAAAATGAATATTAAAGAATAAGTGAACTGTGAATAAATACAAAGAAAATAAAGATCAGAAGAGAAGCAAGAGTTTTCTTTTCCCTTTCTTTTCAGAAACACAATAAAAGAAAGCAAAAATTTGCTAAGATTCAACAAGGCATAAAAAGGAGAGAAATTTTGATGATTATAAACAAAGGGTAAAGAACACTAAAGAGGAAACCTCCACTGCAACCTCATGAAATTAATAATATAAGTGATGAAATTATTTGAGTGAAACTTAAGGGATGGAATGTTGGAAGTTAATAAGTTAGCATAAAATAATATTGGAATTGCAATTATTGATAATGCTACAAATGTGCAAGAAAAAAAATGAAGTAAAAACTCTGTGAGAACATTGAAGAACACAGGTGTAGCTAGTGTAACTGGAGAAATAAGGATGTGCTTTTATTTTGAAATATTTGTTCAATTTAATATATTTGTGAAAAGTGCCTAGCACTTGAATGAAGGCATTTATTGTTTCACTTTAGACAGGGAAAGATAGCCAGCATGAATGCAGAAACCATCGGGGGATTACCTTTGTTAATGGCAGGGAAGGTGTCTGACAGAATTTTGACTGGAAGGATACAAGAGTTAACAATGGCCAGAATCTGAGAAGTGTTGTGCAGTTGAATACTTAGCTTGGAGATGTGAACTTTTTTGCTTTGCACTAAGTCACTAATTGTATAAATGTGTGAAAGAAACATTATGGTATGTTTATTGATTTAAAGAAAACTTATGAATAGCTTGAATTATGGGGTATTTGCAGGAATATGCAGGTGACGTTTGGTTCCTGAATGAAATAAGAGCCATGATGTAATTAAAGCATGCATGAAAATGAGTAGAATGCTTACAGTAGAAAATGAACAAAAGTAGCAAAAGTATGTGTGATGTCTCCTTGATTGTTTAATGTATTTAGCGACAAAAGTAGAAGGCATATTTGTAATGATGTTAGAAGTACTGTATATTGGCACATGAAACTATGTGCACATTATCACTATACAGATAATTCCATATTATAAATGTGAATACCCAAAGAATTTGTAGCAATTAATTTGTGTGATACAATAAGGAGTCATATTTGCAAAATTAACATATTAAAAATTAAGGTAATTATTTCTAAAAGGCAAATGGAATGAATCATTGCAAGTTATAAATAAATGGCAATACAAAGTAGATGAATCCATGATAAAATGTTGATGAAGTATGGAGAAATGAATGGAGAAATTTAAAAATGTGCAAATGCTGGTACAAAGATAAAAATGGCTAAGTATAAAGAGTATGCTTCTCCCACTTTGCTGTACGGTATGGAAGTAAGAATTGGAAATGTAAGTTGAACATAAAAGTAAGTTGAATGCAGTGGAGATGGCATTCTTTAGAAGAAATGTGTGTAAGAACACAAGAAGAGGCTGGGCAAAAAATGAATGGGTGCTAAATTAATATAGTTTTAATACAAAAACAATTAACCAGGATAAAAAAAGTTATTGGTAGCTACACAAATAAAATTAAATAGTAAGAAAAGATGTATAAAGGAAGATCAAATGGCTTGAGGAAGGAAAGACTGAGGAAATTGTGCTTGGGTGGAAGTGATGAGATCCTGAAAAAGAAGAGATGAGAATTCGAAAGATCAAAATATATGAAGATAAGCATGGACATTGTAAAGCCCATGTCACACTGCCCAACAGATGCAAAAAGGACACAACGGACGAGCAAAATGTTCCTTCCGTTGTTATCCGCTCTCAAAAGGGGCAAAAATTTGCATAACCGGAGCGGATAACACGGACGCGGGGAGGACGCAAGGCGGATGCGGAACGGAAGCCCAGTGGATGGAAGCGGATGGGAGCGGATGGCACGTCCGCTAGGCTTCTGGGGGACCTCAGCAAAGCGGACACGGAACGGATACAGTGGATGCACAGCGGATGCGGAACGGATGAAGCGGATGCACAGCGGAAGCCTAATGGATGCCTGGCATTAATTGTGCATGCGGGGAGGATGCATTGCGTCAGCCCCGCAGATATAACGGAAGCAGCTCGGAAGCAGGTCGCCATTCAGAGGAAACACCTGCTGCCAGACGGATTGGCTGCCTTGCCTGCCCTGCCTGCATGTCTGCCTGCAAGCCTTGGTGCCAGCCTTGGTGCCAGCCTTGCTGCCAGCCTTGCTGCCAGCCTGCCTGCAAGCCTTGGTGCTAGCCTTGCTGCCAGCCTTGGTGCCAGCCTGCCTGCAAGCCTTGCTGCCAGCCGGTCTGCCTGCCAGCCTTGGTGCCAGCCTTCCTGACAGCCTTCCTGACAGCCTTCCTGACAGCCTTGGTGCCTGCCTCCCTGCCAGCCTTCCTGCCAGCCTTTGTTCCTGCCAGCCTCCCTGCCAGCCAGCAACCCCACAACCATGCGGAAGCACAGAAAGCCTCAGCCATCTGCTGCCAGCCCTTGCAAGAGGGACAGGGCTACCATCCCACCCCCTGGCCCTCATTCTGGTTCTGCTGGGGCTTCTGCAGCACGGGCTCGCTCTTCTGGGGCTGGGGCTTCTGCTGCTTCTGCTTCTGGAGGAGCTGATGAAAAGCACTTCAGCACCAGCCACCTCCACAGCACCTGGACCCTGAACCCCTGAGACTGAGCGACCAAGAGGAGTGCCAGAGACTCATTTTTGTTTTATACCTTGTTGTTAATAAAGTCTATTTATGATTCACACACTTGCTTCATTTCTTTTTTTTTATAAAGTCTTGGTGGAAACTTTTAGAAATGGCTTAAGCCTTTGCATGCTTGTGGGATGGGTAAGGATAGCTTTGGGATGGGTTAGGATACCTTTGGGATGGGTAATAGCAGTGGGATAGATAAACCAGCAGTGCAAGCACAGTGGGACTGTATGATCCACCCTCCCAGGTGCCACCCCTATGGCCCTTTATTATCAATAATAATGTAATAATTATCCACACATGTCAACATAAACACAACTCTTTATTAAACGCCCTGTTCATTGTAGGCCAACCAAACATACATGGCCCAATCTCATCCATGTGATGAGACAGGCTCAAGGAAGCATCCATTAAGCATCTACCATCCTGTCTTGCCACTCCACTGCTCCAGCTGGGGAGTTGCACCAGTGTCTCAGGAGATTGCGCTGCTTCTTCCCTTCACATGAAGCTCTGTTGGGGCCTTGCACATCCTCAATGTCAATCAGGTTTTGCCCTTGCCTCCATTCCCCAGGCTCCATGTCCCCATTGCCTTGTTGGAGGTCCACGAGCCTGTTTTGCAACACTGGGTAGCGGGTGCGCATGAGATTGTGCAGGATGCAGCAAGCTTCCATGATCCTCCTCACAGTCTCTGGGCAATGCTGCATGGTGGTGAGAAGTACCTGGAATCTGTTGGCCAGGATGCCAAAGGCGTTCTCCACCACCCGCCTTGCCCTGGGCAGCCTGTAGTTGAAGATCCTCTCTTCACGGGTGACGAGTCTGGAGGTGTAGGGCTTCATGAGGTAGGTTGTGAGGGAGAAGGCGTCATCCCCCATGATGAAGTAGGGCACATCTTGTGTGTCGTTGGGCAGGGGGTCTGGATCTGGGAAGCCCACGATGAGGTTGCCTTCCAGCTCCTCCTTGAGGTGACTGGCGTTGTATACCTGGGCATCTGAAGATGAGCCGTTGCCTGAAGCATCGTTGTACATGAACTTGTAGTCAGCATCGACCATGGCGAAGAGGATGATGCTGAAGAAGTCCTTGGAGTTCAAATAAGTGGACCCTTAGTTGGGTGGAGCTTTGCAGGCCACGTGCTTGCCATCTATGGCTCCAACGGTGTGTGGGAAGTTCCACTTCTGATACCACTGCTCTGCAACTTTCTTCCATCCTTCTTCAGTGGAGGGGTACTGGAGGAGCTCCTCCTTGTATTCTTCGATGATGGCCTGCACCACTTCTCTGACCACAATGCTGATGGTGTTGTGTGGCACTCTCCAGCCGTACTGCATTCTCCTGTAGGTGGTCCCTGAGGCCAGGTGGCACAGAGGCAGTGCCACCTTGAGCCCAGGGTCCAGGCTGGGCCGGAAGCTGGTGTTTACCTTGGTCAACCTGGGTGTCAGCCGCTGCACAACTTCGTCAAACATGGCTGGAGGCATCCTCATGAAGTTCTGGAATGCCTGAGTGTCTTCGTTCCTGAGCTCCACCATCAGCTTGTTGTACAGTCCGTCCTCTGCTCTTCTGGCGAACCATCTTCAGACCCAGACTCTTTTTGGCTGCCTCTTTTTCTTCTCGCAGTAGTGTTCACAGAGCCTGCAGATGGCTTCGCACTGTTGCAGAACGATGGTGGCTGCCGAAAGGACTTTGTTACAATCCACGGTGGACATGACTGGATGCTGTGGAAGAGGAAGAGCCAGATGAAGGCTGCAGAGGTCTGCACCGCTGGGCTGCTGTTCTGAAAGTGAGATGAAGATGAGTTGCTCCCCCTTTTTATAGGAAATATAGGTTTTCCGCTAGGCATCCTCTAGGCATCCTCTAGGCATCCTCTAGGCATCTTGTAGACATCCTTAATATCTGAAATAGGTCCCCTCTGCGAACGTTTTTTCCGTTTTAAACGCTTTGTTTCCGTGCTGCATCCGCTAGGCATCCATTCTGCATCCGTTCCGCATCCGTTCCACTTCCTCCCTGCATCCGTTTAGAGCTGGAGCGGATGGAATTGCACGGATGCGCAGCGGTTGCCTAGCGGATATAACGGATGTGTAACGGGTGCGTAGCAGATGCGAAGTGGATGCAGAACGGACGAACTGGATACATTTTCCGTGCAAAAGTTTTGGGCAGCTCAAAACTTTCAGAGCGGATGAAACGTCAATAAACGGATGCTGGACAGATAGAGAAGAAGCAAAACGGAGGCAGTGAGTACATCACGTTTTCCAACGGATGGCAAGCTTTTTTGTCCATTTTACATCCTCTTTGCATCCATTGGTTCAGTGTGACATGGGCTTAACAATGAAGCTGATTTGCAAGGAAAGAAGACTGTGGGAAAATATAGTGAAGCTATTTGAAACAAATCATTATATTTTGTTCTCTTTTTTTTAGATTTTTATTATTTACTTATTCATGACTTACTATCTATAATTTGCTCTTTTCTGCACTTTGCATAATGTTCCTTGTAATGAAACAGACTAATAAGGTAGATACATGGATGGACATAATAGCCTTATTCTCTCTATGTGGACATGTTATAAACTTTAAAGCTTATAAAGAGATGGTTGAGTACATTTGAAGTTTTGATAAAATGCAATAGTTATTCTGCTGAAGTTACTGACATGCTTGTTTTTACATACAGAGGGCCTATGAAGAGTTAGTCTATCTGTTTGTTTGCTAGAGTGGATATTTGGCGTGCATAAGTGCACCAACGTGCCTATCGTCCCTGTCCTTTGTTTCTTTTTTATTCATATCCATTTCATGTATTCATAACCATGTTTATACTTATATCTGTTATCTAATACTTGCTTGACAAATAAAAGAAATAACATTTCTTCAGTCTCTTTAGGTATCTTCGGTAAGTTAACATTCTGTAAATACTGTTTAATTTTTTCCTCATCAATATTCTCTTGTTTATATAGTTGTCCATAATAATCTCGAATAATTCCCTTTTTCTCCTTATTACCACAACAAACTTGACCTTGATGATCTATTAGTTTCAATATTTTTCTTGATTCCTTCTCCTTTCTCAGTTTATATGCTAGCCATCTACCTGGTTTATTTGCATCTTCAAAATAATTCTGTTTAGAATTTCTAATTTTCTGTGCCAGTTCTTCTTTCTCTATTAATTCCATTTTATGCTTAATTACATCCAGTTTCAATTTAATATCTTTTTTCTGTGGTATTTTCTGTAGTTCTTTTTCAAGTCTTATATATTCATCTTCCAAGGCCTTGGAGGTTTGTCTTTTCCTAATATTCTTTTTTCTTGTATAGTCTATTATCAAACCTCTTACATATGCCTTCATTGTATCCCAAACATTCTGTATTGAGGTATCTTCTTTTTTATTTTCTTTAAAAAAAAAAACCAATTCCTTCTCCATCCATTGTATAAAATCTTTCTCCTTTAAAATAGTATTGTTTAATGTCCATCTCGATCTTTTTTTTTGTCCCTTCCATTTAATTGTCATTGGACTATGATCTGCCCAAGTACTTATTTCAATATTATATGGCAAGGTAAAAAAGCGAGAATAAAGTTAAAACTTTTGCAAGATGCTAGAAATAGAGGAGGTTTTGGCCTGCCTAATTGGGAACTGTATTATCAAGCTGCAAGTTTGATGTGGGTCAAAGAATGGATAACATTAAGAAAACATAGATTGTTGACATTAGAAGGACATGATTTACTGTTGGGCTGGCATGCTTTTTTATGGTACAAGGGAACTAAAACACAGGGGTATTTCAGAAGACATTATATACGGGAGTCTTTGTGGTTAAATTGGGAGAAGATAAAAAAACAATGTTATTTGAAAATTCCAGTTTGGTTATCGACTATTGAAGCATTTTCCTATCCTATGATCTATAAAAAGGAACAAACAGTTAGATATGGGGAACTGTTGGATGAAAAGGGTGGACTTAAAACGATCCAAAACTTAGAGGAACAAGGTATAAGGACGAATTGGTTTTCATATGCGCAAATACACTCAAGATATCTTGAAGATTTTAAAACGGAAGGATTCTATGATAAACAGACTGATTTAGATAAGATATTGATGGGTACTGATGAGAAAGTGATTAAAAAGTTATATGGTTATTTATTGGGAATTAAGCTAGAGGAAGAACAAGTTAAAGAAACTATGATTGCTTGGGGGAAGAATTTTGGATATGGGATTGATTTAGAGCAATGGCAAAAATTGTGGTCTCAAAATTATAAAATGACAATGTCAATAGCATATAAAGAAAACTTGTATAAGATGTTTTACAGGTGGCACCTTCCCCCGACAAGAATAGCAAGAATGTTCAAGAACAAATCTGAAAAATGTTGGAAATGTCATCAGATACCTGGCTCATATTATCATATGTGGTGGACTTGTGAGAATGCCAGAAAATATTGGACTAAAATTCACATGTGGTTGGAAAAAATGACAAAGAAACACATAGATTTGAAACCAGAGATCTTTTTATTGGGAATTTTACCTGATATATACAATAAAGACTTGAAATATTTGATTGTAAATGTATTAACAGCGGCTAGGATTGTATTTGCTAAAAACTGGAAGAATGAGAAAATGCCATTGCAGGAAGAAATTATTGAGAAAATATTGGAATGTGCTGAGATGAGTAGATTGACATTTGAAATTAGAGAACAAGAAGATAAACAATTTTATGCAATTTGGGTTTTTTTTTATCAATGGTTAGATGATAAAATACAATAATAGAGCATTAATATTATATATATGAAGAGTTTTTAGGATTGATTTGTTATGATTATATGATAAGTTATAGAATAAACTGTTTGAAGTATTGTTATCTCACAAAGCATGAATTATTAAAAGTATAGTCAGAAAAAGATTTTTTATTTTATTTTTTTAGTAATATTAGAATATGGATTGACAATATGAGTGGTTATGCAATATAATTGTAATTGACACTATAAAATGAATGCACAAAACTGATGAACCAACCGATACACCGGAAGTATATATGAGAGTAGATGTTTTTAATGTTTTGTATGTTTCTCTGTTTGTAGAAAATTAATAAAAATTTATAAAAAAAAAAAAAAGAAATAAAAATAAAAAAGTGACATTTACTCAATTATTTTGCCATGGAAATAACAAAACTTGTCAATGAATCTAATTTGATTTGTTTTACTTAGCCTTCTAAACAATTATTATTACTACTGTTTCTTTTTATTTTTCTTATATATATCCATTTCATGTATTCATAACTATACCTGTTATCTTACAATTGCTTGACAAAATAAATACATAAAATAAAGAAGAGAAAGGGGTTCATAACAAACTTTGCTGCCTGGGCTACTTTCAAACAACAATTGGCTGCATGGCAAACACATTACTGTCTGCCTGACCAATGAGAAGGATCTCGTGATATAGTGATATCTCACCAGGGTGAGAACTCTACTACGGGAAGAAAAAGAGGTGGCCAAGAAGCGTCTGGGTCCAAAAATGGATTGGGAGAAGAGCAGAGTATGGACTGTACAACAAGCTGATGGTGGAGCTCAGGAACAAAGACACTCGGGTGTTCCAGAACTTCATGAGGATGCCTCCAGCCATGTTTGATGAAGTTGTGCAGCGCCTGACACCCAGGTTGACCAAGGAAAACACCAACTTCCGGCCCAGCCTGGAACCTGGGCTCAAGGTGATACTCACTCTGCGCCACCTGGCCTCAGGGACCACCTGCATGCAGTACGGCTGGAGGGTGCCACACAACACCATCAACATTGTGGTCAGAGAAGTGGTGCAGGCCATCATCGAAGAATACAAGGAGGAGCTCCTCCAGTGCCCCTCCACTGAAGAAGGATGGAAGAAAGTTGCAGAGCAGTGGTATCAGAGGTGGAACTTCCCACACACCGTTGGAGCCATCGATGGCAAGCACGTGGCCTGCAAAGCTCCAGCCAAGTCGGGGTCGACTTATTTCAACTACAAGGGCTTCTTCAGCATCGTCCTCTTCGCCATGGTCGATGCTGACTACAAATTCATGTACATCGATGCTTCAGGCTACGGCTCATTTTCAGATGCCCAGGTATACAACGCCAGTCACCTCAAGGAGGGGCTGGAAGGCAACCTCATCGTGGGCTTCCCAGATCCAGACCCCCTGCCCAACGATATGCAAGATGTCCCCAACTTCATCGTGGGGGATGAAGCCTTCTCCCTCACAACCTACCTCATGAAGCCATACACTTCCAGACTCCTCACCCGTGAAGAGAGGATCTTCAACTAGAGACTGTCCAGGGCAAGGCGGGTGGTGGAGAAAACCTTTGGCATCCTGGCCAACAGGTTCCAGGTACTTCTCACCACCATGCAGCATCGCCCAGAGACCGTGAGGAGGATCGTGGAAGCTTGCTGCATCCTGCACAATCTCATGCGCACCTGCTACCCAGTCTTGCAGAACAGGCTCGTGGACCGTCAACAAGGCAATAGGGACATGGAGCCTGGGGTATGGAGGCAAGGGCGAAACCTGATCAGCACTCAGGATGTGCAAGGCCACAACAGAGCCTCACATGAAGCGAAGAAGCAGCGCAACCTCCTGAAACACTGGTGCAACTCCCCAGCTGGAGCGGTGGAGTGGCAAGACAGGATGGTAGATGCTTAATGGATGCTTCCTTCAGCCTGTCTCATTACACGGATGAAATTGGGCTATGTATGTTTGGTTGGCCTACAATTAACAGGGTGTTTAATAAAGAGTTGTGTTTGTGTTCAAATGTGTGGATCAATGCTTACATTGTTATTGATAAAAAAGGGCCATAAGTGTGGCACCTGGGAGGGTAGACCATACAGTCCCACTATGCTTGCACTGGAGGTTTATCTATCCCACAGCTATTAGCCATCCCAAAGGTATCCCTGCTCATTCCACAGGTATCACTGCCCACCCCACTGCTATCTTAACCCATCCCACAAGCATGCAAAGGCTTAAGCCAATTCTAAAAGTTTCCACCAAGACTTTATTAAAAAAAAGAAATGAAGCAAGTGTGTGAATCAAAGATAAACTTTATTGAACAACAAGCTGTAAAAAAAAAAATGACCCAAGTCAAGTGTCCAAATAAAGTCCACAGGTAGCCAGCTACCCGGTCTCTGGCACTCTTCTTGGTCACTCGGAGGTGTGCCCAGTCTCATGGGTGAAGGGTCCAGGTGCTGTGGTGGTGGGTGGTGCTGGAGTGCATGGCCCTGAGAGGACAACAGGGGACGGTGTGTTGAGAAAGCTCTCGGACAGCTGGCTCAGCCCCATGATGCTGAGAGGTCCTTCCTCCATGCCTTGGGATGACAGGCGTGGGTGGCATCGCTGTCATTGGTGGCATCATTGTCGTGGGTGGCATCGGTGGCATCAGTGGAACAGGTGGCAACTGTGTCTCCCGATGACTCTGTGCCTGGACTGGGAAGGGCTGCTGCCTGTGCTGCTGAACCTCCTAGTAGGCATAGCCCTGGTAGGTGAGGGCCTGTGGGAAGCCTTGGAATGGGAGGGACATCACCTGGGATGGAGGAGCAGACCTGGACTGGGTGGGAGCAGGTTTCTCTGGGTCTGAACGGTTGTGAAGCAGCTCGGTGATCCGGTCCTTCACCAGCTGGTACTGTGGATCCGCCATTTCCTTGAGGGTCTGTTTGACATAGGTGAGGAAGGGCTTGCAGTTGGAGGATGAGGAGTCGGTGTGGACCAGCTCAGAGAGGAGATCTATGCTGGTGCGGATGGTGTCCCTGATCTCCAGCAGGACAGTGTGGCTCTGCCCCTTCTGCTGTCCGGCTCTCTGCCTTTCTGCGGAGGCGGAGCTGGGGGGTGGTGGATGTGGCTAGGACTGTGGTGGACTCGATGTCTCCTTTCTCCCACCGCACCAGGGAGTCCTCTACGCACTCCACCATGCTTACCTCACCTGTCCGCGGGTTCTCCCCCGTGCACGCTCCTGCCTGGAAGACAGAGACTGACTCTCGGCCAGAAGAGGACTGGCTCTCAGCAGGCTGCCGGAGAGAGAGGGTAGTGAGAGGGGCTGCTGGTGCTCCTCGGTGGCAGACCTCACCCTCCAGGAAGCTGCACCTGGCCATGACGTAGGTCTCTCTGTCTGTCAGCTTCACAGTGGCCTGGCCAGATTTCTTGAGGTGCAGCTTCCCGTACCAGGTGTGCATATGTTTCCACCAGCCGAGGAGCACCTCCGAAGTGTAGCCCATACTCTCTGCCCTCTCTCTCCAAGCAGCCTGCTTCCATTTGGTGTCTCTGTACAGACGGTGTCCCTTCCGCCACAGATAGTCTTCTCTCTCAGCCACTCCAGCACCTCATCCTCATGCGCCTCCTCAATATAGTATTGCCTCCTCTCCTGTTGTCGCATATGCCTCTTCCTCCCTTTGGCTGGACCAGATGGGCCCTCATCAGAGGGGCTCCCAGGTAGTAGGCGCTGCTCCTCCACACCACCAGCAGCAGCAGCAGCACCAGCAGAATCATCATCATCATCATCATCATCATCATCATCATTATCCTCACCAGCAGGATCATAATCATCATCATCATCATCATCATTAGCAGCAGCAGCAGGATCATCATCAGCAGCAGCAGCAGCAGGACCAGCAGGACCAGGATCAGCAGCAGTAGAGTAAGCACCAGCAGGGCCAGCAAGTCCAGGAGCACGAGCAGGACCAGGATCACAAGCAGGACGAGCAGGACAAGCAAGACCAGGAGCATGAGCAGGACCAGCAGGACCAGCAGGACCAGGACCAGCTTCAACAGAGTAAGCACCAGCAGAAGCACCAGCAGAAGCACCACCGCCAGGAGCAGCTTCAGCAGAAGCCCCAGCATTAGCAGAGTCAGGGGCAGGGGGCGGGAGGTTGGGCCTGTCCCTCTTGTCAGGGATGGCGGCAGGTTGCTGAGGCTTTCGCTTCCTCCCCATGGTTGTGGGGTTGTTGGCTGGCAGGGAGGCTGGCAGGCACCAAGGCTGGCAGGAAGGCTGTCAGGAAGCCAGGCACGAAGGCTGGCAGGCAGGCACCAAGGCTGGCAGGAAGCCTGGCAGGTAGGCTGGCAGGAAGCCTGACAGGAAGCCTGGCAGGAAGGCTGGCAGAAAGCCTGGCAGGTAGGCTGGCAGGAAGCCTGGCAGGAAGCCTGGCAGGTAGGCTGGCAGGAAGCCTGGCAGGAAGCCTGGCAGGAAGGCAGGAAGGCAGGCAGGCACCAAGGCTGGCTGGAAGGCAGGCTGGCAGCAAGGCTGGCAGGCAGGCATGCAGGCAGGGCAGGCAAGGAACTCGAAGTATCCAGCAGCAGGTCTTTCCTCGGAATGCTGGCCACATGCGAGCTGCTTCCCTTTATATCCGGGGGGCTTATGCAATGCTTCCCCCCCCGCATGCACAATTAACGCTCGGCATCCGTTCCACTTCCACTGTGCATCCGCTAGGCTTCCGCTGTGCATCCGCTTCATCCGTTCGGCGTCCGTTCTGCATCCGCTGTATCCGTTCCATGTCCACTTCGCTGAGGTCCCCCGGAAGCCCTGTGGTTGCGCCATCCGCTCTCATCTGCTTCTATCCGCTGGGCTTCCGTTCCGCATCCACTTTGCATCCACCCTGCGTCCTCCCCGCGTCCATGTTATCCACTCCAGTTATGCACATTTTTTCCCCTTTTAAGAGCGAATAACAACGGATGGAACATTTTGCTCGTCCGCTGTGTCCTTTTTGCATCCGTTGGCCAGTGTGACATGGGCTTAAGTAACTATCCCAAATCCCATTAACTCTAAACTGTTTGGACAGCACATGGCCCATGGGCTGGGAATTTGACAGCCCCGCTTTAGGAGATTTAACAATGTGTTAAACAATAACCATGTAGAGATACATGCATGAATATATATTGCATTCTACTGTATGTATGCTCCATACAGAAAATCTGTGATGTTGAAATTAAAGATTTCAAATACCATCAATGCTATTAGTTATTTCAGGTATCTATAATTAACTTTACTCATGGAAAGCACCCAAAGCCATATTCCAGTGAAACAATTATATTGGTTTTGGTTATGAAAGGTTTCTGAATGTCCTGAATTCATTATGTCCTGAAATTTCTATAAGAATAGCCAATTAAAAAAAAAAAACACATCTAATTTCATTAGATGTTTCATAGGATTGGTATGTTTCATAGGATTTCATTAGGTGTTTCATAGGATTGGAAATAGAAAACAATTTTCCTTTTTTTTCATTATCATTATTCTGATAATCCTCAGTAAGCATTTAGCTAGAAACATTGCTATTTAATGGCCCCTGAGTAGCCAGAGAATTATGATCAAAAAATGGCATTCCAGACTATAATACGATTGAGAGGTCCTTGGTGCTTTCTGAGCTTGCTTGTTTTCTTGCAAATGTTTCATTACCTTAACTAGGTACCATCATCAGTAAGGAGTGCTGTTTGCTGTCAGTTTATATGCTGGTGAATTTTTGTGATGTCTTCTGACTGCCAGTTGGTGTCCATGGATGCGTTCTGCCAGCCTTCTGCCTGTTTATCCTACATAGTGGTTGTTTTTTTAAATTTTACTACATATAGACAGATTTAACCATAATTTCAATTGGGAAAACGTGACAAACGTGACCAGGCCAAATCCAAAAAATGCCATGGAATTTCTAGAAGCCTGGCACTCTGACAAATTAACCATCAATAGATACACAGACATTAACAACATCAAAAGACGATGCAAAAGAGACAATCAACCAGCCCAAAAGAGAACAAAAAGACTCCAGTACCTCTCCACCAGTAATCAGCACCCAGATGAGCATAGATTAACTACAAGGTTAACTTCAGACCAACAATCAAGTAAACAATACCCCAATGAGCTATCAGTAAACAGCCCAACCAAAGAAGATCTAAGACCACCCCCACGGGCAAGCCATCAGAATATAAACTGACAGCAAACAGCACTCCTTACTACCTGGCACTAACTACCATGTTACCTAGTTAGAGTAATGAACCTAACAAGAAAAGACTAAGAAAGCAAGCAATCTAAAGCCCATGTCACACTGCTCAGCGGATGCAAAAAGGACACAACGGACGAGCAAAATGTTCCTTCCGTTGTTATCCGCTCTCAAAAGGGGCAAAAATTTGCATAACTGGAGTGGATAAAACGGACGCGGGGAGTACGCAAGGCGGATGCAAAGCGGATGCGGAACGGAAGCCCAGCGGATGGAAGCGGATGGGAGCGGATGGCACATCCGCTGGGCTTCCGGGGGGCCTCAGCAAAGCGGACGCGGAACAGATACAGCGGATGCACCGCGGACACGGAACAGATGAAACGGATGCACAGTGGATGCACAGCGGAAGCCTAATGGATGCCTGGCATTAATTGCGCATGCGGGGAGGATGCATTGCGTCAGCCCTGTGGATATAACGGAAGCAGCTCAGAAGCAGGTCGCCATTCAGAGTAAAGACCTGCTGCCAGACGGATTGGCTGCCTTGCCTGCCCTGTCTGCATGTCTGCCTGCAAGCCTTGCTGCCAGCCTTGGTGCCAGCCTTGGTGCCAGCCTTCCTGCCAGCCTTGGTTCCTGCCAGCCTCCCTGCCAGCCAGCAACCCCACAACCATGCGGAAGCACAGAAAGCCTCAGCCATCTGCTGCCAGCCCTTGCAAGAGGGACAGGGCTACCATCACGCCCCCGGCCCTCACTCTGGTTCTGCTGAGGCTTCTGCAGCACGGGCTTGCTCTTCTGGGGCTGGAGCTTCTGCTGCTTCTGCTTCTGGAGGAGCTGATGATAAGCACTCCAGCACCAGCCACCTCCATAGCACCTGGACCCTTCACCCATCAGACTGAGCGACCAAGAGGAGTGCCAGAGACTCATTTTTGTTTTATAGCTTGTTGTTAATAAAGTCTATTTATGATTCACACACTTGCTTCATTTCTTTTTTTTAATAAAGTCTTGGTGGAAACTTTTAGAAATGGTTTAAGCCTTTGCATGCTTGTGGGATGGGTAAGGATAGCTTTGGGATGAGTTAGGAAACCTGTGGGATGGGTAATAGCTATGGGATGGGTTAGGATAGCAGTGGGATAGATAAACCTCCAGTGCAAGCATAGTGGGACTGTATGGTCCACCCTCCCAGGTGCCACACCTATGGCCCTTTATTATCAATAATAATGTAATAATTATCCACACATTTCAACATAAACACAACTCTTTATGAAACACCCTGTTAATTGTAGGCCAACCAAACATACATAGCCCAATTTCATCCGTGTGATGAGACAGGCTGAAGGAAGCATCCATTAAGCATCTACCATCCTGTCTTGCCACTCCACTGCTCCAGCTGGGGAGTTGCACCAGTGTCTCAGGAGGTTGCGCTGCTTCTTCGCTTCATGTGAGGCTCTGTTGGGGCCTTGCACATCCTCAGTGTCGATCAGGTTTTGCCCTTGCCTCCATTCCCCAGGCTCCATGTCCCCATTGCCTTGTTGGATGTCCACAAGCCTGTTCTGCAACACTGGGTAGCGGGTGCGCATGAGATTGTTCAGGATGCAGCAAGCTTCCATGATCCTCCTCACAGTCTCTGGGCAATGCTGCATGGTGGTGAGAAGTACCTGGAACCTGTCGGCCAGGATGCCAAAGGCGTTCTCCACCACCCGCCTTGCCCTGGACAGCCTGTAGTTGAAGATCCTCTCTTCACGGGTGAGGAGTCTGGAGGTGTAGGGCTTCATGAGGTAGGTTGTGAGGGAGAAGGCGTCATCCCCCACGATGAAGTAGGGCACATCTTGCGTGTCATTGGACAGGGGTTCTGGATCTGGGAAGCCCACGATGAGGTTGCGTTCCAGCCCCTCCTTGAGGTGACTGGCGTTGTATACCTGGGCATCTGAAGATGAGCCATTGCCTGAAGCATCGATGTACATGAACTTGTAGTCAGCATCGACCATGGCGAAGAGGATGATGCTGAAGAAGCCCTTGGAGTTGAAATAAGTGGGCCCTGAGTTGGGTGGAGCTTTGCAGGCCACGTGCTTGCCATCTATGGCTCCAACGGTGTGGGGGAAGTTCCACTTCTGATACCACTCCTCTGCAACTTTCTTCCATCCTTCTTCAGTGGAGGGGCACTGGAGGAGCTCCTCCTTGTATTCTTCAATAATGGCCTGCACCACTTCTCTGACCACAATGCTGATGGTGTTGGATGGCACCCTCCAGCCGTACTGCATGCTCCTGTAGGTGGTCCTTGAGGCCAGGTGGCGCAGAGTGAGTGCCACCTTGAGCCCAGGTTCCAGGCTGGGCCGGAAGCTTGTGCTCTGCTTGGTCAACCTGGGTGTCAGCCGCAGCACAACTTCATCAAACATGGCTGGAGGCATCCTCATGAAGTTCTGGAACTCCCGAGTGTCTTCGTTCCTGAGCTCCACCATCAGCTTGCTGTACAGTCCGTCCTCTGCTCTTCTGGCGAACTATCTTCAGACCCAGACTCTTTTTGGCTGCCTCTTTTTCTTCTCGCAGCAGAGTTGAAAGAGCCTGCAGATGGCTTCGCACTGTTGCAGACCGATGGTGGCTGCCAAAAGGACTTTTACAATCCACGGTGGACATGACTGGATGCTGTGGAAGAGGAAGAGCCAGATGGAGGCTGCATAGGTCTGCACCGCTGGGCTGCTGTTCTGAAAGTGAGATGCAGATGAGCTGCTCCCCCTTTTTATAGGAAATATAGGTTTTCCGCTAGGCATCCTCTAGGCATCCTCTAGGCATCCTCTAGACATCCTTAATATCCAAGATAGGTCCCCTCTGCGAACGTTTTTTCCATTTTAAACGCTTTGTTTCCGTGCTGCATCCGTTCTGCTTCCGTTCTGCATATGTTCCGGATACGTTCCGCTTCCTCCCTGCGTCCGAGCGGATGCGAGTTGCGCGGATGTGCAGCGGTTGCCTAGCGGATATAGCAGATGTGTAACAGATGCGTAATGGATGCCTAGCGGATGCGTAGCGGATGCAGAACAGACGAACTGGATACATTCTCCGCACAAAAGTTTTGGGCAGCCCAAAACTTTTGGAGCGGATGAAACGTCAATAAACGGATGCTGGACGGATAGAGAGGAAGCAAAACGGAGGCAGTGAGTACATCGCATTTTCCAATGGATGGCAAGCTTTTTTCTCCGTTTTACATCCTCTTTGCATCCGTTGGTTCAGTGTGACATGAGCTTAAGGCAGCACTAAGGACCCCTCATTTCAACCCTGAGCTACAAATGTTCTCCTTTATTGGTATGATAACATTTGCATGTAAACTAAAGAATTTTGCTTATAGAACCATTTCCAACAGGTTTTGTAACAGATTATTGATTAGAAAATATTTATCAAGGCAAAATATATGTTGGCTTTCTTTTTAAAATAAATATTCCCCAAAATATTAAAAGGGAGGTAGCTAAGGTGTTTTGTTGGGCGGGGAGCCAGGTCATCCTTTCCCTTTCTCTTCCTTTCTTGGGACTATGTAGATGCTATGGGGGGGGGGGAAATCCTTTTTTTTCAACAAACCATTCCTAGAGAGTGTACCAGCAGTACTTTATTTTGTAAAAAACAGCAACCCCTCTTTGGCCTGGCTAGCTCACAAAGCCCAATGTTACAGGAAGAATGCTTGCGCCCGCTTGCTGTAATCAGAGAGGTAATTCTGTTTTTCCTGGCAGAGGCCACTGCCGAGACTGCTGTGTGCGATGTATGGAACAGATTCTTTTTTTCGGCGCCCTGCCAAAGTGACCATCTGCTTCCAGTTCTAACCCCCCTAGTCTCTCCCCCCCCCCAATCTGTGGTTGTTCACTGTATTGTGTGTCTGTGTGTGTATGAGAGGAAAGAGATTGTATACATGCACACACTCAAGGCCTGCTTCATTCCTCCATTTACCTTCAGGTTGTTCATCAAGGCCGAGACACAAATGAAGCAGGATGTCTAGGGAATTCCTGACCAGCATTGGTTTTAACTGAGGCTAAGATAATACTCTGCCCCCATCTTTTCTCAACAGTATCTGCTGATCTAGAATCAATCCTGTTACCTTTTACAGGCAAGGCTTCCTAAACACCAGAAAATAGAAGGAAGGCCAGATCAAATCTTATTGAGACTGGCTCTTCTATCCAAGCATCATGGCTTCCCCCTGGCCCTTATCCACCACTGCTGCCCCAATCGTTGCTCCCATGCATTGGCCATCACTTCTCTTCCAGAAAGATACAGAATCTCCAGCATAGCTGGAAATCTTAGCTCAGGAGCAATATGAGGGTCTTTATAAATATTTCAGATGCGCCCTTGGCCAAATAAAGCTGCCATCTTAGATAATGGCTTGGGCAGCAATATGGGGACACAGAGATCTGGTCTATAGAATATTATTCACTAAGGATCTTACCCTTCATGGAAAGGCCAGGAATACATTATTCTGTACCAGCTGTAATGGATTGTATGTCTATAGGCCTTTCCTAGAAACATGACCTGGCAATATCTTCTTTCTATCATACAGTTGCCTCTGACTCATTGCAAGTCCACAAGGAGGAACATCTTAAGTTGTAGCAGCATAAAAATAGGATTTTCCCCTGATTCCAGTACCATTGAGGGTAGGCTAAAAGTATATACAATATGTTGATCACCCATTACTTTGAAAATGACTGAAGTGACTTGAAACACATAAAAAGGATTGGCAATGGGGATAACTTCTATTGGCATACCAAAGTGTAATCATTTTTGTACATTGAGTCAAAGATTAACAAAGAACAGAAGGAAAAGGCCCTACACTTACAGCATTGTATTCTCGACCTCGATGGATCTCAAAAATACTTTTTAGAATTCTGTCCAAGCTTTGCAGTTTGTATTTTGGAGTCTCATGCAGCTGCTGCTATTTCCTTTTTTGTTGAATATGTCCCATTAATCACTTTCCTATGCCTTGTAGCCATGGTTTTGCTTTCTCTCATCCCCAATTCTCAAAAAAGACAACTGTGTTGTCTTTAGCTATTCTAGTTTGAAAATACTGCTTTCTCTTCCCTCCCAACACAATTTTTTGCAGTGGACATGATCTGTGATGCTTATTGACAATGTGGTTGAATTTGATCAGCTTCTGTTCTCCTGCTGCTCCTCTTTCAGGTTTTGGAAATTGCCCTCCATTGGGCTGCAAGGGAAAATTTTAAAAATCTGGCTTCCGTAGAGATAGTCTGGCTGTGTAAAGCATGACCAGCACCTTCTGAAAAGTGCTTCTCAGATCTTTTGAAGGAGCAGTAGACATATGTAGACAAGTAGCACTTGCTTGATTTAAACTGAAAAAAGAGAGGAAAGTTCTACCAGCTCTGTGTGGATGGTCCTGTCACCAATTGCAGGTTTTCTGAGGTTTCTGCCAACAAGGAGTTTTGTATGGCTATACTTTTTACTGTTTTTATTACTTGGGGAATGAACATGATTTTATCTACTCTGTAGATGACTTTCAGGTGTTGCCAGCCCACCTTCTCATTGCCAGCATTTCCCTCTCTCTGTTGACAGAGAATGAAGTCCTTTTGTTATCATCCCCTTTCTCTTGCATCAACCCATCTTCTGCATCTGCAGCCTTTTAGTTAGACAATGTGATTGGATAGGTTAGGATAAGCCCTTCCAACATTTAAACATCCACCTAAATTTCCCTCTCCCTACAGCCATTAGGGATATTAATTTTCTTGCCAGCAGATAATGTTTTGGGGGTGGGGGAGAATCTACTAATTGCCTTCCTTAACTTGTCCAAGTTTCAAAGAGTAAAGGCACCCACTCATCAACCTCATGACCCAGGAGATAACAGAAGCATACATGCAACATAATTTTCTGCTGGCCAATACCATGGATGGTAGCACTTTAATGTGGCCCTGAGTCTTTACCAAATAAGCAAACATTGCTGCCTTTGGTGTCACTCACTTTCCAGATAATGTTTAGATGAAGAAACCCTACTGCTGTCTTTGCTTCCCAGACCATTCAAGTTTCCTAAGTTGTGGAGAGCTCTTGCTGAACAGCTTGTCCTAGCTGTACCCCCTCCTGGAGTTGCAGAGAAGAGCTTTCCGAGGCTTTCTCTCTGTGGAATAAAACACTTCTACCAGGTGGAACTTTTCCTGTTGCAACAACTTTTACCAAATGTATAAATTCAGTCTCCAAAATCACAGGGGCCTTTTCATGTTCATGATGGTGGCAGTAACAGGTAAAACAATCAGCATGCTCATTTATTAGTGCTTCATTAGTGGAAACTGTGTCCGGCTTTGAGGGCAGCTAATGACTGAACAATTGTGATGGGCCATATGTTTGGCATGAAATGTATTAAGTGCTTTCAACAGATGTAAATCATGTGCACCAAATAATATAAGCCGGTGCTTAAATACTTCATCGTAGAGCCTGCTTCTTTACTAGTTCACTTGATTAAAGATTTGACTGGCAACCTTGTTGTAAACAAAATCCAGGTTGTGGAAACCTAGTATCCATTTCCTAAACCAGACCAGTTCCTAGATGAATCTCCTTTGTTTTACCTTAAGATATAAAAAATGGAGGACTTCTGATTGAGAGCCATAGCAAGCTAGACATGCCTTTAGTATATGTGTGTAACAAGATGGTGTTACAACAAAGTTGATAATTAAATAAAGGAACTGGGCTGCTAATACCTTTCCAGAGTAAAGAAAGATTTTAAGATAGCCAATGTGATTCTGCACACCTGTTCCTCATGAGTAAACCACAGAAATCACCATTTTGTGGTTTGCTAATGGATTGAGTGGCTGGAAGTCAAGGAAGGAACTATCTTTGCTCACAGACCTCAACACAGCCTTTTAAAAGGACATTAAGAGTGAGTAAGCCTCACTTCTTAATAACTTTGAATTTGTGGGTTTTTGTTTTGCTTTAGAAATGGCAAGTTGCATTTTATTCACTAGGTGTGTGCTGTCCAGACAGTTTATAGTTAATTGGGAATTGGGATAGTTAGTTAGGAATTGGGAGCTGTCCCCTTAAGGGAATGCATCATGGTAAATGTAGTTAAGATATCTTGGAAAATGTAGTCCATATCATGTGGCCACATCTGTAACCCTGATTGGTCACTGAATTGGCCCTTGGTTGGATTGTGGGAGGTTTCTTTACTCTTGCCTGAACCCAGCATCATGCTGGCGTCTCACCTTCTTGCTCCTTCAATATGGGATGAAAGATTACCATCCTTTTACACCATAAAGTCAGCTATGCAGAGAATGGGACATTGAGATGAATCTCGACATAACTGTGAGTTATATTTGAGGATGCCTGATGAACCAATAAAGAAACTTTGTATGGATGCCTTTGTGGAGTAAGCCTATCTGCCTTAAATTCAGCTAGTAATTATAAAGGACAGAGCAGTAAAAGGATGTAGCTGGATTCCCAGTGAAAAGATAGCTGATATCTTCAAATTCCCATGAAAAGTAAAAGGAATATTGCTTATCTGGACTCTCTCAGTAAAGAGACAGTTAATTTGGACTCCCAAAAATAAAGAATTATTGTTATATCTGAATCCCTATGAAGATTAAAAGCAATCTGATTTCCTGTGACAAGAGCCAAGTATATTGAAATCGGGATTCCCAAGTCAAAGTACAATGCTAATCTGAGCTGCCAAAGTAAAGATACAAACTGATCAGATTGCCTGAATTATCTTGCTCTTTCTGAACCACAAACTTTGAAACTTGTTTAAATTGACAGGAAGGGGCTGAAATTCCCCCTCTTTAGCAAGAGAATGATGGGCTGCTTCCTCTCTGTCTTGATTTGCTGCCTGGCTCAAAGAACTGTTTTGCATAACAAGAGGGAGAGTGTTTGGATTCTTGGAAGGGACAGAAATCCCCCATCTCTCAAGGGATAAACAAGCAGCAATTTTCTCCATCTCTCCCTGTACAAACGCAGATGAAAAGAGTCTGAGTAATCTTGCTTGTGTCCTTAAACAAAGATAGAAGCTGCATTTCTCCACGGCTGGAGGAGGGCTGGAGAGGCTTTGCATTTCTTCTGCTCGTGTTTTCAGGAGGAAGAAGGCAATAAAAAGAAGCCTCTGGCCAGTTTATTGGGGGTTGTAAATCATTAGTGAAGGGCCTTCCCCAGAGCAACTGGGGCACATCCCCCCCCTCCGAAAACACAAGTCTGATCCAAGCAGATCCTTTGTATTTGTACAAAGGAATGAAGTTAGCTGCTTCTCTTTGCTTACAAAGCCTAGAAGTTTTTTCTCTTCTCCTTTTCTTTAGTGAAAATTAAAGGATATCAGCCTACACTGCTCAGCAAAGGGAAATCAATTAAATTATACTTGTTCATACATTGGACTAAAGTATAACATTTTTAAATAAATTTTCCTCCCCCTGCCTGCCTTTCAACTGCTAGTTTGGAACACCATCTGGTGGCAAGTAGAGAATTTCACAGGAATTTCTACATTTAGTCATTTGTTTAGAGCAGTGGTTGCCAACCGGTAGGCTGAGGCCCACTGGTGGGCCATGAGAAAATTTTGGTGGGCCACAGAGAAATCTCACCCCCAGAGGACCCCCACAAAGCAATTAATTCAGGCTGCACAGAAACACAAGGCTGAGCCACCCACATGGCCTGCGGGAACCCTCCCTGCCCACTCACTCCTTACTCAGCAAACTTGCCTGATCAATTTCTATTTTTCCTTTTTCTGACCATCATCTGTTCGACTGTGCCAGGAGATTTAAATTAGCTGGGAAGCAAAAAATGGTTGGATTTCTTGCTTTCTAGTTAGTCTTTAGATCTTCGGTTCTGCTTTTAAACACAGCCAAACCTTCATTGGGACTGAAGGTTTGCTTGAAAGCAAATTCAGTGCAGACTCACAGCAAGTAAATTTGCGGGACTGAACTAGCCGACTGCAGATAGATAGATCACTGAATGATTCTGTGAGCAACTCAATCTGCCTGCTTTGCCTGATTTTGGGTAAAAGTTGCTCTTTTTTATAAAAAATTCAATATTTGTATAAATATTTATAATATTTACATACAAGACATGCCCAGCCAGTCACATGACCACCAAGCCACATCCACAAATTAGGCCATGCCCACAGAACCGGTTAGTGGTCCCTGGGACCAAATTATGAGTTTGATGGTCCCTGAAGTCCAAAAGGTTGGCAACCCCTGGTTTAGAGCAACCTTGGCAATGTATCTCAAGGGTCTAGCTCCAACTCGTGGCAAGTACTGAATTTACAGGAAGTTTCCTAATTTTAGCAACCTCTTGCCACATTACCCCAAGGGTCCAGCACCACTAACAAGCCAATCTGTTTACTGCATCCGTGTCTTCCAGGCCGAGCAAGCATCACTGACAGGCCAACCTGTGTACCACACCAGTGTCTTCCAGACCTGGCAACGCACACCTCAAGTATTCAACCAATGAATTTCACAGAAATTTCTAAATTAATTCACTAGCTTGTAGCAAACCCTAGTAATTTAATCCAAGGGTCCAGCACCACTAAGAGGCCAATCTGCACATTGCATCAGTGTCTTCCAGACCTAGCAAGTACCATTGACAGGTCAACCTGTGCACTGCACGAACATCTTCCAGACCTCGCAACGCACCCTATAGCAGCCAATCTGTGTACTGCACCAGCGTCTCCCAGACCTTGCAACATACACCTCTAGTGGTCACCACTGAATTTTGCAGAATTTTCTTAATACAGCCACACGCCTGCAGTGCCATCTATGTGGTCAAGTACTGAATTTCACAGAAGTTTCTACATTCAGCTACCTGCTTGCAGTGCACCCGAGTGAAAAAAAAAAGCAAATTGCATGGAAAACCACTAAATTTTTCCAAATTCACCTTTTGCCAATTTGAAGCATGGCAACTTCTTCAGACATGACAGATGTCTCTGATGTACCAGAGGACTCAAACCCTCCACCCACCCTAGATGTAAATGTGGAGCCTGTTTCTCAAAATCCAGTTTTGGATGTCCAAACCTCCGCAGAAGTGGCAGTACCTCAGAAACCCTACGACCTCAGATTGCATAGGAAGCTTACCATACCCATGGAAGCACGCTTTAGGGAGGATTTGGAAAGGCAGTATCATCACTATGAAGACTCATGGTCAGAGCTGGTGGAGATCTGTGATTCCCCCATATGCAAGTTGTCTCTCAACTATATCTGCTCATTGGAGACTGAGATAGATTGTCTTCTCACATGGTGGAGAGACAGCGAACGCAATCTCAGTTCCATCCAGTCGAGGCTGGATGACTCAGAACTCCAAGTACACATACAGTGCTTCAAGGAGTTACACAAGGAATGTGAGGACTGCATTCAGAAAGGCAAAGAGTGGCACAGCCAGAAGATATGTCAGGGGAGAGGGCCACATTCGACATAGCCCCTCAATCACAAGTGGCTTCCTTCCACCATTCTAAGACAGTCTCCTCCTCCTATCCCAATCCAGCTAGATCTCAAGTAGGTTCTACCGTTTCATGGCAATTCTCTACTGCTGGCTCTCACCATCCTTCCAGAACATCCTCCCATTGCAGCGATGCATCTAAGGCCCCAAAGCAGCAAGTTATGCTCACCGAACTGCAGAAGCTGAGATAGAAGCTGCAGTAGCAGGCACAGAGCTACGCGCGACAGAGGAGGTGACACAGCAGAAGGAGGCAGTCGCCAAAGCCAATTGGAGTTGGTTGAATGGAATGGGGGAGTCAGCAATGAAGAAGGCACTGGCCACAGCATTATGGAAGGTAGCCAGCAATGCCTCCCTCAACTTCAACCTTCAAGAGCTGGGAGAAAAGAGTCCAGATGGATCAAGGCTTACGTGGATGAGCAACACTCACTATGAAACAAGCAGGTGGAACCAGCATGGCTAGTTAGCAGTCTTCCAGAACCAAGGGATCGAAGGACAGAACAAGGTGAGTTGCCTTCTCTTTAGTGAAAGAATTTTTAAAAAAGATTTTAAAAGATTTTGAAGCATATTCTTGAATAAACAGAAGTGTGCTTAGAATACGAATTTAGAAAGTTTAACAATAGATTAAATGTACAGTTGTATGTGGAATTAAAATTTTTAACTTTCTGAAGAATTCCACCCATAAGAAAGTGTCAGCTTACCTTTTCTTCAGTTAAAGCTAGGTAATGGACTTTAAAAATTGGACGCTACAAGAAGCTAGGAGCTTCTTGATATGATAACAGTGAGTTATTTATTTATATCCTACTCTTATTACTTTTAAGTTTTGAAGGATTTTTAGGCATGAATTTCTTTTCTGGAAGTACAAAAGAGACTTGCTTAAAGTTATGAAAGGTTTGGGGGAGGAGATTTTAAAAAAACAAGAAATCAACTTGTAGGGCTATATTTGAAAGGGTTAAGAATTCTTAAAAGAATATAAAATGAATACAAGTTTGGCTTATTCAATCAAGGTTAAGATTAGTTGTATCTGACAACCATTACTGAACTTTTGCTGATGAAGAATGTATGACAAGGATTCTGGATGTTGTTTTTAACTAATATGAGATGACAAGAGTATATGCTATAACAGATAATGACAAATTTCCTTAAAGTGTATGCTTTTGGGGATGAAGGGAGGATTTACTTTTTTTCCTTTTCCTTATTTTTTTCTTTTTATATATTTTAATTTATTATCCAACTTATATGTCTCCCATCTTGCCTGGAGAATTTTTTGTAATTTGTATAGTTTTTATTCTTTTTAATTGTAATCTCTAAAAAAATTATTTGGAAAAAAATTTCAGAGAATGGAGCAAAGTGGAGAATAGTGGCCCATGCATGCAGACATGCTAAAAATAAATGGCCAAGGAAGTAGTGATCAATCCCAGAACCAAATTCATAATGACTTTCACCCACTCCTAAGCATATTCAGCAATCTTATCTGAACAGGGAACATTTAAATTAATTGTCAATGTTCATTACTTGGGGGGGGGGTCAGGGCTCTGTGTTGATCTACAGTATTACAAATCTCACAGAGACCCTTCTGTAAATTTGAATCAATCATGCCCATTCATTTAGTTGTCATCTTTGTTCCCACCACGATTAACTTTCAACAGGATTGCCTAAGTATTTTCAACTGCCCACCTTTGAGCCAGTCCTCTGGGTGGCCAGTAGAAGCACAAAAAATGGCAACCCATTTGCCATTGGGAGCACCTGGCCTTCTCCCTGCTTTTCTCACTTCTTGTTTCTGCAATTGCTCTTCAAGGCAAGGCCAAATCACAACCAATGTGCAGGGATATAGCAGGGGGGTCCGCAAAATAGGCAGAAAAGAAGACTGCAAGATGCCCCAGAAGTATCACTTTGAAGGGGGAAGTAGCTCACAAGAGAAGCCTATGTCAATCAAGAATCACAACTCCATCTCCACTGTATTTTCTCCAGAAAAGGAACATGCAACAACTGCCAGAAGTTGTATAATATTTTGGGGATATGGAAGAACACTTGGACAATCTGGAATGATTTCAGATGAAGGAGCAGTTTGTGAGATTGCCATTTTCATCGAAATGGCGAAGGAATAACGGAAGAGAAAAAGAATAAAGTGCCTGAACTACGCAGGCTAGAAATTATCAAACTTCTCTTTGGGCACTCATTTCTAAGTGATTGATGGTTTTAAATTCAGATCTACATACTGTTTTAAGGGCCTGTCACATAGGCTGACGGATGCAAAACGTATGTAAAATGGACACAGCAGGTGAGAAAATGTTCCATCCGTTGTTATCCGCTCTCAAAAGTGCCCCGAATTTGCATAAGCAGAGCAGACAACGGAAAGGAACAGACGGGGGGAGGACGAAGCCAGGATGTTAAGCGGATGCTCCATGGAAGCCTAGCGGATGGAAGCGGATGGAAACGGATGACACATCCGCAGGGCTTCTGGGGGAGCACAGTGAAGCGGACGCGCAACAGAAGGAATGGATGCAGAGCGGATGCCAAGCGGATGAAGCGGATGCAGAGCGGAAGCCTAGCGGATGCCTAGCGGATGCCAAGCATTCACTGTGCATGCGGGGAGGATGCATTGCGTCAGCCCCGCGGATATAAAGGGAAGCAGTTCGCAAGCAGGTCACCATTCAAAGGAAAGACGTGCTGCCAGACACAGCTCCAGCCAGCCAACAACCATGGGGAAAAAGAGGAAGCCTCTGCCATCTGCTGCCAGCCCTGGCAAGAAGGACAGGGCCACCATGCCACCCCCTGGCCCTGACTCTGCTTCTGCTGGGGCTTCTGCTGCTGGGGCTGACTCTTCTGCTGCTGGAGCTTCTGCTGGCGTTGCTCCTGGTGCTGGGGCTTCTGCTGGGGCTTATTCTGCTGGCACTGCTCCTGGTGCTGGTGCTTCTGCTGGTGCTGACTCTGCTGGCACTGCTCCTGGTCCTGCTGGTGCTGCTGGTGCTGCTGGTGCTTACTCTGCTGCTCATGATCTGATGAGGACCCAGATGGCCCTGCCAGAGGGAGGAAGAGCCATCCGCGAGAACGGGAGAGGAGGAAATACTCCATCGAAGAGGAACATGAGGATGAGGTGCTGGAATGGCTGAGGGAGAACGAGTATCTATGGCGGAAGGGACACAGGCTCTATCGAGACACCAAAAGGAAGCAGGCTGCTTGGACAGAGAAGGCGGATAGCCTGGGCTACACTTCGGAGGTGCTCCTCAGCTGGTGGAAGCACATGCACACCTGGTATGGGAAGCTGCACCTTAAGAAATCTGGCCAGGCCACGGTCAAGCTGACGGACCGAGAGACCTACGTGATGGGTAGGCCAAGTGCAGCTTCTTGGAGGGTGACATCTGCCACCGAGGAGCAGCCCCTCTGACAACCCTCTCTCTCAGGCAGCCCGCAGAAAGCCAGTCCAGGCAGGTATCTGTGGAGCGTACCACGATGGAGACCCCCCCGACAGGTGCACTCCCCGTGGCGGAGTGCGTGGAGGACCCCCTGACGCAGTGGGAGCAAGGAGAGGGCACTTCCACCAGAGACCAACCCACACCCACACCCAGCTCCACCTCCACAGAAAGCAGGCAGAGAGCCAGACCGGAGGGGCACACTGTCCTGCTGGAGATCAGGGACACCATCAGAAGCAGCGTAGATCTCCTCTCTCAGCTGGTACACACTGACATACCATCCTCAAACTGCAAGCCCTTCCTCACCTACGTCAACCAGACCCTCCTGGACATGTCCGAATCACAGTACCAGGTGACCAAGGACAGGATCACCAGTCTTCTTCACAACCCTCCAGACCCAGCTAAACCTGCTCCCACCCAGTCCAGGTCTGCTCCTCCACCCAGGTGATGTCACTGCCCTTCCAAGGCTTTCCACAGGCCCTCACCTACCAAGGCTATGGCTACCAGGAGCTCCAGCAGCACAGGCAGCCCTTCCCAGTCCAGGCACAGGTACATCGAATGCCACCAGTGCCACCGATGCCACTGATGCCACCGACACCACCGACGCCACAGATGCCACCCACGCCACAGATGCCACCCACGCCACAGATGCCACCCACGCCACAGATGCCACCTATGCCACAAATGCCACCCATGCCTCACCTTGCTCACCTGCAGACCAGACAGCCCCACTACACTCCTCCTTCCTCCACCCCACAGCAAAGCCCGGGCTCAGAACATCTGTATTCCGTCTTGGGACTGACACCCCAAGTCCTGGAGGAAGGACTGAGCCAGCTGTCTGAGAGCTTCCTCCACACACCATCCCCTGTTGTCCTCTCAGGGCCAGGCACCCCAATGGCGCCTCAGACCAACACTCCAGCACCAGCCACCTCCACAGCACCTGGATCCTTCACCCCTGAGACTATGGGCACGCCTCAGGGTGACTGAGGAGAGTGCCAGAGACTGGGTTGCTACCTGATGACTTTATCTTTGCTTGGGACATTTGGGTCATTTTCTTTTACAGTTTGTTATTAATAAAGATTATCTTTGCTTCACACACTTGCTTCAGTTCTTTTAGTCAATAAAGTCTTGGTGGAAACTTTTAGAAATGGTTTAAGTCTTTGCATGCTTGTGGGATGGGTTAAAATAGCTGTGGGATGGGCAGAGATACCTTTGGGATGGGTAATAGCTGTGGGATGGGCAGGGATACCTTTGGGATGGGTCATAGCTGTGGGATGGACAGGGATACCTTTGGGATGGGTAATAGCTGTGGGATGGGTAAGGATAGCAGTGGGATAGATAAGCCTCCAGTGCAAGCATAGTGGGACTGTATGGTCCACCCTCCCAGGTGCCACACCTATGACCCTTTATTATCAATAACAATTTCATCATTCATCAACACATTTCAACATAAACACAACTCTTTATTAAATGCCCTGTTCATTGTAGGGCCACTCAACATACATGGCACAATCTCATCAGTGTGATGAGACAGGCTCAAGGAAGCATCCATTAAGCATCTACCATTCTGTCTTATCACTCCACTGCTCCAGCTGGGGAGTTGCACCAGTGTTTCAGGAGGTTGCACTGCTTCTTCCCTTCAAGTGAAGCTCTGTTGGGGCCTTGTACATCCACAATGTCTATCAGGATGCGCAGCGGATGCGCAGCGGATGCCTAGCGGATATAGCGGATGCGTAACAGATGACAACGGATGTCTAACGGATGTTCCCCGTATGCGTAGCGGATGTCTAACGGACGCATTGGATACATTTTCCGTGCAGCTCAAAACTTTTTGAGCAGATGAAATGTCAGTAGACGGTTGCTGGACAGATAGAGAGGATGAAAAATGGAGGCAGTGAGTACAGAACAGAAGCATCGCGTTAACCAACAGATGGCAAGTGTTTCTCTCCATTTTACATCCTCTTTGTATCCATTGGTGCTGTGTGACAGGGGCTTTAAGCTATAATGTAAGTTTGGTGGGGGGGACTTAGCTGCTGGGGCTAATAAACTATATTTGGTAGGACTTAGATGGGTCCTAAAGCTGACACACTGTAAAATACTCAAAAGTTCTGGCTACTCACCTCTGATGAATCCCAGTAAGATGAAACCAGTCATATGGTGCCTCCTGGTGGTCATAATGACTTAAAACACTATGCAGGATATAAATTGCATACAAATAAATTCCGCTACCATCCAAGAAGGGAGTGTAATTCATTTTTAAAAATGGCTATAGCATAATGTTATATCTTAGTACATATACCAAAGGTTCAACTGAATTCTACATGCTATGTTACTTTGAGCTGGAAATGTTAAAATTGTTGCTTAAGATATGCATTTAGAAAAGACATACAGGAATCAGGTAAATTCATAGCTTCAATGATAGCTTGAATGCAGCTGTCTGGAAGAGCCTATGAGATATCATAGGAATTACCGTATGAGAGATTGTTTTTAATGTAATAATTTGTTGTAGCTCTCAGTGTACAAGATTGTCATTTGTTGTTTGCTGAATCTAAAACATGTGAGAAAAGGCTTTCTATTTAAGTAAGCCACTAGCTACTTCTATTCTGTTAGTTGGACAGAGAACCAGAAGAGTTTTTTTTTTTCAGGTTGGGCATTATATTTCTGGTTGACATTAATACTTCCACATGCAGGGGCATGATGTTTCCTAAGATCTACCAAACCACCAACAAAACACTGATCCACTTGTCTAGAAGACAGATACAGAAACATTTGTACATCAGAATACTGGTTGATCCTCTGGGGCAGAGTTTTTCAAACTGTGTTCCATGGAAACCTAGAGTTCCCCAAGAACTTGAAGGAGTTACGTGAGAGACTAAGCCCCATTAATATATTTTTCAACATGGGCTGGCAAATAATTTTGATCTTGTGGACCTGAGAAAGTCTTGGCAACCCCCTCCCTCAGCGCTACACTTTAAGAAATACTGCTTGTAACTTCCTTCTCATTTGTCAAGTAGATTTTTAAATGCCATATCTGGCAGCTTCCTGATATCAGGAGTGAGGATACAGAACCTATATTGGGGTTAAGGCATTTCATAGGAGAAGAAACTGCAGCAATGTATGCTCACTTTCATCATGTCTCCTTCCACTTCATCTTATGTGGAGACTCTTAACCTTTCTTTGCATGCCTTTGGTGGGCATGTTCTATTTGGAATACAAAGTTTCACAGATAAGCAGGAATCAGGCCATGTGGGTCTTTAATGGTTATAACTAATAACTTGAACTATATTCAGAATTAACTAGCCACTGGTACAGGTTTTAAAGTACTGTATTATGTGAGACTTAAGAATCCAAGAAAACCCCTATGTTTTGGAGAAGAATGGCAAACTGAAGACAGCTCCATCAAAAGTGGAACCAACCTTTGAGTCCAAGGAGCCAATGAGTAAATCAACTCTCTTTGGACAAAAAGAGGACATGGGATCATCCAAGCTATGTTCCATACAAATGTTTCTCATGAGGAAATTGCAAACCAGCAGTCTCTGAAAGGTGGGAGAGCTGGGAAGCAAGAGAACTTGACATACTTGTTCTAACTTCAAAATAAGCACACTAATTTTGCATTTTCAGTGCTAAGCACTTTTGGATTACCAATGCATTGCTATAAAAATGTTAGACACCTATAAATGACAAGGCTGGAAACACTGGGTGAATTGCTTCAATCCTCAATATAAGAAAATGGAATTGTATATAAGCTTTAAGAATTCAAAATGAATAGCAAAAAACATGACAAGATTTTGGCTAGAAAAAAAATAAAATGGATTAAGAGCTCAGGAAACATTTTGAATACTAGATTTTGAATATTAAGTCT
Source organism: Laticauda colubrina (assembly GCA_015471245.1). Lineage (NCBI taxonomy): Eukaryota > Metazoa > Chordata > Lepidosauria > Squamata > Elapidae > Laticauda > Laticauda colubrina. The sequence goes on along the minus strand of BLBF01000021.1, from coordinate 32,062,451 downwards.
TTAAAATTAAGTTTAAAGAATTAATGCATGTTTGTAGGAGAAATCATTTTGAGATTGCAGATAAAGAAGACAAGTAATTTATAATGGCATTCAAATATATTTTTGAGGAACTGGACCTGGACTTTGAATCAATTATGTCAGCTATGTTGTACTTTGTTGGGAATAGCTTGTTCCCAAAGAGGATGTTATAGAAAAAATAATCCAGCGAAGTCCATTAGAGATCAACATTAAGGAGTGTTTTAACAAGAATTTGTCATCTGATACTTTTATAAAATTGGATGAGGTTTTAAAAATCAAGAAAGTGAAAAGGACTATCACAAAGTAATTGGAACCATTTGTGTTTGTTTGTGGTTTTTTTGCTGCATTTACAAACAATGCTGCTTAAAGATAGGTGGTGAAAACGTGTCAGAAGGACCTTCCCTAGTTTTGAGAGAGTAAAAGGGAAGAGGCGATGAATATTTTCAGATGTGGAGGACTGGTATTAGTCTTGTGAAATACTCCAGACAAGAAGCACACCCAAGCATACTCGCTCAGTCTTTACTGCAAGGTTACATGAACAGAACCTTGCAAGGTACTTTCACCACCTTTCCTCCTTGACTCAGTTTTTGTTTATCAGACCATTTGTCTAGGCTACAGCTCTTTCTCATCAGCTACATTTAATCCCACATACAATTAAAACCACCACAATTATCAGGAACTAGTGCAATATCTGTCCCATGTCCAAATAGTGTCCTGATAGTCTTTTTCCAAAGTCTTTTGGAGCTGATCTCCAATAACCTATTCAAAGATAACAAAAAGGGAAAGTTGGAGATGGTCTGATAAATGGCTCATACAGTAGGGTTCAGGGTTGGTCCCTTAAAGAAAGAAACATACCGATGCCCTCTTCAAGGACACTGGCATCTTCCCTCCTTGAATGAGGCTTTCACAGTCGCCAGTTCCCTATCTCCTTTCTGGAATCTATGCCACGTGTGCCGGAAGTGGCACACAGAGGTTGCCCAGAAGAGCCCCACTGTGCATGTGCATGTGCCACCTGCCTGACAGCCAATTGTTGGGGATCTGGTATGCATGTGCGGGGGGCAGGGTCTGTGCAGGAGACGTGTGCACATGTGCAGAGGCACACGGGGCACGTGGGGGGATCGCATATGCATGTGCAGAGACGTGTGGCACATGCAGAGGCACGCATGCACAGGGGACGTGGGGAGTGCGCACATTGCCTTCTGGGTGCTAGCACGAGTGCATGTGTGCAAGCGTAATTTTTGGCACGGGAGCCAAAAAAGGTTAGTCACCACTCTTCTACCAGTACCTGTTCTTCTAGAGCTTCATCTTCAAGTGACCCCTTGGCATACAACAATAGAGCTTTCAAACCCTTATCAACTCCATATTTCAAAACTTGATCAAGCTTCTGACAAGAGTGCCCTCCCCTTTGCTAAGAATGGCTCCTGCATATAACATCATGTATTTGTCATCTTCTACTCCTCTTCCCCCACTTCCCAGGAATAAAAAGCATTCTCCATGGAATAAAAAGCTTTTCCAAATTCAAATATTCAAACTAAATAGATATATAAATTATCTGTGTTTGTGGGGCAGAATTAACCTGTGAGAACTAGCCTGCTTAAACTCATTGATCTTACAACAGTTTCCTTCCTTTTTTAAAATGGCGAGTTATCTCCTGTTTTTACCTGTATGTTCCGGAAGCTTCTAGATTGGGTCCATTTTTTTCTAATTGAAGCAAATTCTGGATATTTCCATTTTTTAAAACAAAACTACTTCCAGATACTGCTTCAAATCTACTGCTTGCTTTCTTCCCCTCTTCTGAAGGTTGAGCCCAAATTATTGGCTCTGCCAAACCCTGATGGCATACATAGATGTATATACATGACCACCAAAAGTTGCGGTCCTGCCTCTGCATTTTTTCTGCTCCACAGTGATGGTTGATAATGTAAAAGATGTGGTGGGATTTAGTGCTGTCACATTGCAAGTTTTGCTTTCTGACACCCTCACCCCCCCCCCCCCCCCACACACACACACTATGACTGTCTGATTGGCAGCCCATGAGTTGGAAGAGAGCAGGAGCGATGCTTGCAACACAATGACATCATGTCACATGTTTTTTATTACTATATATTATGAGAGAAAGAGGAGGAGATGCAGGATTATATTGCTCTTGGCAACAGCTTGATCCATGCTGTAATATCTAATTCCAGCCTTAGTCCTCACCCCAGCTGAAACAAAGGCTAAGTAAGCTCTTGTAACAGTTGCTCGTATTTGTCCCTTGCCTTTTACCTCCCCCATCCTTCCCTTCTCTTATGATGTCTCCTGCCCTGTTCAAAAGTATGGATTTTAAACTCCCTAGAGCAGGGATCACCGTGGGGAGAAAATGATTTGCAGGTCAAGAAGCCAATGGCCATCTCGGCTGGAAAGTCAGGAATTTGAAGTCCTGCACATCTGGAGGGTAGAATATAATAGGGGAGAACTGCTAAAAGCAACATATACACTGATGCTGGATTTTAAAATTTTGAAGTGCTTTAATGCCAACTCAGATTTTTTCCATGCTTATGCAATACAGCCAAAACTACATTACTGGTGAGCAAGATAGACTTATCAGCAGATTCAAATTACTCCAATGTTTGCAGAATGTGAACATATTAAAGAAAAATTATTTAAGAGAAAGGGCTCTTAAAAGTTGACCCAGAAAAAATGTAGTGACATGAAGACTGGATGGAAAACAGCAGGGATGTCCAAAGAAGAAAAAAGGATAAAAGATTCAGAGATAAAGTATAAAGATACAGAACTGTCCTTTGGATAAGTAATTTCCTGTTCCACACTGAGAAGCTATTTACCAAAGAGTGCTTATAATAATGAACTGAGCTTGAACAGAGAAGAAAAGCCACATGAGTGGGTGGAATCCTATACTTTGTATTGTAACATTTTGTTGCAGAAGTCCACCAGAGAGGTTTATTTTTCCCATTCTGTTACTAATGTACAAGTGTAAGTACCATTGCTTATTTAATCAGAAGGGTGCTTAAGGAAGAAGACAGCCCAGGAAATGTCAGAAACCTAGACATGAAACTATTTGGAAAAACAGCCCATGAATGAGGCTCCAATAGGTATGGAGAAGCAAAATGCAATGGATGAATATAAAGGAGGGTATTTCTTTTATTTATTTTACTTTTTTACTTTACTTTACTTTTTACTTTACTTTACTTTACTTTACTTTACTTTACTTTACTTTACTTTACTTTACTTTACTTTACTTTACTTTACTTTACTTTACTTTACTTTACTTTACTTTACTTTACTTTACTTTATCGCAGCCGCTCTATAGGTCAAATGTGTGGAATCAAGGAAAATACAAACTCTTTGTTGTTTTGATAAACAAAAAGCTTTTTAATTCCTTCTGCAAGGACACCAAGAAAACAGGCAAGCAATAAAAATAAAGTCAGCTCTAAACTGAGTTCCACAGAACCCTGTATTTGTAGTAATTTCCCCCTTATTACCCAGTATTATCCATTATTACCTCTTATTACCCAATTACATTCATCATGGTTAATACCCACAGCCTAATTACTCCACCATTAGTTACATTCACTTTAACAGTCCCGTAACAAAACTGCTCCCTCAACATACCCTCCGTATTTATTATTCAGGATCGTTACAGGTGGATTTGCATAGCCATCCTTCCTAATCGAGCCATCACTGGAGCTCCGTTTGACTTTTGTGTTGCGTGGTCGCGACAGGCGACCCCCTCTACCAGAATCTAGTCTATAAAACAATATACGTTATATCAATATTTAAGTTACTGCTGTGGTCCAGGCTTATCTGGATACTTGGCATGAAACTGCCTTAAAAGTCTGTTTACACAGATGTCTGATACTTTTATCCAGGTTGCCTCTGTTTCAGGATATCCCCTCCATCTCACCAGATATTGCAATACTTTTCTACGTATACGAGAATACAGAATTTGGTCAATTTCAGCATGAGTAGAGTCTCTAGATATAATAGATTCCTCAGTCATAGGTATATTAGTGTGTCCTATAGGCTTCAGTAAACTAGCATGAAACACAGGATGTATTCGGTGTAACCGTGGTGGTAATTTACGTTGTACAGTGAGGGGGTTAATCACTTTAGTAATCTGGAAAGGTCCAATATATTTTGCCCCTAGTTTCCTACTATTTAAGTTTAACTTTATATATTTCATTGACAGGTAAACATAATTGCCGGCTTGAAATGGTTTATGCTCTTTTCTTTTCTTGTTTGCCTGTTGTTTGTATTCTTGTGCTGTTCTGTCGAGAGTCTCTTACTTTCTTCCAACTATCTTGTACTTTTTTCAACCACATTTTAGCACTCATAGGATGTGTGTCATCATACTGTAAGTCAGGCATTGGAATGGGCTACATCCTGTGCTTTCATGTATAGCATTGTTATATGCTACTTCAGCAAATGGAAGTAGATCAGCCTATTCCCACTGTTGATAAAGATACATATGATCACAAATATCTCTCATACATCGCATTGGCTCATTCAGCAGCGCCATTGGTGCTAGGATGGTATGCTGAGCTAAGACCTTGGGAAGACCCTAAGAGACATACAAATGCTTTCCAAAACTGTGCACTGAATTGCACACCCCTATCAGAAATTATTCTCCTGGGTGTACCATGTAGTCAGTATATGTGTCGTATGAATAGGTCTGCTAATTTTGTTGCTAACAGCAATCCTTTACATGGTATGAAATGGGCTTGTTTTGAAAACAAGTCTATGATAGTCCAGATTACCGTGTATCCCTTACTGCTGGGCAATTGTACAATAAAGTCCATGGCAATTTCTCGCCATGGCTGGTTGGGATTTGAGACAGTTTGTAATAGTCCCAAAGGTTTTCTGACCCTTGGTTTCACAGTAGAACAGACATGACATTCCTTAATGTATTGTTCAATTTCTGATCTCATATGTGGCCACCAGAACTGCCACCTTGCCAAATGCAAGGTTTTCAGAAATCCAAAGTGCCCTGCCTGCCGAACATCATGACATTGGGCCAACACCTTTTTTTGACAGATCGATGGAACTTACATTCTGTCTCCTCCCCAAGTCAACCCATCTTTATACAAACAACTATCTTTATTGTTTTTTTATTCAGACATCCTGTTCTGTAGCCTCCTGTAAGTCCTTCTTACTGATTCCTTTTATGCTCAACACCTTAATTTGTTCGGTCAACATTCCCATATCAATCATAGGTTCAATAACCTCATCCTGACATAAATTGCATCCGCCATAAAGTTTCTACCTCCAGGAACATATCGTAGTTAGAAATCAAAACATTTAAAATACAAAGCCGGGGACAGTTTTCTCGGCTTTTATAAAGCCTGCAAATTTTTATGATCTGTCCATACTTTGATTTTTCCCTTTAATCCTGCTAATAGATATCACCATGTACTAAGTGCCCATTTTACAGCGAATGTCTCCTTCTCCCAAATAGCCCACCTTCATTTTGTAGTTGTAAATTTTCGTGATGTATATGCACACAGTGGTAACTGTCCTTCCATGTTATATTGCAGTAAGACAGCTCCTACAGCAACATCACTTGCATCAGCTTATACTATAAAACTTTGTACTATAAAACTTTTAGTAGTATCAGGATGTTTTAAAATGGGGTCTTGAGAAAATAAGGCTTTTAAATTCTCAAACGCTTGCTGACCTTCTTTTGACCACACAATGATTTGGCTAGACCTTGATTTTGGCGAGTGGTGTTTCGTTTTTAACAAGTCTGTCAATGGTATTGCAATTTGTGTGAATTTGGAAATAAACTGCTGATAAAAGTTCGTGAAGCTAGAAACTTTGTAACTACTTTCTTGTCTTTGGGGCTTTCTAATCGACCACTGCTTTTACTTTATTGGGATCCATCTCTAATCCTTTATTTGATATTCTATACCCCAAATAATCCAACGACATGCAATGAAACTCACACTTCGAAAGTTTCACATCCAACTTAGCCTCAAGTAATTTTTTCAGAATGGTTCGCACCAATGCCACATGTTCTTCCATTGTTTTAGTGTAAATCAGGATATCATCTAAGTATACCAAAATGCCGTGGTATAAATGTTCTTGCAATACTTCATTTATAAGTTGCATGAAAACGGCGGGTGCTCCTGGCAGTCCAAATGGCATAACGTTAAAATGGAAGCTTCTAAGGGGGCAATTGAAAGTAGTTTTCCACTGATCCCCCTCTCTAATCCAAACCCAATAGTAAGTTTCATGTAAATCCAATTTAGTGAAACAATGGCCGATTGCTAATGTTGCTAACAAATCATTGATTAACGGTAGGGGGTATACATTGTCTACACAAATGGCATTGAGCCCATGAAAGTCAACACAAGGGTGTAATCCACCATCGTTTTTCTCGCGAAAATAGGGGCAGCTATATGTGATCTCCCTGGTTGAATAAACCCATGAGCCAGATTATTATTGATGTATATTCTCATTTCTTCCATCTCCTTTGGAGTCATTGCATACATTCTTGGTTTTGGAAACTTCGCCCCAGGAATCAGATCAATTGCACAATCAATTGTTCTATGCAGTGGTAATGTTTCACATTCCTTTTCACTAAATACATTTGACAAATCTTTATATACATCCGGGTAGGGTATTGGTTCTAATTCAACCACAGCTGTTACAGCTTCTCTATTTTGCAGGTATGGAGGAGGCATAGGGTCAACTACAATTCGAAACTTCCAGAACCCATCCTCCCACCATATTGGAGGCTTCCATTTGTCCAACCATACTAAATCCAAAATGAGCGCCTCCCACATGTCTGGTACCACAATAAATCGTAAAGACTCCCAATGACTCCCTATGTCCATCTTGACAGGGGTTGTAATTACAGTGGCAGGACCCCCACCCTATAACGAACCATCAACTTGTTCAAATCACATACGCTTGGGCAAATCCTCCACTGATAACTGCAATTCAACAATTACCCTTTTACTGATTAAACACCAAGTAGATCCAGTGTCAATCAATGCTCCATACTGACCTCTTACTTTACTTATTTGATTCTCCAATACTACTGGTATAATAAATGGACGGACAGGATTACTCATCAAATCATCCTCCTCCAGACTGTCCTCTCCACTATCATATAGCCCCGAGACTACTCTGGGTGGTTGTGTCTTTCTCTCGTGAGTACTTGACATTACATTTGTATCCACCTTTTGTGATACACATTGAGATTTTTCAGAGCTACCCAACCCTTCTCTTGTACCACGTGCCATACCACTACCTTGTACATTACTACTGGTGGGGCCAGCAACCCGAGCCACTTGTTTTCTATAATCAATTCCGATAGATGGACATTCTACCGCCCGATGTCCCAAACCCTGACATCGAAAACACCTCATCAACACTCATTCTCTACCATTACCTTTACCCTCTTCTCCCATCTTACCTCATGCTATTAATGCTGCCATCTTCTGTTTTCTGGGGCCCAACAATGCAGGACGAAATTCCCGTATCCAACATCCAATTCTAAAACCGTTTTATATCATTCCCCCAGTTTCTGGGCAACCCCCCTGTAAAGACAAGCTTGCCTTAATTCTTGTCGAAAGCCCATGTCACACTGCACCAACGGATGGAAAGAGGATGTAAAACGGAGAGAAACACTTGCCATCCGTTGGTTAACGCGATGCATCCATTCTGTACTCACTGCGTCCGTTTTTCTTCCTCTCTATCCGTCCAGCATCCGTCGACTGAGGTTCCATCCGCTTAAAAAGTTTTGAGCTGCTCAAAACTTTTTCAGCGGAAAATGTATCCAACGCGTCCGTTCTGCATCCACAATGCATACGGGGAACATCCGTTCTGTATCCGTCATCATCCGTTACACATCTGCAACATCTGCTAGGCATCCGCTGTGCATCCGCGCAACTCAAATCCGCTCCAGCGGTAAATGGACACAGGGAGGAAGCGGAACGGACGCACAGCATTAGTAGCACGGACGGAGAAAGGATGAAAGCGGATGCAGCTCGCAAACAAAGCATTTAAAATGTAAAAAACGTTCGCAGAGGGGACCTATCTCGGATATTAAGGATGTCTAGAGGATGTCTAGAGGATGCAAAAGGACACCTAGTGGAAAACCTATATTGCCTATAAAAAGGGGGAGCAACTCACCTGGATCTCACTTTCAGTCCAGCAGCCCTGCTGTGCAGTCCTCTGCAGCCTTCATCTGGCTCTTGCTCTTCCACAGCATCCAGTCATGTCCACCATGGATCGTAACACAGTCCTTTTGGTAGCCACCATCATTCTGCAACAGTGCGAAGCCATCTACAGGCTCTTTCAACTGTTCTACGGGAAGAAAAGGAGGTGGCCAAGAAACGTCTGGGTCCGAACGTGGATCGGGAGAAGAGCAGAGTACGGACTGTACAACAAGCTGATGGTGGAGCTGAGGAACGAAGACACTCGTGCATTCCAGAACTTCATGAGGATGCCTCCAGCCATGTTTGACGAAGTTGTGGAGCAGCTGACACCCAGGTTGACCAAGCAGAGCACCAACTTCTGGCCCAGCCTGGAACCTGGGCTCAAGGTGGCACTGCCTCTGTGCCACCTGGCCTCAGGGACCACCTACAGGAGAATGCAGTACGGCTGGAGAGTGCCACACAACACCATCAGCATTGTGGTCAGAGAAGTGGTGCAGGCCATCATCAAAGAATACCTGGAGGAGCTCCTCCAGTGCCCCTCCACTGAAGAAGGCTGGAAGAAAGTTGCAGAGCAGTGGTATCAGAAATGGAACTTCCCCCACACCGTTAGAGCCATCAATGGCAAGCATGTGGCCTGCAAAGATCCAGCCAAGTCAGGGTCCACTTATTTCAACTACAAGGGCTTCTTCAGCATCATCTTCTTCTCCATGGTCGATGCTGACTACAAGTTCATGTACATCGATGCTTCAGGCAACGGGTCAGCTTCAGATGCCCAGGTATACAACGCCAGTGACCTTAAGGAGGGGCTGGAATGCAACCTCATCATGGGCTTCCCAGATCCAGAACCCCTGCCCAACGACACGCAAGATGTGCCCAACTTCATCGTGGGGGATGACGCCTTCTCCCTCAGAACCTACCTCATGAAGCCATACACTTCCAGACTCCTCACCCGTGAAGAGAGGATCTTCAACTACAGGCTGTCCAGGGCAAGGCGGGTGGTGGAGAACGCCTTTGGCATCCTGGCCAACAGGTTCCAGGTACTTCTCACCACCATGCAGCATCACCCAGAGACTGTGAGGAGGATCATGGAAGCTTGCTGCATCCTGCACAATCTCATGCGCACCCGCTACCCAGTCTTGCAGAACAGGCTTGTGGACCTCCAACAAGGCAATGGGGACATGGAGCCTGGGGAATGGAGGCAAGGGTGAAACCTGATAGACATTGAGGATGTGCAAGGCCCCAACAGAGCCTCACGTGAAGGGAAGAAGCAGCGCAACCTCCTGAAACACTGGTGCAACTCCCCAGATGGAGCAGTGGAGTGGCAAGACAGGATGATAGATGCTTAATGGATGCTTCCTTCAGCCTGTCTCATCACACTGATGAGATTGGGCCATGTATGTTGGGTGGGCCTACAATGAACAGGGCATTTAATAAAGAGTTGTTTTTATGTTGACATGTGTGGATCAATGCTTACATTGTTATTGAAAATGAAGGGCCAAAGGTGTGGCACCTGGAAGGGTGGACCATACAGTCCCACTATGCTTGCACTGGAGGTTTATCTATCCCACAGCTATTACCCATCCCAAAGGTATCCCTGCCCATCCCACAGGTATCCCTGCCCATCCCACAGCTATTACCCATCCCAAAGGTATCCCTGTCCATCCCAAAGGTATCCTTGCCCATCCCAAAGGTATCCCTGCCCATCCCACAGCTATTACCCATCCCAAAGGTATCCCTGCCCAAACCAAAGGTATCCCTGCCCATCCCACAGCTATCTTAACCCATCCCACAAGCATGAAAAGGCTTAAACCATTTCTAAAAGTTTGCACCAAGATAAATGAAGCAAGTGTGTGAAGCAAAGATAATCTTTATTAATAACAAGCTGTAAAAGAAAAATGACCCAAGTCAAGTGTCCAAATAAAGTCTACAGGTAGCCATCCAGTCTCTGGCACTCTTATCGGTCACTCGGAGGTGTGCCCAGTCTCAGGGGTGAAGGGTCCAGGTGCTGTGGAGGTGGCTGCTGCTGGAGTGCTGGTCTGAGGCGCCACTGGGGTGCCTGGCCCCGAGAGGACAACAGGGGACAGTGTGTTGAGGAAGCTCTCGGACAGCTGGCTCAGCCCCGTGATGTTGAGAGCTCCTTCCTCCATGCCATGGGGTGTCAGCCCCAGTACCGATGACAGATGTACTGAGGCCGGGCTTGGCTGTGAGGTGGAGGAAGGACCAGTGTTGTGGGGTTGTCTGGTCTGTAGCTGGGTGAGGACTGGCGTGGGTGGCATCGGTGGTGTGGGTGGCATTGGTGGCATCAGTGGCATCAGTGGCGTGGGTGGCATCGGTGGCATCAGTGGAACCGGTGGCAACGGTGGCGTCCGATGAACCTGTGCCTGGACTGGGAAGGGCTGCTGCCTGTGCTGCTGGACCTCCTAGTAGCCATAGCCCTAGTAGGTGAGGGCCTGTGGAAAGCCTTGGAATGGGAGTGACATCACCTGGGGTGGAGGAGCAAACCTGGACTGGGTGGGAGCAGGTTCATCTGGATCTGGAGGGTTGTGAATCAGATCGGTCATCCTGTCCTTCACCACCTGGTACTGGGGTTCTGCCATGTTCATGAGGGTCTGGTGAGGAAGGGCTTGCGGTTGGAGGATGAGGAGTCGGTGTGGACCAGCTGAGAGAGGAGATCTATGCTGCTCCTGATGGTGTCTCTTATCTCCAGCAGGACAGTGTGGCTCTTTCCCTCCTGTCTGGCTCTCTGCCTTTCTGTGGAGGTGGAGCTGGGGGTGGATGCGAGTTGGACTGTAGTGGAAGTGCCGTCTCCTTTCTCCCACTGCGCCAGGGAGACCTCCACGTGCTCCACCACGGGTAGTACAGCTGTCGGCGGGTTCTCCGTTGTGGCACGCTCCACAGACACCTGCCTGGAGACAGGAGCTGACTCTCGGCCAGAAGAGGAGTGGCTCTTAGCAGGCTGCCTGAGAGAGAGGGTTGTCAGAGGGGCTGCTCCTCAGTGGTGGATCTCACCCTCCAGGAAGCTGCACTTGGCCATGACGTAGTTCTCTCTGTTCGTCAGCTTGACAGCGGCCTGGCCAGATTTCTTGAGGTGCAGCTTCCCGTACCAGGTGTGCATGTGCTTCCACCAGCCGAGGAGCACCTCCAAAGTGTAGCCCAGGCTCTCCGCCTTCTCTCTCCAAGCAGCCTGCTTCCTTTTGGTGTCCCTATAGAGCCTGTGTCCCTTCCGCCATAAATATTCATTCTCTCTCAGCCACTCCAGCACCTCATCCTCATGTTCCTCCTCGATGCTGTATTGACTCCTCTCCCGTTCTCGCGTATGCCTCTTCCTCCCTTTGGCAGGACCACATGGGCCCTCATCAGAGGGGCTTCCAGGTTGTAGGGGCTGCTCCTCCACACCACCACCAGCAGCAGCAGCAGCACCAGCACCAGCAGCAGCAGGACCAGGATCAGCAGCAGCAGAGTAAGCACCAGCAGCGCCAGCAGGACCAGCAGGACCAGGAGCATGAGCAGGACCAGGAGCACCAGCAGGACCAGCAGGACGAGGAGCAGCTTCAGCAGAGTAAGCACCAGCAGAAGCACCACCGCCAGAAGCAGCATCAGCAGAGTAAGCACCAGCAGAAGCACCACCGCCAGAAGCAGCATCAGCAGAGTAAGCACAAGTAGAAGCACCACCGCCAGAAGCAGCAGCATCAGCTCCTCCAGAAGCAGAAGCAGCAGAAGCCCGAGCCCCAGAAGAGCGAGCCTGTGCTGCAGAAGCCCCAGCAGAAGCAGAGTGAGGGCCAGGGGGTGGGAGGGTGGCCCTGTCCCTCTTGCCAGGGCTGGCAGCAGATGGCTGAGGCTTTCTCTTCTTCCCCATGGTTTTGGGGTTGCTGGCTGGCAGGAGGCTAGGCAGGCTGGCAGGCAGGCAGGCTGGCTGGCAGCAAGGCTGGCAGGCAGGCAGGCAGGCAGGCTGGCTGGCAGGCAGGCTGGCAGGCTGGCAGGCAGGCGATGTGTCTGGAAGCAGGTCTTTCCTCTGAATGTTGACCTGCTTGGGAGCTGCTTTCCTTTATATCTGCGAGGCTGACGCAATGCATCCTCGCCGCATGCGCAGTGAACGCTAGGCATCTGCTAGGCATCCGCTAGGCATCCGCTAGGCATCCGCTAGGCTTCCGCTAGGCTTCCGCTCTGCATCCGCTTCATCCGCTCGGCATCCGCTCGGCATCCGCTGTATCCATTCCGCGTCCGCTTTGCTGCGCTCCCCCAGAAGCCTTGCGGATGTGCCATCCGCTCTCATCCGCTTCCATCCGCTAGGCTTCTGTGGAGCATCCGCTTTCCATCCGCCCTGCGTCCTCCCCCCGTCCGTTCCTTTCCGTGTTGTCCGCTCTAGTTATGCAAATTTGGGGCACTTTTGAGAGCGGATAACAACGGATGGAACATTTTTCTCGTCCGCTGTGTCCTTTTTACAAACGTTTTGCATCCGTCGGCCAGTGTGACAGGGCCTTAAACCAGATCTAAACTCTCTAATCAAAATTTTTTAGGCCAGGTGTGTAACCAAGTTGTCAACTGTTGAAACTCTCTTACATATTCTAAAGCTGGTCTGCCCTCCTGCCTTAATGACATTAATGCTTCTTCATACTGATGAATCCTTGACCTATCTTCAAACTGAACCCTAAGTGCATCGAAAAATAATCCAATATCAATCAATTCCTTCTCATGCACTGTGCAATTCTGCCACCCAATCGGCAGCGTCACCTGTTAAAACTGCCATTATAGTGACTATGATAGACCACTGCAAAGGGTAGCAATTTGAATATAACTCCAGATGGTTCACAACTTGGCTTAAAAATAATGACAACCTGTCAGGATTCCCATTGAATGATGTGTTTATAGGTGGACCCAAACCATGTGTTGGGGCCAATACCCAGATACCCCAGACGGATGCCATGATGATACTGGTTGCCTACTCTCCATCTGCCCATCTCTACAGTCTACTCTGGAGCCTACCGGTTTAGAAGTTTTACTCCAAGCTCCCGATACTCCTACCACATCTGCTAATGATTCATCTACCTCCGCAGAAAAGTCTCCCTCCGACCTCCTACCCAAATTCCTACTTTATCTTGCACTTGAACTGAAGAAGGATGTGTTCTCAGTCCTAAGTTCCTTCCCGGACTTTCCCAAACACTCTGGGGAGTGGAGTCTCGAATACTCAGTTCACCATACTTGACACAAAGCAATTCCAAAGTACAAGCGTTTAAACTGGTGGTGGAAGTGCTCCACTCGTCCTCATCAGCAATCCAACGTTCCCGCCATTTTTCAAATGTTCTGGAGGCCATTAGCACAAAAGTGGGAGGCTTCCCTTGTGAAACCTTCCCCGCAATATCATCCCTCAACTCCAATCCTGACTTCCATCCCTTCCATATTTTCGGCCGTACTACACATTGAGAATCTACTTCAGGCCTTGCATTATCTGAATGCACACTTTCAATGGGGAAAACAGTATCATCCAATTGGGTTGAGGGTTGCTCAGGCAATGCAACATCCGCCCCAATGTCCGAAACATCTGCCAAACCCCCGTCAACATCGGTACCTTCAGCCATGATATCCTAGAGGAATAATTTAAAAAAATGGGGAGAGAGCTGTCTTTCCTCTCAACCGCTCGATAGGCCAAATGCGTGGAATCAAGGAAAATACAAACACTTCATTGTTTTAATAAACAAAAAGCTTTTTAATTCCTTCTTCTGCAAGAACACCAAGAAAATAGTCAAGCAATAAAAATAAAGTCAGCTCTAAACTGAGTTCCACAGAATCCTGTATTTATAGCAATTTCCCCCTTATTACTCAGTATTATTCATTATTACCTCTTATTACCCAATTACGTTCATCATGGTTAATTCCCATAGCCTAATTACTCCACCATTAGTTAAATTCACATTGACAGTCCCATAACAAAACTGCTTCCTCAATACACCCTCTGTGTTTATTATTCAGGATTGTTGCTGGTGGATTTGCATCGCCATCCTTCCCAATCGACCCATCACCAGAGCTCTGTTGGACTCTTGTGTTGCATGGTCGTGACACTCCAATAGGTATGGAGAAGCAAAATGCAAGGTGGACTTCAATGGATGAATATAAAGGAGGGTATTTTTCATATATATATATATATATATATATATATATATATATATATATATATATTTGTTTTCTTAGGCTTTCGCGGGTACTTACATGTGTGCTGTTTAGCTTCCTTCGGGTATTATCCCACGTCATTGTAGTTCTGTTAAAGTTGTAGCAACGTTTCAGCAGAATCTCATCTGCCATCCTCAGGCTTCTGTATAGAGTTAGTTCCTGGTTTCAAATTTGAGGCTAGTCCATTCTGATTGGCTGGGAGCCTGGACCTGTGTTCATTGGACTTGGAGTTTGATTGATTGGTGTTTCTGGTTTCTTCTGTCTGTTTTGTGGCTTTGATTGGCTGGCAACACTCTGTTCTTGTGTTGGAGGCTTTCAGTGCAGCTTGGCTCCGTGTGAAGGGACGGCTGCTCTTCATTAGCAAGCTGCTATTCATTAGCAAGCTGGGTTTCACCTGGGTGCCTGGTGGGGGGGTGTTTGGGTTGGAGCTATCAGAGTGAGTCTGTTTTTGTCCAGGTGTTTGCCTGGCTTGTGGCATGGAGATCTTTCTATTTGAGAGTGCAGGCTTCCAAATGATTGACAGTCTGGTGGAATCATCTCTTCTATTCATGTTGTCAGGTCTTTTTTCAATCCCTTCACACGGAGCCAAGCTGCACTGAAAGCCTCCAACACAAGAACAGAGTGTTGCCAGCCAATCAAAGCCACAAAACAGACAGAAGAAACCAGAAACACCAATCAATCAAACTCCAAGTCCAATGAACACAGGTCCAGGCTCCCAGCCAATCAGAATGGACTAACCTCAAATTTGAAACCAGGAACGAACTCTATACAGAAGCCTGAGGATGGCAGATGAGATTCTGCTGAAACGTTGCTACAACTTTAACAGAACTACAATGATGTGGGATAATACCCGAAGGAAGCTAAACAGCATATATATATATATGTATGTATGTATGTATGTATGTATGTATGTATGTATATATATATATATATATATATATATATATATATATATATATACACACACACATACATACATACATACATATATGTATTCATAACTATGTTTTTACTTATACCTATTATCTTGTAAGCAATTGACAAACCAAATAAAATAAAAAATAAAAATAAAGTAGAAAATCGGAGGCAGAAATCCACAAACACCTCTGTTAATGGGCCATTAAGGCATGGGCCAGTCTACTCTACAAAACAAAGATCTACCTTTTACATATTAACATTCTTGTAATACCCTAACCTGATTGGCTGAAACGAACTACACTGTGATTGGCCGAGACGCACAATGGTGATTGGTTAGTAAGGAATCTCCTGCGATTGGACGAACCGATCGCGGGAGATTCAGAAAACTGTCATTGGGTAGGAGCTGCCGCGGCTCGCTAAGGGCTACACAGATCTATACCTTGAATAAAGAGCTGAAGTTACGCTGGTCTGCTGTCTCCTGATTTCCCATGCTTCTACACTGGTGACGAGGATGGGATTCTGAGACAAAGAGACCAGTCGGGCATGTGGCAACCGAGCTGAACAACCGACGAGATGGCCGGCAGCAACTCGCCACCCGCACCATTCAACCAGGCAACTGAGGACTGGGAATCTTACATCGATAGATTCCTCATGTTCCTTGAGAGCAACAATCTCAAGGATACAAATGACCACCGAAAGAGAGCTGTGTTCCTGACCCATTGCGGACCAGCTGTATTCAAGATGGCCAAAGCATTGGCCAAGCCAGAGGACGTGATGGAGATGACTTGGCCAGATCTAGATCGATTACTTTGGAACCACTATGCCCCAGCCGTGCCAAACCTGATCCGGCGACACAAATTCTACTGTTGGGATCAAAAGGACAGAGAGAGCATCGGGGATTTTGTGGCAGCATTGAGGAACATCGGAGGTGCGTGTGGCTTTTCAGACATGGACGAGGCTCTGAGGGACTGCGTGGTTCTCAGTCTCAGAGACCCCGTACTCCAGAGCAGGCTAATGGCTCGGGCAGACATTACAGTTACCAAAGCCATTGCTGAAGATGCGACTAATGTATGCAAGGGACCGGCCAACGACATCGGAGACCAACACATCCGCCGAAAAGCGAACTGAAACTGGTCACAAAGAAACAACGGCGCATCACGAGGATGTCGATCTATCACCCAACACCGACGATGAGGAAGAGGAGATCCACAGATTGCAAGCAGAGCGAGACCGGCGGAGAAGTCGGAAGTTGGGCTTCCAGTGTGCCTGTTGCGGCGGCGACCACCCTCGTTCTGAGTGCCGGTTCTTAGACGCCATTTGCCGGTACTGTGAAAAATGGTGGCATATTGCCAAGGTCTGCCACAACAAACAGAACTTCAGCCCAAGATGACGCAACAACACGCCTCCCAGAAACCGAGACAGATTCACAGAAAACCGATGGAACCGTGAAAACCAAAGCAAGTGGCTCAGCGAGACCAGACGACGGGAAGAAACCTATTAAACGGTCACAATCGGCCATTCAGACAACTCACACGCAAGAAAAGTACATGTGCAGGTCAGCATCGAAGGCAGGCCATGCAAAATGGAGGTGGACTCCGGATCATACCTTTCCATGGTGTCCTGGGACACAATTAAGAGGTTAGTGCCCAGCTTACAGAAACAAGAGCTGGAGAACCAGAGACTCACCATTAAAAACTATTAGGGGAACAGAATCCCCATAATAGGAATTGGACACTTCCATGTAACCTTCAAAAGGCATGGAAAAGTACTTCCACTCACTACTGTCGACAGAGACCGCCCAAGCCTGCTGGGTCTGGAGTGGTTCACGCCATTAGGGATTGAGGTGATGGGCATCAACCATGTCGAGGAAACAGACTGGGAAGAGGAGCTGAATAAGGAATTCCAAGAGGTGTTCGACGGACAATTAGGCAAGTACCAGGGGTCCCCAATATCATTTAGCTTGAACCCCAATATTGCCCCAATCCGGCTCAAACCAAGACGAGTTCCATTCACCCTCAAACCAAAAATAGATGAACGATTAGATAAGCTCATCACTCAAGGTGTCTTGGAACCAATAGATCATGCACGCTGGGAGACCCCAATAGTCACCCCAATCAAACCAGACGGGTCCGTGAGAATTTGTGGGGACTATAAAGCAACACTTAACAATGCACTGCAACAAAGTGCATACCCAGTCCTGGTGGTACAGCACCTCCTACACTCATTCGGGGGAGGAAAAGCCCGTCGATGCTGAGACTGCAGAAGCGCAAACTATCGTGGCCCACAGGGGGGCTTTCCGGTGCAAAAGGCTCCAATTCGGAGTCAGTGTGGCACCAGGAGTGTTCCAGAGTCTAATGGAACGGTCACTCCAAGGAATTAAGGGAGTTGTGCCATATTTTGATGACGTGTTGGTAGCGGCCAAAGACAAAAGACAATTGGGAAACCAATTCAGAGATGTCCTACAAAAATTTTAAAATGCAGGACTTAAAGTTAAAAAAGAAAAGTGCCAGTTATGCACTGAAAAGGTTGAGTTCCTGGGATATCTAGTGGACAAAGACGGAATCCACCCTACCCACAAAAAAATAAAAGCAATAAAGAAAGCCCCAAGACCTCAAAATAAGGCAGAATTACAAGCCTTTCTGGGACTAATCAATTTCTACAATGTATTTTTGCCACAGAAGGCAACAACAGCAGAACCTCTGCATAGGTTGCTCGACAAGATATCCGTTTGGTCCTGGGGCAAGCGGGAAGAGGCCGCCTTCCAGAACGTAAAAGTCCTCCTCACATCACAATCAGTCCTCATCCAGTACAGTGAAACCCTACCACTAACGGTAACTTGTGACGCCTCTGCATTTGGCATCGGAGTTATACTAAGCCATACCCTGCCAGACGGGAGAGAAGCACCGATTGCTTACTTCTCGAAAACATTATCAAAGACAGAAAGATATTATAGCCAGCTCAACAAGGAGGCACTTGCAGCGGTTCCCGGCGTAAAGCGTTTCATGAGTACTTATACGGTAGGGACTTCACTCTCATCACCGACCATAAAGCACTACTGGGGATCCTGGCAGGAAACTAGCCACCCCCAACATATTGTCTTCCTGGATGACAAGTGGTCTGAGTTCCTTGCCGCCTATACTACCATGTAATACATCGCCCAGGGAAATGCATCTCGCATGCCGACGCACTAAGCCATTGCCCCTTAATAGATTATGAAGATGACCCTGCACCCACCACATCCACCCTGTAAATAGAGACATTGCCCAACCTACTGACAACCACGTCAGACATTGTGAGAGAGATGAGCAAAGAGGGCAAACTGGCGCGAGTTTTGAACTAGGTGGGAAAAGGGTGGCCGGAAACAGAAAGCAGTGACCAGTTTAAACCCTTCTGAAACTGGCAAACTGAATTATCCTCCCAAAAGGGATGTATACTATGGGGCGATAGAGTGGTAGTTCCAGACAGCTTACAAAAAAAAATATTGCACATGTTGCATGAGGGACACCCGGGCATTGTGAAAATGAAATCCCTAGCCAGAAGCTACTTATGGTGGCCAGGGATAGACAGAACCATTGGAATCTGGGTGGCTACATGTGACAAATGTCAGCGATCCAGACCAAACCCGCCCGAAGCACCAACCCTCCAGTGGGAAACACCAAGGGGACCATGATTGAGGGTCCATATAGTCTTTGTGGGACCCACAAAAGGGCACACTTTCTTGATCGCAGTAGATGCTTACTCCAACTGGTTGGAGGTAAGCCTAATGCGATCTACCATGATGGAGGTGGTTAAAAAACAACTAAACAGACTTTTTGCCACCCACGTCCTACCTGACTTAATAGTATCTGACAACAGGCCACAATTTACGGCATTGGCATTCGAGCAATTCCTTGCAGAACGGGGAATCCAACACGCATTGACAGCGCCCGTTCATCCGGCGGCGAACGGGTGGGCAGAACGAATGGTCAGATACACCAAAGATGCTTTAGAAAAGATGGACACTGGTAACATACATGACAAAATAAATAAACTATTAACAATACAGCACCTAACACCAAATGCCAAAACTAATAAAAGCCCAGCAGAACTCCTGATGGGAAGAAAACTCCAATCCCATCTAGACAGACTTCACCCGACTTACAATCCAGAAAAACCACCAGACTCATCCAGCCGGTATCAGGTATTTAATCCGGGATACATGAACTATGGTAAAAAAATTTCAGGGGACCCACTATGGGTACCCGCTACAATAACACAAGTAACAGGCCCCCGGTCATACCGGCTGGAAACAGAGGACGGAAGAAACTGGAAACGACATGTCGATCAAATACGATCAAGAATAATTTTAAACAGCACCGAAAACCCACAAAACTCACAAACAGACTCTAATAAAAAAACTAGAGGGGGAGAAACCCCAAACAATCATCAAAAAGAAAGAGAAAATACGATTACAAGACAACGACAAACCGAACGGGCCCAACCAACACAAACCGAACCAGAAATACAAACACCGCTAAATAAAAGAAGAAACCAACAATACTCACTGGAAAATGAAGGCAGCCGAAGGGTACCAGAGGAAGATGGCCCACTCGGAACCTCGCCTGGAAGGAACAGTCAAGCCAGCTCAACCAGCCCGGAAAGACCGGCTGGGAACAAAGAAGCTGACAACTCGATCGAACCCAGTAGACCGGGTGGGAGTTGCGGCGAAAGGCCTGACTCACCCTTCCAGGTGGTTCCATGGAGAAGAGCGGGAGCAACGAAGATCCCTTCCGAACTGGCTGAAGACCACGCAGCAACTGAACAGCGCAGGTCAAGTAGGCAAGTAAAAAGCCCTGACTACCTACGCAACTACGTCACGTAGGATGGATCATACCAAGAGGGGAGGGGTGTTATATATTAACATTCTTGTAATACCCTAACCTGATTGGCTGAAATGAACTACACTGTGATTGGCCAAGACGCACAACGGTGATTGGTTAGTAAGGAATCTCCCGTGACTGGATGAACCAATCGTGGGAGATTCAGAAAGCTGTCATTGGGTAAGAGCCGCCGGCTAGCTCTATAAGAGCTGCCGCAGCTCGCTAAGGGCTACACAGATCTATAACTTGAATAAAGAGCTGAAGTTACGCTGGTCTCCTGTCTCCTGATTTTCCGTGCTTCTACACTACCTCCTTCAGGCAGAGCCATTGAATTGCTCTTCATTGCATCACCCAGCAAGTTTCAACCAAACTTATCACACATCCAACCTACAAAGCTGGCTATGACCTCTGATAGCAACCAATCAGGATACTCTTTCTGTGTCCCAGGAAGTTCAAAGCCCAGAGAGGGCATAAAACTCAGGCACTCTCAGTATCTCTCCCCTTTTTCACCCAGGATCTCCAAGCCATGTGGCCCTCTTCACCATGAAACCATCTTTCCAAACAATCACCATGTTTCCAGTGTCTTTCTTCCCCACTTGGAACTGAACCCAGAAGGGTATTGTTTCTGAGTGGAACACTTCTAAATTGAAAGCTGCACAAGAAGAATCCAGAGGCACTGCAAAGAGTAAGTGACCAGCTCCTCAAGCAAGTTGCAATGTGCTTCAAATGCGTAAAGGGCAAGTGGACAGGTACCGGAAGTTAGGCAGGCAGGAAGGGATCTTAGTAGGTTGCTAGAAGCCCTGATTTGAAACTCAAGTTCTCCTTTTCTCTGTGAATGTGAAAGGAGTTCATATTTTATTGGAGATGAAGTAAGCAGAACCAGTAAGCAGACCGTTTTAACGGTCTAAACCCTGACATTGTGACCAAGAGACATCTGAATTGGGAAGGTAAGAAAATGCTTGAATTTCCACCCCACCCCACCCCCCAAAAATGGCTGTTCAAACAAGACAGGCAGGATCGCAAAACCAACTAAGCCAACTAAGAATAAACAACTCCTTTCTTCTGCTGCTGGGGGCCCAAAGGCAGAAGCTCCCTTGCTGAATTGGACCACAGTTGCTATCTGCAGAGAAGGCTGAGGGACGGGTGCGTAGCAGTGAAAAACTGTTGGGGATGAAGAGAAGAAAACTGTACAGAAGAATAGAATCCACTCAACAGTATCTCTTTGTTACACATGCAATGTTTGCTTATGTTTTCTTTTAACATGTGGGACCCAGCTGAATAAAGCGTTACATTTGTTATAACATTTTCAGATATATACAATCTTGTACAAACTAGAAAAGCAGCAACCAGTGCCAGCCCTACCTTTTGGCTAAGTGAAACTGCTAATGTAGGGCAGAAAATGGTTAACCGTGGATTTGGTTTCTGTACCAACAAAAAAAGGCTTGAGAGATTTTCTTCCACATCTGTTCAAATGTCTTGTCAGGTTTGAGGTGGTATGTGCTTTGATTTGGCTGGATGGGTGATGCAATTTGCTGCTTGACCTGAGGTCATTTGAAAACCCAAATTATTTTGCTTAGAAGTAAACTGGTTCTAAAAATGCCTGACTGAGGTTTCCTTATGATTCATTACTATGAAATGCCATTTCTATTGTCATGCACATGTACAAGGATTATCTGTCAGGATATACAAGCATACAATGAAAAGCGGGCCATAAGCAGGCCTTCTATAAATCCATGTGTTTTTTCTGTGTTTCCTGCAAGCATGCTCATAGGTGCAGAAATAACCAACCAGCCAAAAGCATCACACAAGAGGCCACAGCTGAATTATTAGCAGCTCCTCCTAAATAACATTCATATGCCTCCAGTTATTCTAGGGATAGCTCTACATCTCTTCCCTGGGATTCACCAGGCAAGAAAAGAAGGCTGGGGGTGGGGGGTGCACTCCAGATGGCCAGAGCCGGCTGTATTTGTGGTACAAGCCTCAGCTCCAACAGATGTGCCAGGACGCCATATTGCAGACACAGATGTAGGAGTCAAGTGCTCTGTGAAGACATTACATCTTCTTTGGAAAATGAATTAAAACACACACGCACATGCATGCGCACACACATATGCATACTCATGAGCAAAAATATCACTCCAACTACACTGGGCAAGAAATCTGCAGCATCTGTGCAGGTTGGAGAGAGAAATATATTCTCTTAGATTACACCCCCCATTTGTGCTACACACACACACACACACACACAGAGAGAGAGAGAGAGAGAGAGAGAGAGAGAGAGAGAGAGAGAGAGACGCTGCTGAATCTAAAGCATTTCAGAATATTTTGGATCAAAATCCACCCAGGATTTGCAGAGGCAATTAAAAGGGTTTTCTGCTGCATGCAAGTGTGATTGCTCCTCCTTGTTCATGTTTTAAAAAAATCTAAAGAATAACACTCAGCATGGCAGCAGATCCAGGCAGGACTGTCCAGAGATGGCTAGCCAATTGATTCTATAATTTCTGTTGTTTACATGAGAAAAGATAGATGGTACAGCATTGGACTGGGAGAATCTGGAACGATTCCTGGCTTCACCATAGGCTTCCCCACACTGCCATAGACTCAATATTGTTTTGTATTCCTATCTGCAAAGCAGACCAGTAATTCTCAGTAGCAGCAGCACCAATGATATCTTAGGATTTTATTCTGGGAAGACAGGCCATGTTTTAACCATTTCGTGTAACAGAGAGGTTTATCTATTCCATTCACAGCCAGATTCAGGCCCTCTTATGGCTGGCATTCGAAGCCCTAAACCTACATAGAAGAAAAGGGGGGCTCAGACCCCAACTGAAGTCCTGAGACAGTAACTTTTCATAAACACACAAATACACAAACAGACACAAACATTCAGAGATCCTTTTTAAAAATGGTACTTGTTTCAGACCCTACACATCTAGTGCCTCATCTTAATATTTAGACACTGTAATTTAGGATATGATCCGTGATTTTCATTCAAATCAATAAAACTGACACATATATAACAGCAAATAATTATCCCCAATTATTTTAATTCCATTTCTAATTTACATTCAAATGAAGAAGAAAACAATGGAATATTACAGTGAATTTCTTACCTTAACATTTAAGAATATGGGATTATGAGTCATTCCCATTCAAGTATTAAAATATTAAGAAATAAAAAGCTATAAATTGTTAAACGGTGTGGCTTGATTGCTTGAGCATTTTGTTCTTCTTTCCCATCTGGAACACTTTAAATTTCTATTTATTACTATCAGCTCAATCTTCACAGTATTTAAATTACTTTGTATAGGCTCTAAATCTAAATCAGAAGAATGTACCTTCTTTGGTCTGAAGACTTTACTTGGTCTTTGAGGATAGGAAGGGCAGGTCTCCAATATGTGGGTGGAGTCCAGCTAAAATGTTTTTTTTAATTTTAATTGTAAATATTAATGCCATAATGTGTTCAGTTATTCTTTCCACTGCTCCTTACTGTAACCATTGTTGATTTTGCTGCATCTGGGAATCAATTTACTAAATGTACAGCCCACTCCTTCAAACAGCTACCCAGGAGAGTGTCAGCTCACTTTAGAAACTTGTCTTCCTCATAATTCCTTCCACTCAGCCAGCCACATTTAGAATCGCTAAAATTTCTTTGTTTTGTTTTAAAAAGCAAATGCTGGTGAAGAGTCAAGTTGCTTCTGTTTTCATATAGCAAAAGTCCTTTAAGATGCAGATAAGACAAATATACTTGTGCTTTATATGCTCCTTTCAATATGCCCACTTGGCAAAGGTTTTATCCTTAACCTCCTTGAAGTAAGATTTCTCCAGCTGGCATATCAGGAAATATTTAAAATGGCAGCTAGCTGGTTCTTCTTTGCACTCTGTATTTATTTTTCACCAAGAGAGATGAAAAGAAAACCAGCCACAGTACAGGAAATGGCAAAAGTACTCTTCAGGAGCCTGAAAACCACCATGGCAAATCAACAACATTGCCCAGAAGCAGAAAAAGAAAGATGCTTTCATCAATGGGACTAAAGCAATGATTGAGCCAACTGAAGACAAGAAATGCCACCCTGAAATGAGATGCCTGAAGGTGGGTGCCCATTTGAGAGTGGCAAATTGCATGAAAGGGTACAATGATACTTACAGGTTCTAAGACAGAAATTCCTTTAAATCATAAAGAAATAAAGGGAGTTGTAGCATAGTATGGTTAATATATTGTAGTATAGTTGTACCAAATTTGTTTCATTTAAAAGTAAGTGCTGTTCTTCAAAACTGTAAACTCAAGTTGTTTACAAACACTAAAATCTCTAAAAATAAAAGCAAACCAACTTTAGAATACAAAAAAATTAATGATTATTAAATTACTTTAAAAAGACAGACTTGGGAAATTAATTCATGTATTAAATGATAACGGTAATCTTCGTAAACAAAACAAAAGCTTTGTTCAGCACAGAACTGAAACATTTGAACATATTCTAGATTAGAATACAAGCCTGGCCCAGGGAAGATAAAATGAGGCTATCTTTGCCTGAGGCTAGAAAGCTATAGGCCCCAGACATGTTCCATTGGGCAGAGGATTCCAAGGCTGGGTAAAAGGGATGGTACTGAAAAGCAAGAGTGGCCCTGCCACTTCTCACCTATCTGTTCACTGAATATGCTCGGTTGCTTCAGTAGTCCTGAAGAAAATTTTGGAATTTAAGGGTGGTGGTTTTTGAGTGGTCCAATGAGTTGAGCTTAGCAGCAGAGAAAGCCATTTATCTGGAAATAATGTGCCATGTTTGCCACCACTACTTGAAGGTGAAGGTAAAGGATCTATTGTGGGTAGAATCAGAGATGTGTTCAGAAATGTAAAGATGTGTATGCATTCCACTTCTCTCTAATCATCACCCAAGCTCCATTTGACTTTAGGTTTTTAAATTTCTTTCAAACCCAGCCTTCCTGGCCACCCATTTTTGAAATTACCTTCTCCCAAATTTCTAACCAAATAGAAAAAAGGAGAGCAGATCTCTACTATACAACTCCAGAATGTTTGGGTTTTTTTAATATTCTATTTATGTATTAACTATATATACCACCATCACATGGATTCCTGGTGGTTTCTATTATCTTCTACAAAATCAACCACACAAAAACATTAGAAAGAGCTATTAACCCTCTTCCAGAGTTTCTGCTGCTAGCAACATGCTATAAATTAAAGGCTCTTCAAAAACACTCTGTTTTCACTGCTTTCCTAAACATCATCAGAATGGAGGACATCTGGATTTGGGGGCAGGGGAGCTATTACCAAAGGATGCAGCAAAGACTGAGAAACATTGTCTCCTACCTCTCCCCCCCACCACCACCACCACAAAAAAAATCTCACATAAGTAGCAATCCATCTCAGTTCAGGACAACATTGCTTTTGCCAGTTTTATTCAAGTCCAATTTAAGTGGTTGTTATCACCTTTAAAGCCGGTCATGGCATGGGAAAAGTTATTTGACAGGGTCCTGATGGGGACACTGTTTTGGGGCTGAGTGGTGGAGCAATAGGGAAGATGCCACCATCGTAGCATTCTTGACATTTTTTTGCACCTAATGCTATTATTTTAATATTTATGATTTTAACTATAAGCCACCCAGAGTCACTTTGCAAAGTGAGATGGGTAGCATATAAATTCAATAAATAAAATAAAGATTGACACTTCTTGAAAAAGATCCAGATGGAACCCTGGGTGTTCAGCCATAAAGGGCTCTGCAAATTGAAATCAGTATTTTATATTGCTCTTGGGACACTATAAGAAGCCAGTGCAACACCTGCAACTCCAGGGTCATGAGATTACGGGGGCTCTTGCTCATCAACATTCAATTGATACCAATTGTAGCTTTTGAATAGTCTCTTCCTGAGTAACGTGTTGATCCTTGCCATGATCAGGACATGGCTACTGATTTTCTCCCTTCAGATAGGAGCCATCTGAAGGAGTAGCTCCACTTTTCAGAAGCTCCACTTTTCACAGTATTCTGAATAAAATGAAGGATGCCTGTTGAGGTAATTCCCCATTAGGAGAATGAGTACATACAAGGAGACATATTTGAGAGTAGTGTTTGAATAATACACATACACAGCACACAGATACACTGTACAGTAAATGTAGGTTTTTACTTCCAGAAACGTTAAGCAAAGTCCAAACAAGCAATCCAAAGTCATTCACAAGTAAATCAGTCAGTTTTCAATCCAGGGATAATCCAATAACAAATTCCAGTGTCAAAAACAATTCAATATCAGACTTACATTAAATCCAGAAATAGCAGTCAATTCGGAAAAATGGCAATACTCTTCAACAGAAGCAAACTGTCAGTCCCTCCCCTTGATGAAGGACATGTTGGCCCACTTGGCCAAAGGGAAAATTTTTACAAAACTCGACTTGAGAGAAGCATACTACCGGGTTCGAATTAAGGAAGGGGATGAATGGAAAACTTCTTTTAATTGCCCAATGGGTTGTTTCCAATTCAACATTCTTCCATTTGGCCTATAGGGGTCCCCTGCAGTATTCATGCAAATTATCAATCAGGTGTTGCATGGACATCTATACAAAGGGGTGTTGGTTTATCTTGATGATATCCTTATCTACACAGAGACTCGTGATGAACATGTGAAACTAGTGCGGTCAGTTCTGGAAAAATGTCGAGCCGCTAAGCTGTATGCAAAGTTGTCCAAGTGTGAATTCCACCAGGAAAAGATTGACTATTTAGATTATCTCATCTCACATGAGGGCATAGAAATGGATCCGGGGAAGGTTCATGCCGTTTTGGAATGGGCCCCTCCCCACACCAGGAAACAACTTCAAAGTTTCTTGGGGTTCGCCAATTTTTACTGTCAATTTATCCCTGCTTTTGCGAAGATCGTAATGCCTATCACAAATCTCCTAAAAACCAAAGGGGACATGAAACCAAAGCCCAGTAAACCACTGGAGTGGTCCATGGAATGTCAAGCCACTTTTGAAAAGCTGAAACAACTGTTTGCTGCTGAACCAGTACTCAAGCACCCAGACATGGACGCTCCTTTTGTAATCCAAGCCGATGTGAATGACTTAGTAGTTGGGGCGGTTACTACAAGCAAACAAAACGGGGACTCTGCAACTATGTGCATATACTTCCCATAAACTAACTGAAACCAAAAGAAGATGGGCCATCTGGGAAAAAGAAGCTTTTACAGTTCGCTGGGCTCTGTTAACTTGGAGGCATTTCTTAGAAGGGGCAAAACATCCATTTGAGGTGTGGACAGATCATAAAAATGTGGAGGCTTTGAAACACCTTGGAAGCTGTCTCCCAAGCAAGTTCGCTGGGCGCAGTACATTAAGCACTTTAATTTTTCATTGAAGTACATTCCAGGGGAGAGGAACTTCATGGCAGATGCTTTATCTATATTACCTCAATATAATAGTGCTCGCCAAGAAGTGGTAGGCTGATTGTCCCAACCAAACAGTTGGCAGCTCCAGTGGTTACCAGAGCCCAGAAAAAGAAGAAGGTTGATTTATCAAATGATTTGACTGCACAATTAAGAGATGCTCTAAAACTTGATGATTGGTTCCTTGCTCACTCAAATAACTGTACGGTTAGAGATGGATTGGCATGGATGGGGGCCAAATTATATGTGCCAGTGAAGCTGAAAAACCCAGTGGTGAACCGTGAGCACTACAGCTGGACCTTCACCTCAGCCCTCACTCTGAAATGCAGAGCTGGGGAAGTTTTCTGTGTATGAGGCAAACTTCTTGGGGTCCAGAATGGCAAGGAACATCAGTTTTTCATGATCCTTGAACCTGTTCCTCAGCTGAGTGAGAATGTTGTCCAGGATTTCACTGTGCAGCTGCTGGTAGGACTTCACGAAGGCTTATGATCTTTTGTTTTTGTCCTGCCCACTTAAAATCAAACCGTGATTGGTCAGTTTTCCCATCACTCTCCAAACCAAAACACAGAGCTTGGTCTTCCCCTGGATTCATGAAGTCCTAACCAATTAATGAGCCAGCTAACCAGGCTTTGATAGAGACGGACAATTCTGATTGGATAATATGTTTCAGGACAGTAACCCTTTCATTGCTGATGTGAACTTGACAGTAAACTTAACTTTAGAACATAGATTAGAGAAAATGTATTAAATGTATTGTATTAAATTAAATTAGATAGATTATATATAATAATTTAATACTTATATTTTTTGGTCCAGATTTTTTTTAAGGCTTTCTCTGAAGGCGTAGAAGGCCCTGAAGTTTCCCCTCTGGAAAAACCAAATATTACAGCAAGCTCATGACTCTAAAGCCACTGGTCATTTTGGATTCGTGAAAACCTTACACTTGGTTAAAAGGCAATTTTGGTGGCTTACCTTGAAAAAGGACATTGAAACTTATGTAGCTAGTTGTCCTATCTGTACCTCAGCCAAACGGCCTCCTGGTAAACCAGCAGGCTTACTACAAAATGTGGCTAGACCAACGGCTCAATGGAAGGAAATCTCTATGGATTTGATAGTGGAATTACCTGAAAGTGGGGGGAATACAGTTATTTGGGTAGTAACTGATTTGTTTTCCAAACAGGAACATTTCATACCTTGTCCGAAAATCCCATCTGCAAAAACATTGGCTAAACTGTTTATTTTACATATCTACAGTTTACAGAGGGTTCCTGAAAGCATAATCTCAGATAGGGTGTCCAGTTTACCTCAAACTTTTGGAAGAAATTCCTGAAGTTATTGGGCTCTGCCCAGGGCTTAAGCTCCACCCACCATCCACAAACCAGTGGGGCTCGTGAGAGGATTAATTCGGTATTGGAACAATATCTTCAATGTTATATAAATGATCAGCAAGATAATTGGGCTAACTTATTGCCATTCACTGAGGTGGAATATAATAATCCGGTACACAGTAGTACTGGGTTTACTCCCTTTAAAGTGGCTTCAGGACAAGACTTTGTACCCATACCCGAGCTTCCATGGGAGAAACCTAACATTCAGTCATTAAATGAATGATTAACACAGCTTCAGCTTACCCGGCTGGTTACTCGTAAAGCATTAGATGA
The DNA here is from genome assembly GCA_015471245.1 of Laticauda colubrina. Lineage (NCBI taxonomy): Eukaryota > Metazoa > Chordata > Lepidosauria > Squamata > Elapidae > Laticauda > Laticauda colubrina. Next base: position 32,033,281 of record BLBF01000021.1, on the reverse strand, counting down.
TGCTCATCAAGCTCATAAAAAAAATTGCAGATAAAAAGAGAACTCCCCAAAAACCATATCAGGTGGGTGACAAGGTCTTTTAATCCACCAGATATTTGCAAACCACACAAAAGTCAAAAAAGCTTGGCCCTAAGTATGTTGGACCTTTCTCAATTGAACGAATTGTAAACCCTGTGGCAGTCCAACTGAAATGACCAAAAACTCTTTGACGGATCCACCCTGTTTTCCACGTTAAGTTTATTAAAACATGAACATACCTCTGACTTGAGACCAACTCAGGTTGATCCTCCTGTACCATTGCTAATTGAAGGTGAACAACATTTTGAAGTTAAAGAAATTTTGGATTCTCGAAAACGAAGGGGTCGACTCCAGTATTTGGTTGCTTGGAAGCATTTTCCTTCTTCCCAGGCTGAGTGGGTGAATGAGAAGAATGTTAAAACTCCTATACTTATCAAGGCATTTTGTACTAAATATCCTGATAAACCCTAAAAAATTAGGATATGTTGCTGTTACCTGTATATTGTCTATTACCTTCTATTTTTATCTTTTTAAGGACTTTTCTAGGAGAGCCAAATGTCAGCCTTCAAGATTTTCTCCCTTTGCTTTGCATCTTTCAGCTATCATAAGTAACGAGGGGAGGAGGGGGGAATGGTTATGGGAAGTGAGCTGGAGGTGTTACAAACCAGAACTGTATAAACTGGGGGGGGGGGTACATTCTTGCTTAGATTTCTATTCTATCCTATGCGCAGCTGCAATCCTTTATCAAACTATGTCAAGGTCAACGGACAGAAGCCTCATCACCACCTGGAGATGCCCGCATGATGATATACACAACTTTTAATTGGATGAGCCAACTGAATTATTGGGGGTGGGAACGTTGCCATTACTTTGTATATGTGATTTACACACCCATTTTCTCAGATTCAGAATTCTTTTGTTGCTACTACTTGATTTCCAGTAAAATATATCTTTTCTCTGATTAAAGGAATCCAAGTATTTCTTTCTTGGATTTTGAATGGAGCACCAGCTGACAGAAACAGGGATACACTTACACTCTCTTCTGAGACTAAGACTAAGACAACCCAGGTTTCTGGCTCCATCTTATGGCCATTTGCAAAACCACACCCAGTTACAGTTTTGCATTTTTTTTAAAGATATAGTATTAAAATGTCTATCAATATATTGATATATTGTACAACCCAAATACCTGTTAGGTGACTTATATTCCTAACAATGCCTATCTAAATTTTTGTTGATGGTTTGCCAATGTCCTTTTGTTTGTCAGCTTCAGCCTCTTCCCTTCAGGGGTGAAATTCAACCACCTCACATCACCTCGGGAGAGATGGTAGAGATTATTTGAATGGATTGGATAAAATGAGGATCCAGATTGTTGGGGGAAATATGCTAACTCTGTAAACTGCTTAGAGAGAGTTATAAAGCACTATAAAGCGGTATATAATTCTAGGTGCTATTGCTATTATTATTTTCCAAATAATGTGATAAATTGTGCTGTCCCAGCCAGTCTATGGGAATTGGATAGTTACTTAGGAATTATGAGCTGTCCCCTTAAGGGAAGGCATCATGGTAAATGTAGTTAAAGGTATTCTGGGAAATGTAGTTCATGTCACATGGCCACATCTGTAATCCCGTTTGGTCACTAGTTTGACCCTTGATGGGTTGGGGGAGTTTCCCTCACCTTTGTCTGAATTCATTAACTCATAGCAGCTTCTATCACTACGAGATGGGTTAGGAGATAACCATCTTTCACCTACGAGGCAGATATACAAAGGATTGGTCATAAAATATGACCAATCACAAATATCACAAATATGAGTTCTGAGGATACCCGATAACCCAATAAATATACTTTGTTATGGATGTTTTGTGGAGTTTATCTGCATCTGCACAGCTCGCAAATCCATTACTGTGCATGGATACAGAAAATAAATCATCTGGTACTAAAAAGGATCTTGAAACATTTCGGTTTGCTGAGATAAATTTAGCATAAAAAGGTTTGCACTCTATCCTTTTTTGTCAAAAGCTACATAAATTGGAAAAAATACATAAATTTAACCTTGTTACTTGATATGATAGAATATACTCCATACCACACCCTGGTACTCCCAAAAAGAAAGATTGCCCGCCTTTTTATTTTCAAATGAGGATTTTCTCACAATGCTATTTTGCCATGCTCATAATGATTAAACCAGAGTTGATGACCTACGATACACTGTATACTATACCGCCCCAAAAATACTACGTAGGGGAAAATCTAGAAGAACAATATTATTTAATCTGGCAAAGAATTATTAAAAACACAGGGAGAAGTTACAGTTATACTGTAATTGTTTAATTCATGACTCAATAAGATTCACTATGCATTTTTTTGTTTTTGTCCTTTCACTTTTCGTCTTGGCCCTGCACTTTGGAATACAAACTCTGGCATGTGGCTTAAGAGCTAACTGTGAACTATCATCTGAAAAAGATTTCTTAAGCCCATGTCCCACTGCACCAACGGATGCAAAGAGGATGTAAAACGGACAAAAAAGCTTGCCATCCGTTGGAAAACGCAATGCATCCGTTGTGTACTCACTGCATATGTGTTTCATACGCTTTATCTGTCAAGCATCCATCCACTGAGATTTCATCCGCGCAAGAGGTTTTGAGCTGCACAAAACTTTTTGAGCAGATGAACTTTCCGCCACGTACGATGTACATCCGCGACACATACGGGCAACAAACGTTCTGTGTCCGTTGTCATCCGTTAAACTTCCGCTGTATCCTCTTGGCATCCTCTGGACATCCTCGCAACTCACATCCGCTGCAGCTGAAAACAGAAAGAGGGAGGAAGCGAAAGGTACACGGAACGTCCACACAGCGTTAGTAGCACGGAAATAGAAAGGATGTAAGCAGATGCATCTCGTATATAAAGCATTAAAACGGACAAAACGTTTGTATATGGGATGTATCTCGGATATTTAGGATGTCTGGAGGATGCCTAGAGTATGTGGAAGGACACCTAGCGGACAACCGATATTTCCTATGAAAAGGGAGAAGAAATCACCTGGATCTCAGTATGAGTCCAGCAGCCGTGGTGTACTGACCTCTTCACCCTTGGTCTTGCTCTTCCACATCATCCATTGATCTCCACCATGGATCATAACACACTCCTTATGGTAGCTGTGATCATTCAACACCAGAACCAAGTCCTGTTCAGACTGTTTCACCTTTTCTACGCAAGGAGAAGGAGACGTTCAAGAGCTGTGTGGGTCCGACGATGGATCAGGAGAAGAGTGGAGTTTGGACTGTATGACAAGCTGATGGTGGAGCTGAGGAATGAAGACCCTCGTGCATTCCATCACTTCATGAGGATGCCACCAGCCATGTTTGATGAAATTGTAGAGCGTCTGAGACCCAGGTTGACCAAGCCGAGCACCAACTTCTGTCCCAACCTGGACCCTGGACTGAAGGTGGCACTGACTCTGCGGCACCTGGCCTCTGGAACCACATACAGAAACATGCAGTATGCCTGGAGGGGTGCCACACAACACCATCAGCAAAGTGGTCAGAGAAGTGGTGCAGGCCATCATCGAATAATACCTGGAGGAGCTCCTCCAGTGCCCCACCACTGAAGAAGGCTGGAGGAAAGTTGCAGAAGAGTGGTATCAGAGGTGGAACTTTCCCCACACCATTGGAGCCATAGTTGGGAAGCACGTGGCCTGCAAAGCTCCACCCAACTCAGGGTCCTCTTATTACAAGTACAAGGGCTTCTTCAGTATCATCCTCTTTGCCATGGTTGATGCTGACTACAAGTTCATCTACATCAATGCTTCAGGCAACGGGACAGCTTCAGATAGCCAGGTATACAACGCCAGTGACCTCAAGGATGGACTGGAACACAACCTCATCATGGGTTTTCCAGATCCAGACCCCCTACCCACTGACACACAAGATGTGTCCCACTTCATCATGGGTGATGACGCCTTCTCCCTCAGAACCTACCTCATGAAGCCATACACTTCCAGACTCCTCACCCATGAAGAGAGGATCTTCAACTACAGGCTGTCCAGGGCAAGACGGGTGGTGAACGCCTTTGGCATCCTGGCCAACAGGTTCCAGATACTTCTCACTACCATGCAGCATGACCCACAGACTGTGAGCAGCATCGTGGAAGCTTGCTGCATCCTGCACAATCTCATGCGTACCCGTTACCCAGTGTTGCAGAATAGGCTTGTGGACCATCAACAAGGCAATGGGGACATGGAGCCTGGTGAATGGAGGCAAGGACGAAACCTGATAGACACTGTGGATGTACAAGGCCCCAACAGAGCTTCACGTGAAGGGAAGAAGCAGCGCAACCTCCTGAAACACTGGTGCAATTCCCCAGCTGGAGCAGTGGAGTGGCAAGACAGGATGATAGATGCTTAATGGATGCTTCCTTGAGCCTGTCTCATAACACTGATGAGATTGTGCCATGTATGTTGAGTGGCCCTACAATGAACAAGCCATTAATAAAGAGCTTTGTTTATTTTGAAATGTGTTGATCAATGAATAAATTGTTATTGATAAAAAAGGGCCATATGTGTGGCAGCTGGGAGGGTGGACCAACAGTCCCACTATGCTTGCACTGGAGGTTTATCTATCCCACAACTATCCTTACCTATCCCTCAGCTATCCTTACCTATCCCACAACTATCCTTACCTATCCCACAGCTATCCTTACCTATCCCACAAGCATGCAAAGGCTTAACCATTTTTTCAAAGTTTGCACCAACACTTTAAGTAAATAAAATGAACCAAGTGTGTGAAGCAAAGATAACCTTTATTAATAACTGTCTTAAGTAAACTGTATGACTTTATTAAAAAAGCAAAAAGAACCAAGTAAAGTGTCTTAAGCAAAGTTAAAGTGAACAAGTAACAACTCAGTCTCTGGCACTATTCTCAGTCACTCTGAGGCATGTCCATGGTCTCAGCTGTCAAATGGCCAGGGACTGTGGAGGTGGCTGTGGCTTGAGTGCTGGTCTGAGGCACCATTGGGGTGCTTGGCTCCAAGAGTACAACAGGGGATGGTGTGTTCAGGAAGCTCTCAGAAAGCTGACTCAGTCCTGTGAGGTTGAGAGGCCCTTCAGCAAGGGCCTGGGATGTCAGGACCAAGACTGATGACAGATTGTCCATTGAGGGGCTTGGCTGTGGGGTGGAGGAAGGAGGAGTGTAGTGGGGCTGTCTGGTCTGCAGCTGGGTGAGGACTGGCATCTGTGGCATGTGATGAACCTGGGCCTGGACTGGGAAGGGCTGCCTCTGCTGTGGGAAGTCCTGGTACTCGTAGCCTTGGTAGGTGAGGGGCTGTTGAAAGCCATGGAAGGGCTGTGACATCGCCTGGAGTGGAGGAGCAGACCTGGACTGGGTCGGAGCAGGTTTAGCTGGGCCTGGAGGGTTGTGCAGAAGTGCTGTTATCTTCTCCTTCATCACTTGGTACTGGGCCACAGGCAGGTGCATGAGGGTCTGGCTCACGTAGGTGATGAAGGGCTTCCGGTTCGAGGATGGTATGTCGCTGTGGACCAGCTGAGAGAAAAGATCTGTGCTGGTTTTGATTGTGTCCCTGATCTCCAACAGGACAGTGTGGCTCTGGCCCTCTAGTCTGCCTCTCTGCCTGCTTTCTATGGAGGTGGAGCTGGGGGTGGGTGTGGGTTGGTCTCTGGTGGCTGCCGCTTCTTCCTCCATTTGTGACAGGGGATCCTCCATGTCCTCTGGCATGGGGAGTGCAGCTGTTGGGGGGGGTCTCTGCCATGGGGCCCTCCGAAGACACCTGCCTGGACACGGTAGCTGTCTCCAGGCTGGAAGAGGACTGGCTGTCTGTGGGCTGTATGAGGGAGAGGGTTGTCAGAGGGGCTGCTCCTCGGTGGTGGACCTCACCCTCCAGGAAGCTGTGCTTGGCCATGATGTATATCTCCCGGTCAATGAGCTTGACAGAACAGCGGCCTGGCCAGATTTCTTGAGGTGTAGCTTGCCATACCAGGTGTGCATGTGCTTCCACCATCCCAGGAGTAGGTCTGAAGTGTAGCCCAGGCTCTCTGCCTTGTCTCTCCAAGCTGCCTGTCAGTGCCAGGGGGTGGGATGGTGGTTCTGTCCTTCCTGCCAGAGCTGGCAGGAGTAGGCACAGGCTTTCTCTTCTTCCCTGATTGACGAACCATGGTGTTATTCGAAGATGTCTGTGGCAGCACATCTTTCCTCTGAATGCTGACTGCTTGTGAGCTGCATCCTTTTATATCCATGGAGCTGACGCAATTCATACTCCCCGCATGCACAGTGAACACTTTGCATCCACTATGCATCCGCTATGCATCCAATAGGCGTCCGTGATGCATCCGCGTCATCCACTACACATCCGCTCCTTCTGCTATGCGTCCGCTTCGGTATTCTCCCCCGGAAGCCCTTTGGATGTGTCATCCGCTTCCATCCGCTGTCATCCACTAGGCTTCCTATGAACATCCGCTTAACATCCTCGCTATGTACTACCCCCGTCCATTCCTTTCCATTCTGTTTATGCAAATTTGGGGCACTTTTTGGAGTGGATAACAATGGATGGAGCCACCCCCGAAATTTTGCTCGTCCGCTGTGTCCTGTTTGCATACGTTTTGCATCCGTCGGCCAGTGGGACTTAGCCTTAAGCCCCTGGTTTTGTAGCATTGATAGCTCCACACACCATCTCTCCATGCCTCTCTCCATGGCCAAGAAAGTATTAGGGAAAAAACTTGGTTGGACCCCTTCTCAAAAATAATTACAAGTGCAGGAAGATCCCAGTTTGTATTATCTCATACATTCCTGACCAGCTTCACCCATCTACTTTTGTTTCTAAACTGTTTAAAAACTTTTGACATGAATGCCCCCTACAGCTTAGCCCTAGTGTGGTCCTATACCTCATGTTTTTGAAGATCTAATAATGTATTAGGTCAGAGGTGTCAAACTCAATGCCCATTTGTTGCATCCAGCCTGCAGGGTGCTTAGATCTGGCCTGTGGGGCCGGTCTTGGAAATGGCAAAGGACCGGCCCACGGTGCCTCTGCTAGCAAAAACAGGGTGCAGGGACCTCCAGAGGCCTCCCCTGGCCCCTTGCTAGCTGAAATGGAGCCTGTTGGCAGAATCCAGCCCTCTGACACTCCTTTCGGCCCTCCATGGGCCTCCCCTGGCCTATTACAGGCCAAGATGGAGCCTCTGTGGGCTTAACTGTATTTACTTTTCAAAAAGCTCCAGAAGAGGCTAACACACAGGCAGAGAAACCAAAGTTTTTTATTCAGAAGCCTGTGAAGCTGCAAGAACGTGAAATGTAAGGAAAACAGCTTTCACCATCTGAATAAGTCTTCAGCTTCTCTGCCATGAGGGGAGGCCTAGTTTGGGCCCAGTCTGGCTGGTGATGAGCAGCCTCCTGCTTGCAGCTGACTGGCTAGTTCGAATAAGCAGCTTTAGGGATTGGAGCATGACAGCCAATCAACAAGGAGCTTGCAGTTCAGCCCAATGAGACAAAAGAAGCAAGCTCCTCATTGTTTGGCTGCTGCTGCCGCCTCAATCCCTGAAGCTATCCTGAAGGTGGAGGCCTTTTCTACTACCAGAGGCCTGCTGGCCCCATGGCTGGTGAAAATGTTTTCCTTAGATTTCACATTCTTACAGCTTTGCCATCTTCTGAATAAAACACTTGGGCTGATGCAGCCCTCAATGAAATTGAGTTTGACCCCTGTATTAGATCTTAGTGGTTAGAATACAGTATCACAGGCTACTTCTGCTGGCTGCCAGCTGACTGCAATTTGGTAGTTCGGATCCCACCAGGTTCAAGGTTGACTCAGCCTTCCATCTTTCCAAGGTTGGTATAATGAGGACCCAGATTGTTGGGGGCAATGTGCTGACTCTATGAACCATTTAAAGCACCATGAAGCGGTATATTAAGTCTAAGTGCTATCGGTCTTGCTATCAGAATTGTAACAAAGAAATTTATGTTAGCTAATAAACAGCAGTGTTACAATTAAATAATGAAGTTACATTTTAATCAGTCACTTTAACTTACTACTTGTCAAAATAGTTTGTCTGAAAAAGGTAGAAAAAAAGAATAAAAATATATCCAGTGTGATTAGATCCCATTATGGAAAAATAGCACTGAGGACCAATGATAATATATAAGCTTTTTAAGGATCAAACTTGGTTTACTTTTATTGTGTGGTTGGCAACCATACCTGGTTTATTAGCAACTGTAACTAATCTACAACATTAGATCTTGGAGAGATTTTGAAGCAGCCATACTTTTATTGGCTGTTAGAAATAACAGCAAATGGTGATACTACATGACATTTATTATTATTATTTAATGATAAACTCCAAAATAGATTGGAATAAACAAGAGTTGGGGAGACCTTGGAGTCCAACCTCCTGCTCAAGCAGGAAAACCTATACTATTTCAGATAAGTGGCTGTCCAGTCTCTTCTTAAAAATCTCCAGTGATGGCGCACCCACAAATTCTGAAGGCAAGCCGTTCCATTGACTGATTGTTCAAAACTCTTCTTCTTGGATTAATTTTATTTGGGCTAGCTGAATGGTTCAGATATGCTTCAGATATGAGGAAACAGGGATGAGTCCTGGGCTGGCTGCTGAATTTGGAAAAGCTACACAGTAGAGTAACTCCCACCCAACTGAGAGCCAAGAGAATTGTGGTCTGAAATTGTGGATAAATGTGAAGAACAAAGAAGGGTGAGAAAACAAAACTAGAAATATTGAGATATCAGAAAAGGGACAGATTGAAAATGAAATAGCAGAGGTTATGGTAAAAAAAAGAGAGAGAAATGAAACAAGAGTGGGTGAGAACCAGAATTGTAAATACAATTCTAGGAGGGGTCTCTGCCAGCTCTGCATTTTGAACCCAAGCCAGAATAATTTTGGAATAGAAGCAACAGTTGGAAATACTCGAGAGTCAGTTTTTATTTAGTTACAAATCGGGGCTGGTGTTTGGAGGTACAAGGGGCACCAAGACCTGTGACTTCCCCACCTTGGCAAGAAGTGTCCTGTCTCCAAAATGAAGGGTTAAAGCGTTTCTGATATTTGCTAAAGAAAAAAGCAAATAGATTCGAAAACCTACAAAAGCCTCAGCAGAGAACTCAGCCAAAACCAATGTTCTGTTTTGTCCAATGGACTGTTCAAATAGATATTATGGAGAGGATATAAAATCATGTTGAACTTTGAATCAAACCCCAAGCCCCGTGATAGATTTTCTACAACTGCAGACTTTTGGAAGCAATTTGCAGAAATGTGCTGTTACAAATATTGGCAGAAGTTAAGAACAAAGAAAATGAGAAGACTTAAACAAAATAGCAAAGAAAAGCAGGGGGGACGAGCCATTGGACCATAAAGGCGGGGGAAGGGAAACTGCAAAAGTCAAACGGATTTATAGGCTGTGATGTGAGAAGGGAGGGACCGGGCTTCTCGAGATGGTGCGGGGAAAGCCGGAGCGGGGGCAGAAAACCGCAGCCGCCTCCATTCCAGGCCCGAGGGTCACAAACGACCGTCACGTCCCCACCGGAACTCAATGTGCACATCCTTCGCGATTCCCCAGCGCCTTCCTTCTCCACCACCCCGACGCCTCGAGGCGGGCGGTCGACTTCGGAAGGATCCCGGGCCGCCTCCGGGCCTGCCGAGCGGGGAAAGGATGGGGAGACTGGAAGGTGTTTTTGGCGAAGCTCCAGGAGCGGAGGTGGGGCGTGCACGAAAAGGAAAGGGGCTCTGGAAGAGGCCTGCTTTGCAAAAGCGCGTGTGTGCGTGCGGACGTGCGCCAGGCCGAAGCTTCTCGGAGCCGACGGAACAAAAGTTCACGAAGCTGCTCGGTTGCGGCCGCGAGAAAGCTTCGGGCTCCGCTGCAAGCCTCTCGGATTGGCCGAGCCTTCCCACGAGGCGGCCCCGGGGCGGGATTGCGGAGGCCAGAGCGCTTGCTCGGGAGGCCGCAAGCAACCAGAAACGGAGCGAATCAGCTCCAGGCTTTTAGGAACCGCTTGGATGAAAAAGTGGCGGCCGGGGGTGAACGCGTTGACTGTGTTAACGTACGCAAAATGGAGTAAGATAGTCACTACCCTAAGAAACAACACAAATACTCAGAACGATTTTGATGGATCAAGGAGACGGGTCCAAAGTAACCGAAAGAAATGCAGATTTCTTCTGAAACAAAAGCAAATCCATGGATAATGGGGTGGGGGAAACCCGACTCAAAACTCACGCAAAAGATCTTGCAAGTGTGAGTCGATCCGCAAAATAAAATCAGCCAGCAATGTGATGTGGCTGCAGTTTAGAAAAACGCCCTTTTAGGCTGCAGTTTAAGCAATACATTGACCATGTTGAAGTGCGCACGTGGAGGTTGTCAAGTCCCCAGGAAGATGTGGAGGTTCTTCGGGTCCTCTTTTGGTAACACCTGAATGTTGTGGAACTTTGTGGCAATCGCAGCCATGGGTGGAGAGCAGAGTCTTCAGAGCCTCCCCCAAGCCTGGGCCTGGCCTGGCCTAAGGATTGCAGCCAAGCAGTGGAGGAGCCGAATTGGCACAGATCAGCTGTTAGCAAGAGAGGAAAAGCCCGTCGCCCCCTTGAGTGGTGCATCTGGTTCTAAGCTTTAAGAAGCTTTCAGACAAAATGTAGCAGGCTCAGAGAAGAGCAGGATAGTTAAAATTAAACCAAGGCTTCATTTTATTCACACTTGTGTTAGGCTTGAGATGTATGAATAAGATGCTGTATTAGTTAACTGTAAAGGCATCTTGAAGCCAAACTTAACTCTTAGTAATTTCCATACAGTTTTCTTAATACTGGCATTCTCCTGTTCAAGACATAACCAAGCATGGCCCTTCAAAATTTAAGCAAACTTAGAATAACTTTGAGAGGGCATGTCATACCTGCACTTCTCAAGTATTGGAAAGAGTGTCTCGGAGGAGGAGGAGGAGGAGGAGGAGGAGGTCTCGTTTCCCAATATTTCAGAGTGATGGACATGGCATAATCAGCTTAAGAGGAAGGCAGATTCTACTGAACGAAAAATTGGGGGGGGGGGGGACACGACTTCCTACAGTAACAGCAGTTCAGTAGTGAACTATCATTGGATACATTCAAGCTGAGGCTTGATGCTCTGATTTGGCCATCCTGTTCTGTTTATACAATTCCCATGGTTTATACTGCTGAGAGTCACATAGTGTAAGGAACACTAAAGAAACACAAGACACAATATCTTACAATATCTAGAATCTAGGTATTTCACTTTTCCTCTGTTTGTTGGACTAAGAGATAGAAACTACTTCCAATCATTTTTCTTTTTTGTTATCTCTTATGCCATCCTGTAACCTCTAGTTCTTATAGATGGGGAAACTACTCCAGGTTGCAGGAGGTGACAGACCTGGTGGAAAATGCCTCCATACCAATTGAAATTATTGGGTTTTTCCCCCCTCTTTACTGAAAACCAGCAAGTCAGGCTAAGCCTTATCCAGACTTTTCTCTATGCAGGAATGTGGGGAGACTTCCCTTCCTCCATATGGAAGTATTTAATCATGCAGTCTTTCTCCCTCCACTTTCTGTAGTCTAAAATGGCTGATTTCTTAGAGCAACTAGAGAAGAGAAAAGGCAAGGAAGAAAGAGCAGCTGTGATGAAGGGAGAGAACTCTCGAGCAGTCTTACTCTAAAGGAAAAAAGAAAAGGACAGCCAAAAGATGGACAGATCTAGTGATAGGAAGAATCCAAGGCACCTGAACAAGCCAATGCTGAATGGGCAGAATCAGAAAAGGGTAAGGCTGAAGCTCCAACCAGACGGAGGCAGATCACTGGTCCAAGGCTCTGCAGATGAAATGGGATAATGGATCCACTGATGAGTTGTATGGCTGTAGAGAGGAGAGGCAGCCTAAATCAGGACACCTTCAGAATTTTACATTGGCAGAAGGCATTTTTACAGTATAGTATCCAGATCATCTAGTTTGAGCTGCCAAGGACTGAGAAGGACAACTGAGCGGAAGGACAAAACAGTTGTTCAAGAAACTAAAGGAAGCTTCTGCACAATGGGCATAATAAAAGATAAAGGAAATCAAGTTCTATTGAAGAAGGTATAAAAAGATGACACAAATGCACAGAAAAACTACAAAAATAATCTTGAAAACCTGTGGGATATAGGAACTAGGGCCAGATATTTTGGAAAGTGAAGTTAAATAGGCCATGGGAAATATTACTAGCAGCAAAAACTGCAGGAGTGGATAAAACATTTACCACACTGTTTAAAACTGTATAAGATGCTGCTTGTGGTTCATAAGCAGGCATGGAAAACACTGTTGGCGAAGAGGACCTGAATGAGATGAATTCATCGTCCAATCCCCAAAGGGATGGAGCTAAAGGATGCTAAAACTTCCAGATGGTTGAACTTACATGCTAGTTAACATATTGTTCAATTTTTTGCAATCCATATTTCAAAAATGCAAGAACTGTAAAACATAAAAACTGGATTCTTTAATTGCAATTATCTGGGGTCACATAATTAATATATAATATATAATTGAAAAGGCAGTGATTTTCTAAAAATAGTTACTGCTGTATTTTAAGGCTTGATTATAGAGACTACTTTTTAAAAAAAAAACATTAAAATGGATGTGCTGGGACACCTCATCTGTCTATTTCTATGAGGAGCAAACAACAATTAGAACCAAATACGGAATAACTAAATGGCTCAGAATTGGGACATTCAAGGAATATCTTGTTGTAAAAAATGAAAGGAGGAAGTGCAAAATCTGGTTTGCTACTCAAGATTTTTTTTTTAAAGATGTTATATTGACAGATACAGGTAATCAGAGTTGGAAGGGACCTTGTAGATCATCTAGTCCAATCCCCCGCCCAAGCGGGAGACCTTACACCATTTCTGACAAATGGCAGTCCAATCTCTTCTTGAAGGTCTCAACTGATGGTGTTCCCACAACATCTGAGGGCAAAGCTGTTCCATTAGTTGATTGTTCTCACTGTCAGAAAGTTTCTCCTTATTTCCAGGTTAAATCTCTCCTTGTTCATTGCAAGCTATGCCAGTCTAATGCATATAGGCAGAGAAGAAATTGGTGATAAGGACTCAATTATTCACAAGGAGAATAACCATAGCTATGAATTAAAACGATGGCTGCTACTTAAGAAAAAGAATATGATACTACTGTATTGATATTCTTGGGGGTCAACAACAAAGTGCTGTTGTTGCCTACAAGTTAAGCATGAGCCAAACTCTGATGCAGCTACTAAAAGGACAAACACTATCTTTGGGTACATTCACAGAGTCCAGATCATGGCAAGAATTTTTTCAATTTTGTCACATTCTGGTCAAATCCTTTAGAAAATACTATGTATATATGCTCACCTCAGAGCATTATAGTTCAAATTATAGCAAGTTCAAAAGATAGCTATTGAGGTAGTGAAAGGACTGGTGATAAGGCAAGGTATTAAAAGGTTCTCAAATATCTGTGGAGTTGTGTAAAAGGCAGAACAGGCTTATTTTGTGTTGCCCCAAAAGGCAATACCAGCAGATTAAACACAATTTTAATCCAAAACCAATACATTAAAACTACAAGGAAGCAGCTTCAGGTTCAACATCAGGAGGAAACTTGACTGCATGAACTGCTCACCAGTGAAACAGGCATTTGTTCATTTGGTTCATATATTTTCGTTTCAGTTTCCCTCCCCCCCCCCCCCAAAAAAAAAAAAAATCTCTCCCTCCCAACCAAGGGAAATTCTATTTGGAACATGACTTTTCCATTGGAAATGAACTGCTTTTAAAATGTTTGAATTGGGCTGAAATCTTCATTGTTCTGATTTTTTGGACATCCTGTTGAAAATTTGTATAAATACTTTGTAATTAAAAATAAATGAATTACGTATAATCTTGTGTTTGTAAAAAAAAAAAAAAAGCCAGTGGTTTATAAGAGAATTGAATTCAGTGAGCACTGAATAAGAACTAATTCTTGGTCCTACAACTGCTGTAAATGCCCATGATTAAACAAAACTTTTGGAAAATGCATCAAGGATAATGCATTAGAAATGTATTTCTTTTTCAAAAGGCAAGCTTAAGTTAAATGGAATCTTTATTGTTTAAGTATGTTATTATTTTGCTAGTTAGTAACATGTGCAAAAACTTATAAAAAAAAACAATACTGCATGTGAAAAAATAGTTTTAAAATCTGGATAAAAATGAAGAGAAGAGCAAGGGGTTACCTCCTTGAACTCTATTTGGAAAATCTCTATAGAGTATCAACCTTGCCTGCTTGCCTTTGGTGACTGGTTTCAAGGAAAGCACATGTTGCTTTCCTTTCCCCTTCTTCTATTTACCTGAACAGAAAGAAACAAGATGGACTCAGCAGTAGAAAAACCAGGAATCTCATAGAAGGACAATATTGTCATATTGCTCATTATTCTGAAAAATTATATGAAATAGTTTTGAAAAATGTAAAAGTTTTTGGGGGAAACACCCTCTCACACTTTTCCAATGTGATATCTATCTATAGTGGCACTCCAGTATTCCTCTTCAGTTGCACAACTGGCCCCCAACTCAACTTTGCCCCATGATTTTAACTCTTAAACCTTGCTTCATTTCTTAGAATTTAAAAAAAAAATGTTTCCCTCTTAACTTGATACTTGTTCCATAAACAGTAGCTTCAAGCACTGCCATAACTTTGATGCTTTGCCATCCTTTATTGTGCGAACTCAGATAAGTTTTGCAGATGTGACTGATCATATGTGTCCTGGTCATTTTGGGCTGATCCAGACATGTTAACTCCCCTTGGGACACCAGACAGCCTCAGCTGGTGCTATTTCTGCCCTAATCCCACCATAACAAGAAAGATCTTGAATCTGCTAGAAATATTATATAAAAATGTCAAGTATGCTTAATCAAAGAATTAAACTCGTGAAAATTCTCTCTAAAGCAGCAGGAGCAAAGGTTAAAATCCAGATTTTGTCAGAATGCATACTGTGGTCCTGAAAGTAGTTGCCTACAGTATCTATATATTAAGCCAAACCTTCTAATGAATCTCAGCAAAATAGCCAGCCATGGAAATACCGCCACAGATGCCAAATTTACACAACCTAATTTTTAACAAAGATCTAGATTTTAGAATGTAGTCGGTGATACGGGCACCACTTGATGCTGGGATTGTTTTCTGATGACACCAGACTAGATAGTGCTTCAAATAGTCTCTATTATCACATTAATTATAGTGGGACATCATCAACCATAATATAAGAGGCACTCTACCTTCTCCATCACATAAGAATAATTCTTCCATGGGTCTGCCAATTGTTGGGCCTGGGTAATGATAATGGACACAATGCCAGTTGCATAGTGGGGGCATCTGAGAAGACATGTTCCACCCTTCATGACAAAGAAGGGAGAGCATCTCTTCAAAAGCCAGTGCTTTTGGGGTGGGGGGGGGTTTGAAGCTACCGCTTTTTGGGTGGGGGGTTGGACTAGATGATCTACAAGGTCCCTTCCAACTCTGATTATCTGTTAAGCATTTGATTATAATTTAAGAAAACAGCATCTCCATCTCCACCATTCAAAACTCCTTAAATCTATTCATTATTTTATCTAAGTAAATAGTAATGGACTACAAACTAGACATCATCTTTGTGATCTAATGATTCTGTATGCTCGTGATCTAAATATGCATAGCTCAGCTATAGAAGAAGATTTTTCTCTTGCAAATTGCCATTTCCTCCACCCCAGATAAAGAAGTGGGTATCTTCTGCAGGGGTGCTGACTAAGTGGTATTTATAGATGTCTTATTTCAACCATGCATGGACAGACATGTTCGTTGGAACGTGTTTGGTGCACCTCACATTTCATACTGTGGTTTAGAGGGTGAGACAATAAGGGAAGGGGAAAATCTTTTACTATACTTGGAACCACTAGCAAGTCCGTTACAGCACTAAGCCTTTCCTTATTTTTCCTCCCTCTTTTTTCTCTCTCCCAGACTTTTTTTTCCCCTCTTCTCCCTTTCTTTAATTAAAACCGGCTTTTGCTCCTGGCTTGCTCAGGAATGAGGCATGGAAATCATTACGCCTACATATTATTGTTTCAAAACCTTCCAAACTGCAGGTTATTGGGAGAAAAAATCTCCTTCTCAGACTCACAGCCCAGACTCAGGGATGGCACTACCTGCTTTTCCATCAGTGATGGGGGGGGGGGGCTCCTTTGGCCTGTCAAGCTGGGGACTGCCATTTGGACAAGTGGCACTGTCCAAGATTCAAGAGTCCCAGAGGAAACTGCGGGACTTTAAGTGGCTAGGATGTCACTCTCAGAAAGTTCAGTTGTCACTAGAAGTGCTATTCAGCAGGTTCTGACCAGTTCTGGAGAGCCGGTAACAGAAATTTTGAGTAGTTCGGGGAACCGGCAAATCCCACCTCTGACTGGAGATTTTACAGTATCCTTCCCCTGCCATGCCCACCAAGAACCGGAAGTAAAAAAATTTGAATCCCACCACTGGTTGTCCCCAAATACTCTTTTCACTGTCATCAGAAGCAGAAGCATTCAGGAGAACTAAAACACTGATATACTTGACAATAGGCAAAGGTTCCTCATTTACACTGTGGCCTTGACTTAGATTGGAAGATTGTCCCAGGGACAAGAGAGAATGCTGCAGAAAGATTTTTCCACATAGCCTCTTTGGAGTTTTCTGCACTACTTGTCAGGTCTTATGTGGCTTTTTTAAAATGTGGGTTTAGTGCTTTTTTAAAAACAGAACTAGGTCTATTTTTAAACATATTCTAAACTGTTTTGAAAATGCCTATGCACAGAGGTTTGAGTTATATGAGAAGAGAAAATCAGGTTCTACCAGGTGACTTCTGTCACCATTAGTACATTTTCTGTGCTTCTGCACTTCATACAACTATATTTTAATTTTATATTTTATTGTTCATGAGGACTTGTGCAAGCATGCTACCTCTGTCATCCTGATCAGTCAATGTGCTTTGGATCACTCATGCAACTATACTTCCTGCAGCTGCTTCCAAAATGCACCACAACTATTTATGTTGCCTCTCTGACTTTGGCAGTACTATGTGCAATGGTACTATGGCACTAAGCAGAAGCCAATTGGATTGCACAGTTCCAGATGCCCCTGGAATGCACATGTCCTCATTCATTAGCCACTTCCTGATGCTGTCAGCTCCATCAAGTATTACATTCTTTGGTCACTTGCTGTCTGCACTGCTGTTTCTTTTTCCCTTCAATCAAAGATGGAGCTTGCTCACTCTCAAACTTTCCTGCTCCTTCCTTCCTCTTTCCAGACCAAAAGCATTTATCTCTTCTGCCTAAACATAAGCTGACAAGGAAAGAAGCTCACAATAGGTTGATGAGGGAAAGACTCATCAAATAGAGCTGAGACATTTGCCCTGCAGTTCAGTCATCTGGATATGGACATGCTTGAGAAAATTGCATTGCAGAGAAAATGTACATTCATTCATTAATTGACTCTGCCATGCTCCCACACCGGGTGGTGTACAACATAAAATACAATAAAGCATAGAATAAAAAGTGCACAACAATATCATAAATTACCAGAATTGTATTAATGTATGTGTCTCCCAATTGATAATATAATAACCATAAAAAGTTCTGAGTAACCCCATTTTCATTCCCTTCCTAAGACTAGGGCTCTGTCCTGGAGAGCTAGAATCCAGCTTGCACCCCTCCCATGATTCCTGCACCCATCTAGAAAAGTTAGGTTGGCTGTGATTCATCCCTGCCTTTGGGTGCACCAATGCACCTCCCTCAAAATGACCATTCCCTCCTGATTCCCACCTCCACCCCACCCCCAACACAATGTCAGGCATAATCTTCCTTGTTCCAAATATATTCATTCACACAGGTTTTTAGAGCTCCTTGCAATAAATAAAATTCTGCTTTTTATGTGGGCTGCACCAACTCTGGGCTGTACCTGGAACAAACTACTGCTCAAGACAATGTTTTTATAAATTATGTGGCAAGATAGACGAAAAATCTCTACATTCAGGATCATTGAGCTATTGGGATTCAAGTGATACATAGATTTAATAAAGAAAAGTTTATATTTTGCCTAATTGATCATTTTGCAAAGCAACAGTTAAAATATTATGTGGGATATTACATAAAGTGCAGAAAGTGAATGCTGCTTCTCCATAACAATCAGTGGGAGAAAGAAAGAAGGGAAGGAAGGAAGGATCAAGAATCTGAATTGTGTCCCGGTACATATGAACTTTCTATGCTAGCTGTGTTCACAGGACCACAATGAAAAATGATATGTAATCATATCATTTACATATCTACACAGCTACAGAGCACTCCAGTTAAGGCTGGGTTGGCCAACCTTTTAATAACCAGCAGGTCCCACTTTAGAGGAAGAAACTTCGATAAAGAGAGGAGGATAATTATATAAAAAGTGGGCAGAGACATATCAGACATAGTCAGTTCCTGGATTTCATTTCTTTTTTTCTTTTTAGAACTATATTAAGCCTCTTAGATGTCAAGTGTTTCCTGTCAAGATGCTGAAAAGCTGCTTATAATTTTCAACAACTGTAATCATAGCAGACTTCAGAAAAGTTGCCCAAATTGTATCTAGACCACATGGAAGCGAGGCCTTCAGTTGCTCATTTCTGAGCTAAAGGAAATATGAAATGACAATCATACAATCTCTGCATAAAAGGCTGAAGCTCTTCACACCTGTTATCTTCTCATTCTTCCACAACTTTCTAAAGAAGGCTAGTAATATTGCCAAATTATTTCTAACAGAAGGACTGAAGGTAAAAGACTGGCTTGCTTGAGGCACCCAGTAAATTTGCAGAAGTAAAGAATGAATCCAGCTCTTCTGAATCAAGCTAGAAGAAACTGATAATAGTCCGAAAATATAGCTTTTCTTGGGGCAGCACTGTGATTTCTATTTTTTTTTTGTGCAGAATGTAGGCCTGTGCAGCTCTGTACTTGTGGTCAATGTTGTGCATAATGCAGAGGAAGAAGTGGTCCTACAGTACCCAATCAGTACATACCACTTCCCTGTGGATATGCCAATAGCGAGGAGAAAGTGGCCTTATATACAGGGAATTTTCCATTTCTCCTTCTAGTTCCTTGCCTTTTCTCCCTTTTACCTCATAAAAGCTTTGTTGAGAAGTGCTTCCTTCTCAGCACAAAGCTCTGACATATAAATCTCCATGTATAACAAGTGGACAACTTGAGATCTTCCAGTGTTGCTGAACTACAATTCCCATTATCCGTTATCATAGACTGAATTATCCAGGGGTGCTGGAAGTTATAGTCCAGGCACATCTGGAGAACCTCAGGTCTTCTACCCCTTCAGCATCTCTACTGGTACAACTTAAATCTTGTGTAATCCGGCTCACTCAGATTACATTCAGATTATTTTTGATTATCATCTAATCACTTCCTGTCTATAAATATTGAGACAACTCACAGCATGTAGACCAGTGGGCTACAAATGCAAGAACTAACTTGTTTCTGTTTTACACAAAATATTTCTTCTATCCTCAAGCAAGCCTCGCAACAAATGAAAGAGGAAATTTAACAAACTGCTCCTGCATCCTTCTCTGGCAAATAAGAAGCAATGTGGCTGCTTTGACCCAGGTGTTTGAACCATCTGGGATGTGCAACCATTTGATACATGGAACGGCTGCCCTTTGTTTGCGACGTGCTGTCATCAGGATGATGAAGTTCATCCATAGGTGCTCCTTGTTAGTCTCCAAACTGAGATTAGGATTCTGTTCAAACCCTTGAATAAGCAGTCCAAAGTCCTGTGCAATGGCACCCCCTTGTGTGCATGTATGGGGAAGCAGGAAGGGACAAAAGAGGTGGCAGTGTTTCCCTCCCACCCTCCCAAGCTCTCTTTGGAGAGGTGCTCTTGCTCCCTAACCTTCCTATCTTTGCAAGGGGCGAGGAGAGGGTTAAAGATCAAGAAACAGTAAAATGAGAATAGCAGAATCAGTGATGGAAAGAAAGAAGCAAGTTACCCTGTTGTAATCAGTGTTTTCTTAGCAAATGTTACATCAAATAATAATGCATTTGTAGTAGATGGCAAGAATTATGGTGGTGGTGATGAGTTTGTGTTTACTATTTTTCCTTTATGCTTAGTTAAAATACTGTATTTGGGGCTCACCAGAAGTAAGCAGGTTATTGAGGAGCATTTGTGAGTGCATTCACAATTCATGAATGCATTGACTCATGTCCTCTGAACTTGATCTTGACTTTCTTTCTTTCTTTCTTTCTTTCTTTCTTTCTTTCTTTCTTTCTT
>BLBF01000021.1:31964858-31997563 GCA_015471245.1 Laticauda colubrina | reverse complement strand
ATACACTGCACACTGCACTTTATTTCTTTATCCAAGGCTCTTATTATGACTCTCTTCTCCAGCAGCTTCAAAGCCAAGCCTCAAATGTTGAAATATTGATAAGAGTCCAGGAAAGCACCTGTAATAATATTTTACTGTGTTCTCCCTCTATCTTATCACATTAAAATGTCCTTGAGAAGGAGTGTTTATACATTTCTCCCCAATTCAAATAAAATATTTTCAAGCCTCTAGTTGGCAGTGTTGCAACATCTCTTAATACTCTTCCCCCCCCAGCCAGAAGAAAAAATATATATAAAAAACTCAAACAAAAAAAAAAAATAACCAAAGGGAGCCTCTATCCTAAAGAAGATTAAAAAAATCAAAAGAAGCATAAAAATATATATAAGAGAAAATTCAATCCGGTTACCTACAAAGTCACATTAAAGTCCTCAGAAAAAAAAAAAAATAAGGAAAGAATCCAAGCCTCAATTTGACATCACTTTAAAAAGCGCCGCTCAACCAGTTCCAGTCAAACAAAAATAAAGTCACAGATTTCTTCTTTGTTCAGGATGTCCTTTCAAGTCTCAACCAATTTACAATACAAAAGAAGTTTCTCACCCAACCGACACACACTCGCTCAAGCCACTTTCTTTCCGGAGCTGTCCCGACTTCAGCAGCTTTGGAGGCTGCCTCTCCGCTGCCAGCAAAAGGGCTTCTCCCGGATAAAACCAGAGATTTTGCGATATCTCTGGGATCCTGGGACAGTGCCCTTCACAATCCCCATCTCTACGGGACGGTTTAGGTCCGTTAGGACCGACCAGGGGCGAAAATATCAGCTGCAATCTCAGAGCCCCGAGATTGTAGCTGTAACACCGAGACGAAGCTCCGCCTTCCTCCCCTCATCTCCCTCTTTGATGCAGACCCGATAGTAAGCTTCCCTGAGATCTAGCTTGGTAAATACCTTGCCTTTTGACAAGTGGTTCTGTAAGTCCTTCATGAGGGGGAGAGGGTACATGTTTTTGATGCACACAGCATTCACACCCCTAAAGTCAACACATAATCTCAACCCGCCATCCTTCTCTTTTTTTTTTTTTAAGAAAATTTTATTGATTTTTAGAAACAAACATAAACAAACACAACACAGAACATGAAAAACATAAACCTCTTTTCTGAAAGCAGCCTGATCCCGGGTTACATTTCTTTGTACAGACATCAGTTCAAATTCATGCTCATTTTTATATACCATTCCATATCTTATTACCATTCTACATTTTCTATGTAGCTTCTCCCCTCTTTTAACTTTCTTAATTTTATTTTTATTTGTTTCATCTCAAATCAGATCATTATATTTATATTCTTTGTCTGTCCTATTTCAACTGTCTATTATCTTTTCTCATTAAACAAAATTCCTCCTGTGGTCACTGATTGGAGTATGACGCCTTTATATCTTTCCCCTAAAATTATAACACTTAATATAGAACATAACTTCCATTTGGATTCTGCGTAGTACATTAAAGCTACACGCTACATTTTAAAAAGAAAAAAATATATAAATATATTATATAATTAAAACAACAATCTATATCAATTCAATTCTATCATTAATGTTAATATTCATTTAAATTTTAAACATTTAACACATTACTTTTCAAGTAAGTATCATGCTTCTATGGGAACGCTTATAAACTTTCCATAATTACTTCCCCCCCCACTTCACTTGCATATTAAAACATTATGTCATTAAAATGTTGCCATTCCTTTCTAAATTAATTTTCTCATTTAATTCATTCCATTTATTTTATTCACAAATGTTTCACTAAATCATATGTTGTTTCCAATTTTCTAACATTATTTCTAAATACAAATATAACAATACAATCATATGTACCTTTGCAGAATCACTTTTTCAATTAAATTTTTACCCATTATCTCTAAATAAATCCTGTTTCTTTACATCTTGCTTCACACCCTTGTAGCTTCTCTTCCCTCCCCTCCTCCTTTGCTTCTTCTCTCTGCCCTTTTTACCCCTTGTCTCTTTCCCTTTTCTGTATTCCCTTTTTCTGTTGCTTTCTCATATTATATCCACTTTTCACCTTAGTTTTCCCTTTTTTGGTTGTTTTTTTAGGTGTCAAATTCTCCATTCTCTTTCCCCTTTCTTCACGATGGGGCCCTAATTCCATCTTGATCAATTCTGTCATTTGGGTGGCTGGGGTCCCCCCAATTAATGTCCCATCCACTTGCTCAAATCTGATTGGGTGTTTCGTGGGTTAGTTATTCCCAATTGTTCAATGATAGGGAGTCTGATGAAGCATCTAGAGCACCCAGTATCAATGATGGCTTCTAACTCCCTGGCCTCCCCCGTGTTCAGTACCACTAACTTGACCTTGACTGTAGAAGGTATGATGGGATCACTCACCATTGGGTCCTCTTCGCTGGTCAGGTTCTCAGGGACATGGTGTCGGTCTGGTGGTCCGTTGCTCCCATCTGCGCAGAGGGGACTTTCCCAGCTGAGTCTAGGAAGCCGGTTAATGTCCAGAGGTCTTCCTTGATTCTTCTGATCTCTACCAGCTGTACTAGACTTCAACCATGGTGCTTGTGGTACAGGAGCAGAGGCCAGACAATCTGCTGCTCAATGGCCATCTTGGCCACAGCTGTAAAATTTCAGCATCCTATTGGGTCGGGCATGAGCAACTTCAGCTGGTCTGGTCAGTGCTCTCCTAGCCACAATTCTCTTAGGCGGGCCCACCAGAAGGGGTTTCCTATGTGGGTTGATGCTGCAGTCTAAGCTGAGGGAGGCGGTATACCACGTTTGTAAGGTCTCCGGTATTCCCTTAATGTCACAGGCCTTCTTTACTTCTGGATCAATGGCGTTTTTAAAGTAGTGTAAAGTCATTCTTTCAGGCCAATCCATGAGGTGGCTTGTGACCCTTTTAAAGTCCCAAATAAAATAAAATCTGACAAGTGTTGCTTGCCTTGTCTCATTTCCATTAACTTCTCTTCATTCTCTGCCACCCTGTCTGCATTTTCAAATCTAAGCCTTAATAATTGAATAAATCAGTTGACATCATGTAATTCGGGGGCTTGTTCATGTATAGTTGGGCCACCCAGTCTGAAGCATCCCCTTCATTCATCCCATCTGTTATGGCCGTAACCAAATCATGCTCTGTGGCATATTGATCTTCAAATTGTTCTATATGGGATCAGATTCAAGTGAGGAAGTAATTGAAATGTTCATGGCGGCCATCAAATATGGCCTTAAAGGGTATTTGGTCCGGCCTGGGTCATGGTTGGGGAGGTGGTACATGCCAGGCTCCTGCAGGTTGAATTGGAATTAAAGGAGCCAGGTGGGTGGCATATCTAGGCTGGGCAGGTCCCCTGAAGCCTGGCTGGATGGTGCCTCTCTGGAATAGAGGTCTTTGTGGCCTTGCTCCAGGTTGGGGTTGCATTTGTGGTTGCCATGAGGAAGATGAGTGTGGCCTGATTCCCTGGTCAGGTGGAGGGGAAGTGGCTGCTGTCTGTTGTCTGGGCAACCCCCCTTCAGACCAGGACTTTGTTGGTGCTGGCTGCCATTGGCACTGAATCCATCCCTGAAGAGTTTTTCCTTGGGCTGTAACTCTCCAGCTTTCAACTGAAGGGACTGCAATTCCTTCAATTTTTATGACCCATCCAGATTAAGGAGAGTCTAAGAACTACTCCTCAAGACCCTCCAATAAGGTGAAGTCCTGCAAGCAGCTTCTGGAGTTGGACTTCAAAGCTATATGCATGCCAAAAACTGGGGGTGGGGGGAAGGGGCTGCAATTTGTTCATGGTTGAAGAAGCTGCTATTTCAAAATTTATCTTTCAAGCAGTAAATTGTTGTGCCTTTCATTTCTTCATCACCTTTAAGGACTATTATTGTTTTGTAAGTTAAATTAAAAGAGGCTTTTTTAAATCACAGCTTGCTATGTCTTTTTGAAGAGCAGTGCCATTTTAGGGATTTCTTTTCTGTTAAATAACACAGAAGAAGGCTGCTAAGGGAAGCCAAAATAAGGAAGTGTGGAGCAAAAAACAAAGCTGATGGAGAAACATAAAGATTAAAGGCTGTGATATAAGTTTATTATTGTAGTAATTTGTAGCTTGGTCTTCTCTGCTGGAGATGGCTAAAATTTTCTGATCCTGATTAAAGAGGGAGCCAAAATGGAGGAGCAAACTATTAGAATATATTTGAAAGATCTCTAAATAAAATCCACTAATTTGTTGACCAGCTGTGCTCCAAGAATAATTTTAAAATCCTCTCAAATTACTTTGGAGATGCAAATATGTAGAGAAAGTTACCAAATACCAAGGCAACTTCACAAGTAGCTGAAAATGCAGAAGAGTTCATTGCAATTTTGGAAAAACCTGATTTTTCTGCCTTCTGCACAAAGGTGGATTTATAAACTGTACAGATGCACATAGATGTTATGGACAAGATGTCCATAACAAATTACATTTATTGGTTCATCAGGTATCCTCATAACTCATGTTTGTGATGAAGTTCTTCTTTAATGATCAATCCTTTGTATATCTGGCTTGTAGTAAAAGATGGTTATCTCCTAAACCATTTCGTAGCAATAGAAAGAAGCTCCCATGAGTTAGGGAGTTCAGGCAAAAGTGAGGAAAACCTCCCCCAACCCACCAAGGGTCAATTCAGTGACCAATCAGGATTACAGATGTGGCCATGTGACATGGACTACATTTCCCAAGATTCCTTTAACTACCTTTACCATGATGCCTTCCCTTCAGGGAACAGCTCATAATTCCTAAGTAATTATCCAATTCCCATAGACTGGCTGGGACAGCACACTGATACTTTTATTATAATGGTTTAAACATAAACCTCTCATCAAAACTGAAAGAAGAATGTCAAGAAAAAAAGACAAATTTGGGACTTTTTCTTTAAGGATGTTAACAAGTGTAGAAAGGCTGTCAAAGTGCCTTTCTTTGAGGGTTCGAATTTTCCCGCTGGGAGAGCTCTGGCGCAAGGATACAGACAACTACTTGAAAGTTGGATCTTTTTATTTTCAGGAAGGCAAGGGACAGCGTAGCTGCGTTCCTGGGGCTAGCTAGCTGACCTCAAATGGTAAGTTCCTGGTTTTTTTATACCCTTTTTTCCTTTTGTGTATAAATGTTTATTTAGTGCTTAATGTTTAATGTTTTACATATTAAAATCCTGTCAGAGTTTATTTTTTCGCCAGAAGGCAAACTTAGCAAGGCGCGGAAATAAACTCTGTGTGGTGGCTTGATTGTATCATCGGTTTTTTCTAATCTCTTTTAGCTTTATAATGGTTTTTCCTATTCATTTTGTAGTAATCTTCTGTTCGTTTCTTTTGTGATTTATTTTGTAATTTCTGTCTGTTTGTTTTACTGATTTGGTTTTCCTGTGTAAGGGATTTCTTTTCCTTGTTTCCCTGGCTTTCTTCATTACTTGGCTTTTGTCTAGGGGCTTCTTTCAATATCTTTTATTTGATTTCTTTTCCAATGCAAGTTTGTTTTATGGCTGGCTTGATGTTCCCTTTGGGCTTTTCCTGCCTGGGTGACACCCACTGTCCACATGAAGTTCCCTTTCCACACAAGGTTGAAAAATCTGTGATAAAAATGGAGGCTTATAACTACTTGATAAACTTTCAGAGAAGAGAAAGATTTTACTCCATGAAGACAAGCTGGAAGGACTGACTTAAATTTAATGAGTTAACTGGATCTAACCAGTTTCAAATTCAAAATTTGAAATATATATGTGTGTATGTGTATGTATATATAATTTTAAAGTAATTTTAAAGTATGCAAATGTTATTGAAAATGTATTTGAGAGTATCAGTATCTGCTAAAATTAAAGAAGATGCATTATAAAGTTTTAATTTTAGAAAAATGTTTAAAGTTTAGCATTTTAAAAAACAGGTGTGTGTGAAAAAAAAATTTCTGATAAGGTCAAAGAATTTGAAAGAAGATAATGAATCTTGTTAATAAAAATGGGGACAGTCCACAAAGATTACTAGGTAGAAATAGAAATATATACTATTTCCATAGCAAGGAAGATAAAGCAGGAATGGTTAAATTGATTATTTTATTCAAAGAGGAAATATACATTTAAGTATGTTTTTCACTTGGCTATCACTTCTGGATGTTGTGCTTGTGATGAAAAAAAATGAAACTTTGATTTTGGTTTTGTCAATCAGATAGATATGTCATTACAGAAATAGCTAGTTATATATTAATGTGTAAAAGCAAAAAGTTGAGGCTGGAGTGCTTTTATCTTGTACTGTTCTAAGAAGAGTCGGAAGTAAATGCCTTTTCACCCATTTGTATCTCACACCTTATTTTCCCCTCTCCTTTTCCTTCCCTTAATTTCCTATTTCTATTTTTTCTTTGCATTTTATATAATCAAATAAATAAGTATTGAGATCTGTTGGCCAAGGTATATGTAGTAGTCTACCATGTTTAGAGAAAGAGAGAGAGAGAGAGAAAGAGAGAGATGGTAGGTAGGTAGGTAGGTAGATAAATATATATTATACTCACATAACTATCGTTATGAGCCGTGGTGGCATCATGGTTAGAATGCAGTCTTGCAGGCTACTTTTGCTGACTGCTGGCTGCCAGCAGTTCAGCAGTTCGAGTCTCACCACCTCAACGTTGACTCAGCCTTCCATCCTTCTGAGGTGGGTAATATGAGGACCCAGATTATTGGCAATATGCTGACTTTGTAAACTGCTTAGAAAGTACTGTAAAGCACTGTGAAGTGGTATATAAGTCTAATTGCTATTGCTATCGTGCTTACTTATTATTTACGTACTTACAATAACTACTTATATATTGCTAATGTGCTTACTTATTTTGTATGAGTCCCATATTTCATTATACTTATCCATTCAAAGTTTACAAATATACAGGCAATCCGCCAGCGTCATTTCAACAGAAAGATGGATGGTATATAAATGTAACAAATAAATAAGCAAATCTACTTACAAATATAAATGTAAGCAGGTCGTCAATCCATAAAGTAAATAGAACTTACATTTTTTTTTTTCCAATGCTTCAGTAAATCAGTATTTTGGCTCTCTTAAGAGCACAGAGAATCAATTTACACCATCCGGTTGTCAAATTCCATGTACTTGATATGTAATTCAAAAGAATATTATCCTTCAAAAATTTTGTCACATAGTTACACAGATATTCACTACAAAAGTTGGTAAGTATAGGTTATGAAACAGAGGTTTTAAAGAACCATTGTTCTTATTAGATTTCTAGTGAAATGCTATCTTAGACAATCATTTCTATACAAATATAATGGAATCCAATAAATTGTAAATATTACTTTTCGATGTATAAATTAGGATTGCAATAGAACTTGATAATGTAATCATTCACTTGATGGAAAGAGGCAAAGTCGGAGGACTAAGTCCTCTAAGCCACAGGCCTTGGCAATGCCCTCTGCAAGAGAGTGTATGGGAGCCACAGGCTTTTAACAATTCAATGAATTGCTTTCCTGTGTCACATTAACTCTGCTCATTCATACTGCATGCTTCTCATCCACTCTTTCAGACTGAGTGGATCTGCATAATTGAGAGAAGGGTAAGTATGGCTTTGTCCTTGCAGAATGAAAGGTCTTCTGGAACCCATGGCAGATTTTGCATCAGCCATCAGAATTACAAAGATATTCTAAGACACCAGACGTTTCCCTGATTCAGTTTGTTGTTGACAAACAGAGAGAAATGTACTGCAAAAGTTGACTATTTTAATTCTTACCATTTCCATGTATCCTAATCTGGAATTTATAGCCAACCCCGATTTGTTAATAGCTTATAAATTCAATGATAAAAACCAGCAGTCTTTCTGATGGTCCTACTTTTACATTTATATGGAAAAGCCAGGGTCCTCATTATACATACTGTTGCAGTCAAAGTGATGCATCAATGGAACAATGGAACAGGCCAACGTCTTCCCACTACTAGCCCACTTGCATCCTACACCCATGTTTTCCAGCTTCAGTTCAGGGCTGGGGCTGGGAGGAGAGGTCAAAATGTGTGCACGCACAGGCATCAGGTGCAATGGGTAGCTCCTGCATGGCACCATCCCCAGTTTGAAGGATGAAGGTTAGGCTCTTATGCACCTCCACTGCGGCCATGATCCCACACCACCAAACAGGCCCTCCCCATATGCCTCTCCACCTGACCAAATACATCTCTTTGTTCAGAAATTGCCTTTCATTTTATTTTCCATACCCCAAATATCTCTTGCACTTGTTTTTCCTTGCACTGTGAAGTTCTTTACGCTATTGGGGAAGGGGAGGGGGGAATCTTGAAGGCTGCCTTGAAAAGAGAGGTGGTGAGGTGGTGGATTTCCATCCCAGCAATTTTTTTTTCCTCCTTGGCCCCCAGCCAAAGGGTTGCCCCCCCATCCAACAAAAATTCCCAAGACAAACAAGCATGCAAAACTAAGTGCATAATTATTTAAAGGCACAGGAAAGGCGCCAAATGAGAGAGGTCCACAGACCTCAGGAAGACATGATCCTTTGATATTGCCTGGGTGGAAAAAAAACAACAATGCACCTGAGAAATGGGCAGGGGAGGGGACAAAAAAAGTAAGGGGTGGCAGGGTGCCCTTGTTGTGCTAAATCAAGAGCAGGTTAAAAGCGGAGTGGGGTGGGGTCCACAGGAAGGAATCCACAGCTCCAAAATTTGAGGGGTGGTGGTGCCCAACCCAATTGCTTGTCTACCAGCTTCCTACAGATTGATATTGTCACAGTGCTGAACCCTTGACAAAAAGAAAGCCAGAAAAGGGAAAAAATTGGAAACTGGAAATCATTTTAAAGTAAGCCAACAGCAACCCGAAAGCTACCTTTCCAGCAAGAGACACTCACACCCCTTCCATGGCAAACCCCAAAGTTCATCCCAGCCGAACCAATAAACTAAAGCATGATTTAACATTATTTTTTCTAAGATAGTTAATGTTTAATCACATTTCAGTTCATTGGTTCACCTGGGATGAACTTTGGAGTTGGTCACAAAAGGGGCATATGTTTTGGTATATCTCTCTCTCTGGAAAGGTAGGTTAGAAATTCCAGTAATAAAAACGGTACATTTCAGCCACTCCTTTTTCCTCCCCCCCCCCTTCCAAATGCTGCTGGCCAAGCTGTGCCTGTTACCCCACCCACCACCATCCGAACACTGACAAATGTGACACTGAGGTCCCTGCCAGCGCCACCTATACTACCATCGCCAGCAGCACCAGAGGTGTGTTTAATCATCCCACGAGGTGAATCAGTCATGAAGACATGGGTCACGAAGCATTGGCCACCGCTAGGTATCTTCAGAGAAGCAGCATAGTAGTAGTGGTGATGGTATGTCACCAGTGAGGGTCCAGCTGTGGACAAAGGTCCCTGGTGGGTTAGCCAGGCTGAAAAGCCAGGCTGAAATGGGCAAGGTCATGTGGCCATGATGAATTGTCCAAGATCCCTAACCACATGAGCCACCGCATTTCTTTTAAGTAAAGTTACAGTGTACAAACTAAGCCCATTCTTTTTTCAAACTTAAACCATTTAGTTCATATTTTCCATATTCTGTCCAGTCTCTTACTTCCTCCTCATCATACAGATTCTTCAACAGGCAGATCAAGTATCCCAATATACCCATGTTTTTAAGAGTTATTCACAATTTGGTATAGTCTACAAAACCTTAATAAAATCAGTAAAGCAGAAAAAGTTATTTGGGGAGATGGACACCTTTGCCCTTTCCATTATCCTCTGAATATTTGGCAAGGTGAATTGGAGTGCCTGCTTCTAAATCCAGCCTCGAAATCTGACAGGAATCAGTGCATCTATGGTTGAAATATAGACTGCAAAACCTAAAGCATTACATAAATAGCATGGGGGGATAATGTTAATTGTCCGGTATGATGAGCATTCTTTAGTCCTGCTCTTTTTGATCTTTCTGTACACAAAACATTTGCTAGACCAATACTTGAATACAGCTCATCAGTCTGGAACCCGCATTATGTATCTCATATTAATACAGTTGAGAAAGTCCAGAAATATTTCACAAGAAGAGTTCTCCACTCCTCTACTCGGTGCAGAATATCTTATGACACCAGACTTGAAATTCTAGACCTAGAAAGCCTAGAACCAAGCCGCCTTCAGTCTGATCTAAGTATCGTACATAAAATTATCTATTGCTATGTCCTACCTGTCAATGAATACTTCAGCTTCAACCACAACAACACAAGAGCAAACAAACTCAAGGTAAACCGCACCAAACTTGATTGCAGGAAATACAACTTCAGCAACAGAGTGGTCAATGTCTGGAATACTTTACCTGACTCTGTGATTTCTTCCCCTAACCCCAAAAATTTTAACCTTAGACTGTCTACTATTGACCTCACCCCTTTCCTAAAAGGTCTGTAGGGGGCGTGTATAAGCGCACCAACGTGCCTACCGTCCCTGTCCTATTGTTTCTTTTTATTTTTCTTATCTGTATCCATTTCAGGTATTCATAAATATGTTTATACTTATACCTGTTATCTTATAAATAAGATAACTTATCTTATAAGATATGTTATCTTATAAATAAGATATACTTATACCTGTTATCTTATAAACAAATAAACAAACAAACAGATCTTTTTGCAGTCCCCTGGCACCCACTCTGTGTGTTCTACCTGCCTTGACTCATAAGATTTTACTATTTCTATATCAACTTTTAAAGCTTTGTGGTTAGCAATATTTTTCTAGGGAGCATTTAACCTCACTTTCCAGAATGCCTGTTTGTTGCTCAGTGACCAAACCTTTGTACCATTGATTTGGGGGTTCTTTTGTACAGTTCTGTATACTTTTGCCGTGTTTTCTTTACATCTTCTTTCTCCATCAGATCTTTGCCTTTTTTGTCTTTTAACATGCTCATCTTTGTATAGAAGTTTTCCTTGGTTTCTATAATTTTCTTAAATAAATATCTTGATTGTTGCTTCAACTTTCTATGTACATGATGCAAGAGTATTGGCAATGACAGTGGCACAAGGGGTAACTTATATTTAATGTTACTCATCTGAGTCCCATCCTACCCCAAATTGTTATCACAAATGGTCTGGGTTGTGCCATTGTATTGTTTGAGGGCATCTTCCATGCCTGCTTGTCCTGCTTGTCCTGTGCTGTCCTGGATCAAATTGTTTGGCAAGGGGATTTTCACTCTGCCAAATCTGGATGTGGGTATGAGGGACCTTTTCAAGAAAATTAAACAAAAATGCCAAAATTGGTTAAACTAGAGACAAGTGAGTTATGCTGTCTAGAAAGGGATTCCAGTGCCACAAATATTGCCCAACTGAATATAGCAACTCTGCAGTGGTCCAGAAGCCAAGCTGGCGAGAGCTAAAGTTTTGTAACTGTTCCAGTTTCCCCTCTATTGTTCTCAGTTGCTTTCCCTAGGCTTAATCAATGCATATTGGGTTTAAAACAAGTCAGTAAAAATACTGTCTGGTGAATGGACAGTGAGCAAGAATTGACCAGTCAAAGAGACAGGGTTTCTCCCTAGGTCTATCTTCTCAAAGCCAGAAATTCTTCCCTCAGCACTTCTCAGGCATCAAGGTCAGGGTAGCTGTTGCTACAATTTTCCCTGGTGGTTGGAGCCAACGTATGCCTACCCAGCAAGTGCAAGATTGCAAAACTGGCCCTGTCTTTGGGAATGACTGGGGAACAGCGGGATTGCTCCCAAAGTCAGTGCGAGTAACAGGACCCCAGGGGACAAAGCCTTCCTTTCTTTTCTGGAAATGTTAGCGAGGAACAGAGATCAGAGGAGATTGGCTGGTTATTGCAAGTCAGATGGGTTTGGGGTATTTAAGCACCTGAGTCTCATGTCTCTAGCAAATGGGAAGCCAAGCAAGTTGTAATATAAAAGAAGGCCGACATCTTTGCCAGATGGGTGCAAGCAGATTGCCTGTAAATATGGATCTATCTTCCAGCCAGATCTTTAGAGAGTGACAGCCAAGTCAGGAGGGGGAATAAGGAGAAGAATGAGTGAAGGAGTCCTTTAATATTGCGCCCTCTTTATAAAAAGCTTTAATTCTGGGAGAGAAAATGCTTCAGAATTAATGCTGGAGGGAGCACAATCCCTTCGATGGTTGACATGAGATAAACAACGGGGGGAAAAAGGTGGAGAGGGGCCAAGTCCCATCTTTTAAAACAGGCAAGTTTTGTCTACTGGGAATTTGATTGTTGCTTTCATTTCCTCTGGCAAAAAACCACACAGATGCACAGCCCTGAAGAGATTACCCCAGACTTCTTAAAGAATGACACCCTCACCAGTGACAGTGCATCAGGTCAGCAATGATAAAGTTAGAAGATTTTCTGAGGTCCCTTCAATAGAAGCTACTTCTCAATGGACATCAGTTTCTAGGGGAAAGGGACCAACCAATGCCCTTGTTTTGAGGCCAATGAATGGCTACTACACAGGGGCCCTTATCGCAGCATTTTAGCCCATCTGCCTCTCCCTTGCAACTTGTTCTGCGAACACGCAACTCCCAAGTGACACCCAGCGGCCAATTCCATTCATTGCAAGATACTCTCCCTGGAATGCTTGTTTCCAGGGGTCCTTTCTCCTCTTTGTGCATCTGTGGTGTCTCTTGCCTCCTTTTCTGCCAGGATGTCAGCAGGGATGCAAGGTAGAAGCTGAAAAGGGCAGAGAGGGTGAACGGGTTGGTGGTTGTCCTTTGGACAAAGTGGGATCCCTGGGAAGGAAGAGTGATGCCCCTGAAAAAGGAGATTTTCCAGGTGAGCCAACTTCTTTTCTTTTTAGCCTGGGATTAGCTAGATGGGTGCTTTAATATGAGAAATATTTTTATAAGAAGAAAGGAAAGGAAAATCATACTTATTCTTCATTATGCTCATTACAAAATAAAACAAATCCACTCTTGCTATAAAACATGCAGACGTCTCTGCTCCAAACTGTTAGTTCACACTTATAAGTGTTGGGATGCTGTAAAAAAAATCAATACATTCCGGTGCACTTAAATACATACATACAGATAACTTGTTGGGTAACAACAGAGAGGGAAAGAAAAATTAGGAGGAATATTATCTGGATTTTAGATCTGGCCAAAACATTGCTAAAATTTCAATGGCAATGTCAGGAAAATTCAAGGAATAGTTGGTTGATTTCATTTATGTGTGTGCCCATCTTGAGCAACAAAATTCTCACAACAACAATAAAACCAGAAAACAATAACATCAAATGCTGGCACCTCCACCCTCCTTCTCCAATGCACCCACTGAGGCTCCAACATCATCCTGCCCTAAAGTTTGGAATTCATTAAATTCCAGATGGGCTTAAACTTAAACTAACTTCTAGAAGAGTAGAGAGCAGGAACAGATACCTCGGAATGAGAAAACTGAGGGAAACAATCCTGGACCTATCTTTCTGCTGATGTGATTAGTAGCCTTATTTTAGCTCTCAAACATGTAATCACTGTCATCATGCAGTAACGTGTGACCTCCCAGCAGCTTAACAATAGCCAACCCATCTGTGTATTTCTAGAAAGAAATGTACCTGCAGTTAAGCAGATATGGACTGTCAATCCTTCAAATTCAGAAATCCCTATGAACCATGAAGAAAATCAGAACTTAAGCCTACTAAACAAATACTGTATAAAAATGAGAAAAAGTAAAGATTGTCCTCACTTAGCAACCACTATTGGGAATAATAACCTGGCCATTAAGCAAAGCAGATACTAAATGAAACCATTTGTATTTATGATTTTACTTCAGCTTTCCTTTGCTTTAGGAAGGTTGTAAATCTGAGGACTGGTTATAAGTTTACTTTTTCATCTCCATCATAACTGCAAGCAGTAGCAAGGGAGTTGCTAAATGAGGTCTACTTGAAATTCAAATATTTTAGACTGAAAGAGTGATTGCCTAGATCATTTGGAAATCAACAGAGGAAACTTATTGGACAATATGAATCTTTGGCCATGGCATCATGTTCCTCTTGCATTCAAATGCCAGAGGACAACCATGAAAAGGTCAAGAAGAGTGATCTCCTGTCTTCAGGGTAGTAAATCCACACACAAGAAATTAAAGCATTAGAGTTTTAAACTGAGCTAAGTACACCCTGGGATTGCTTCTGAAAATGCAGGACATTGGGTCTCCCAGATTTTGGCTTCCCAACGAAACTCAACAAGACTGCAAATCAAGTTTGGAAGATCAGAATGCAAATAATGGCTAAATAAATACCATACAAGAGAGTCTGCAGCAGAGAAAATCTACAAAGGCCTTTCCAAAGAAACAGGAGAAATCCTTCCCCTTCCCTATCTCCCATTCCAGACATTCAGAAGCCAAGGATGCTGCAACCCTACTCACCTCCCTCCCACCCTCACCTTGGACAGCAGGAGAGAGCCAGCACCCATGTGTGAACACAGTAGCAGCTTGGCTGGGCCATGCCAGCCTCCTGTTTTCAAGGCTGACCTGAGGACTCTCCACCCTATAGGACAAGATGAAAGTGCCCAGGTGACAGAGTGCCAGCTTGTGCCATCTGCCATAGTGGCAGGCACAGAAAGGATTCCACCCATCTGTTCCCCCTCTTGGATCGCAGAGGAGGAAGCCTTGGACCTGCTTTGGAGATGAGCTCTCTGGGTGCAATCAGCCCCCCCTCAAAGAAAGAGGCCTCAAAAGCGACAACGCACCCTGCTTGACTGGACTCAAAAGGAAAAAAATGTAGTTGTAGAACAAGCTGGGGGCAGCAAGGAAATTAACAAGAGCCACACATTTCCCTGCTTTTGGGGAGGGTAGTGGGAAGAGGAGGAGAGCTCGTGTTTCCGTCTGGCAGCCCCAGTTCCAGACTGCAAAGCAGCACGTACCACCAAGAGGGAGCAGAAGGGCTGAGGGAAATTATTACACACAGACACACACACACCACTCCAAGGAGTCTGGGATTATGCCACTTTTCTAGGGCACTAAAAATTCTCTTCCATCTTGGCAGCTTCAAGGCTTCATCATCAGAAGTGCATAGGGCAGCTGTTTGTTTTCCAGGAATGACAGGGCAGGTTGACTGTGGAACCTCCCCCCTCCCCAACTCCCAGCCTCCCCATGGCCCTGTGCCCTTCCTCCCCTGAGGGTCCTGGTCCAACAGAGCAGCTCAGATGCCTCACAAAACTAAAGCCATCCCCACTTGGAACTTAGCATCCATCTTTCCAGGCCACTGGCACTTGTGAAAAAGGTCTCTGAACAGCTGGAGCACACCCGTCCTTCAGCTGCTCTGCCTACCATAATAAATGGCACAGAAGAATCCAGCCCTCCTTTTTTTCCTTTCAACAGTTGAGCAGGCAAGCAGCCCTCTTAGAAACTTCATGGGAGGAAAAGGAAGGCTGCCGCAGGGTTGGTTAAAAGAAGAATGCAAAAACTTGGCATAAGAACTGGTTGCTATTCTTAAGGCCTGATTTCTTCTTCCTCCCAAATCAACTCCTAGATGTGCAGCTGTAATAACTCTTGACCCCTACATTCCCCAGTTTTGGTTCCATCTTCTCCTTCTGTCCCCCAAATTGAACCAAAGTTATTTAAACCAGGTGTTCAGAGGCAATGCCCAAATCCTTTGGAGGATCACCAGCTTTCTTCATATGTCTTGTTTTCCGTAATGAAAGATGTTTCCAATATGCAGCTAAGAGGTAAATGGAGACTATTGAGATCAAAGTTGGAACCAAAGGTCACAGTCTGCCTCAATGGATATGTCAGTTTATCCATAAAGCCGGAGCAAATGTTATGTTGAGTGGTGTCTGACTGAACTGCACTAACCATAGCTGCTGTGGGGCAGCTACAAACCCATTGCTCCCTTTCCTCCAATAGGTTAGCACGAACAAAATGCAACAAAGCAGACAACTCCAGCTCACTAGGAAAGGGCTAATATGTGGGGCAAAGATTCAGCAGTTCTGCTCAGAACAGCATCAGCTGGACAACTATAGCTGGGCCAAAAATGAGATCCATCCTTCCAACACGAAATCAGTCCTCCTCACTTCTCCACCAGTAGAACAAATCAGGCTAATTCCAGGAAGAAGCAGATGACACATTGTCCTGAGCTGCCTTTGTGTGCACCTCACGGCTAGGTAGGAGAGTCAGCCAATGTTCCCCTGTGACCAAGCTTGCTGGCCAATTCCCACACTGCCCACAGCCCCTTAGTGACCTGCAGTCATCTCTGTTTGGTGGCCTCTTGACATCTGACTAGCAAGAACTCATGGAATGGGAGGTATTCATAATTAGTCATACGTGTGTAACGAGTGAGCTACCTTTCTACATTCATTGTAAACATCCCAGACATTGGAAATGGGGGCCTGCAGGTAAACAAACTGGGCTCGCATCCCACTTATGAGCTGAATTGAGCAAATGATGCTGACCCCTCTGTGTGGAAAGATTTGTCTACTTCTAACAAGGCCAAGAGGATGCATTCACCAACAGGGACAAAGATAGTACATTGTTAATGGTGCAGGCGGGTTGCCATAAGGCCCTGCACATATTCCTGCCCCCCACTCTCATGTACACACAACTGAATTCTGTGTTCCACAGCGAACAATCATGATAACTCAGAAAAAGCAGCAGCATGACAAATCCATTCTAGTTCTGTGTACTTGGCAAATGAAGACTGGGCCTGCACTGATGCCATTTCTTCTTTTGGGACTTCAGATTCCTACGAACACAGATGTTCTTTCCTTTTGTTACCCTTCCATTGATTGTTCTGGAAACTGCATTTTCTTCTTGTGTTTGGGGGAAGCTGATCTGAGTGCACTCATCTGACATTAGCTTACTGCTGAATTCTGGTTGGGGGGGGGGGTTCAAGTCTTAATGGACTCCACAAGCTCAGTTTGCTTTGATGTGATTTTTCAAGGATTTTTCAACTAAATGTTTTTCCTAGACCTACACAGGAAAGCTCTCTCCCTATTTTCAGTCCTGCTAGTAAACTGGACTCCAAAAATAAACAGCTGGCACTTTCTATCCATGACTGAGCTGCAGGCTTAGAAAATAAATCCTCTCAGTGGGATCTCTGTGCCCATTCTCGAGCTACTCTTTATGGAGGACCACCAGATGCTCTCTGAACTTGGTGGCATCAGTCAATTAGCCTGGGTAAAACCAGACTAGAGATTTCCTTCAAGTAAGGCATGAAAATAAAGTAGCTGCTTGATGGAAGGTCAAGTGGAAGGAAGGAAATCTGTCCTCCTGCTGCCAAGAACAATTTACACTTGCAAGAACACATACCACTCTATCCTGGACTGTACCATCCGTCTTTCCTATCATTTTTCTCAAAGCCTGCTGGATATAATTGCAGTCTCCATTCATTTGGAAGTCTCCAGGTTGGGGAAGAAAACTTTAAATTATTAGATGGATGGCCCAAAGCTGCTTCTGTCAAGGATCTCACCATCTGTTCTCACAGATATGTCCTGCATGAAAAAGGGAAAATGCAGCTATTTTGGATGCTATTAAGAACAGCATAGAAGGAGGCACAAGAAGTAACCCTGGTGTGCGATGCTGCTTCTCAAAGCCTATTTGTTTCAATGGGGACTTTCATGGGGAAATGTCCTTACTGATTGCACTTTTGCTTTGCAACTCTCTCACTCAAACACCAAGGAGGTGGCTCACCTTGACCCTGATGCCATAATCTGCTATAGATCAGGTAGCTGTGACCTTCAGCATGTATGTCTGCCGAGGATGGGTGAGGTGGAGAAAGTGTGTGTGTGTGTGTGTGTGTGTGTGTGTGTAGTGGTGCAAGTTTGTCTCAACCAATGCTGCATTTTCAAAAACTCCTTTCTTTTGCTCAAAATCTACTTCCTTTCCATAATTTTGCTGGTGAGATACAAAAAACAGGTGGAAGAGTCCATTTTCACTGGTCCCATTTCTGTTGGCAAAGGCATCTGTCAGATATCCAAGTTATACAAAACAAATTAACAGACTGAAATTAAAAGAGGCAGGCAAAGATGACCGTTATCCTGCAGAGGGAGTCTTTCTACCACAGATCTGGGGCAGGCAGACAATAACCTGTCCCCTTGCTGAGGACAGGTTATTGTCAATTCAGTCAACAGTCCTGCCCATCTTCAGGATGCAAGTCAATTCAGGTCCTACCAAACTACTTCCAAAACAGGCATTCTGGGTGGGGAGTGACACATTCTTTGGAGGTGCCCCTCTCAAGAGAAGTAATGCTCCTTTTCCTTTGGGAGGACCTCAGTATGTCTAGATAGCAGCAGCTGGATGGGTTGAGAAGGTGGCATTCTTCTTCTGCATGGTTGGAGGGCATGAGGACAACGCCGTGTATGTGTGCATGTAGCAGAGCCCAAAAACAGCTATGTTACCAAATGGCCAGGCTAAGATGCCAGACTTAACCATCTGTCATGCCTGGGTCTGTTCTCCACCTGGCAGAATTAGCAGCTCCCGCTCAGCTTTAGCTCTGCCAAAGCCTCTGAATATATAACATATAAAGCAAGAAATAGGAGGAGAGAGAAAGAAGTCCCTTAATTAAAAAGGGAGGGGGGAAAACCCTCTGCAAGCAACTATAAATGACTCTGTAACCTCTACATCTATTACAAATGGCAACATAACATAAAGGCTGTCTTATTCCTTCATATAGTATACACCTTGGTCCATCCTTCCTTTTATTATCTGAGCTGAAGAACTGGGGAAGCAAAAACTGGAAGGAGCCCTGAATTTCTATAAGTTATGATGTTTGTAAATTGAAGCACCCATGTGACCAGATCCAACTTTATGTCTTGTTTGTTTGTTAAGCAAATTAAGCAAATCCATATATTCCTTATTTATTTGTTTAATTTTTTATTCTAGAAAAAAACATTTATTTGACATTGACATTCATTTAAAACATATATATATATATATATATATATGTGTGCTGTTTAGCTTCCTTCGGGTATTATCCCATGTCATTGTAGTTCTGTTAAAGTTGTAGCAATGTTTCAGCAGAATCTCATCTGCCATCCTCAGGCTTCTGTATAGAGTTCGTTCCTGGTTTCAAATTTGAGGTTAGTCCATTCTGATTGGCTGGGAGCCTGGACCTGTGTTCATTGGACTTGGAGTTTGATGGCAGATGAGATTCTGCTGAAACGTTGCTACAACTTTAACAGAACTACAATG
The DNA here is from genome assembly GCA_015471245.1 of Laticauda colubrina. NCBI lineage: Eukaryota > Metazoa > Chordata > Lepidosauria > Squamata > Elapidae > Laticauda > Laticauda colubrina. Next base: position 31,978,470 of record BLBF01000021.1, on the reverse strand, counting down.
ATGTGGGATAATACCCGAAGGAAGCTAAACAGCACACATGTAAGTACCCGCGAAAACCTAAGAAAACATATATATATATATATATATATATATGCACTGTTCAGCTTCGTTCGGGTATTATCCCATGTCATTGTAGTTGTGCTTTTAAAGTTGTAGATATAGATATATAGATATAGATATATAGATGTAGATATAGATATAGATATAGATATAGATATAGATACATTTTACAGTGTATATTGAGCAATGGTTAAAAAAATTTTCTTTATCTTTATTATTGATGTGATCTGCCTCGTTACAATAACTCCTTCGTTCTTTTAATGTTTTAATTTCTCTATATAGTTTATAATGAAATGTTAATTAAATTCATATATTCCTATTGGCATTTTTTATTGGGAACCAGCAGAAAAGCCTGGAAACCAGCAAAATAATAACAGCAGCAGCAGCAACAACAACAACAACAACAACAACAACAACAACAACAACAATAATAATAATAATAATAATAATAATAATAATAATAATAATAATAATAATGATAATCCAGCAAAGTATGTATGTATGTTGTATGTATGGGCTGAAAAGATATTTGCAGATTCCTCACATCCTGGACATAAACTATCAGTTCCTTGTCGCTTTTCACGACAAACTATTTTTTGTATTGAGTTTATATTTTACCGATGTAAAATATAAATTCAACACAAAATAATATAAATTCAAAACAAAAAATCATATTCTATTGCTTTGCCATGTGCACTGAAAGCCTCTATACTGCACAAAAATTGCTTGTGTGTTTAATAACACTTGGCCAAATATTCCATTCAATTCAGTTTAACATTGTAAATTGTGGTTCATGTGACTGCATAACACTACCACCAGCTATAAAAGTGAGCCAACTGCCAAGCACCCAAAATGCTGTTATATCACAATTGGGGGAGACGGAAAATCATTGGAAGCCTCGAAATGAGTTATAAGTAACTTTTGAGGATGTTTATTGTAACTTCAAACAGATACCAAGTGATGAGTCATTAAGTGAGGACCATCTCTATCATTGGGATGACACATGGAAAGCTCTTAACGGGTCCCAAACGTATATTTGCTAAACATATATTTCTAAGCCTTATTCACTTTATTCATATGTTTTCGTTTTAAAAACATTCCAAACAAGGACCAGGGTACTAAAATTATGCAAAATTCTGATCTACTCCTTGAATAAGGGGAGATAAAACTTGTTATCATCCTTGTCTTCCATCATTCATTGTCAGTACTTCAGTGCTGCATCATGGCACCAGTTGAGATATTTTCAAACCAAGTTGGATGGAAGCAGAACACTAGATACAAGAAGTTGGCTGACTGACTGATTTACCTCAAGCCAAGTAATTGTTTCTAGATTTTTGGCCCTATTTTGCCAAATGAAATTACTAAGAGCTAAAAAGTGGCAAGTGAATTTTCTTTTAACCAGATTGGATGAAACAGAGGCAGGCCAGCCCTCTTTTGGGGAAATATTCATTGGATGCCTGTTCTAAAGAATGGGTGGGTTGTGATGCTAAATGTTATAAGGTGGGGCCAGGGATACAGAGTGGGCAGGAACCTCTCATTAGGCAAAGAGGGCTAACTTAAGATGTAAAGGAATACATCCTTGAGTTCATTACTTGTCCTCTGGTGATAGAAATCATAAAGACACTGAAAAAAGTAAAGGGTGTTGTCCAGTGGTAGGATTCCAACAGTTTTACTACTGGTTCTGTGGGCGTGGCTTGGTGGGCATGGTGTGGCTTGATGGGCATGGCAGGGGAAGGATACTGCAAAATCTCCATTCCCTCCCCACCTCAACCTGCTTTCCAGCTCTGTTCTCCTGTGCAGGGCAACAAAAGAAGACCCGGTCAATCAGCTGGGACTCAGGAGCCAAAGAATAGATGGAGGCAGGGCCAGTCAGAGGTTGTATTTGCCGGTTCTCCAAACTACTCAGAATTTCCCCTACCAGTTCTCCAGAACTGGTCAGAACCTGCTGAATACCACCTCTGGTGTTGTCTCCAAAGAGAAATATTAACGACAAACTAATAGGCTTACAGAGAAAGGAGGAAAGTCAAGAGACAGAAACAATGAGATGAGGGAGAGGAAAATCCTAGCCAATTGTGTTCTTACCACTGACTAATTTGTTCAGCTGAACTGAAGCATTTAATTAGCTTTTTTTTAAAGGAAAGTTGAATTCCCTTAAATTAGACTGGCTGGACTGACTCTGGGGGTGTTGAGATGGGAAGAGTGGAGAGGATGATGTGAGCTGGTAATTGCGAAGAAGTCAAGAAAAACCATTTGCCCTCCTTTTTCCTCTCTTGCCTGCAATTCTTCAGGGGACCCCAAGTTATTAGCAAGGCTTTTAAGCTTTCCCATCTTTCTCTCTCTTTGGGGAACAGGAAAGGGGATGCCAGCTAAACAATTAAGTAAAAGGCAGTTTAAAGTTGGCGAATGCTACTTGGGGAAATGCTGCTTATTCTAGCTGATGTGAAGCTACTGCCAATGTCTGGCAGCTGAAGGAAAGATGGAGACAAGGATGGTGTTGTGGAGCAGTGGAATAACCTGAGGCAAACACGGAGCGAACTTCAGCTTTTTACTTTATTGAAACAATAAAGGGCTGCCACGCTAACAAGGCAGCCAGCTGGCAGACAACAGCTGATGCAGTTTAACAGCTCCCTTTTATAGCCGGCTGTCAAATGGCATCAGCCAATAGGAACGGTCCGTGTTCCCGCTGGAAACACGGACCAGAATGAAGACTTCGGCTTTAGTCCATTGCGAACGCTACACTCCTTTCCCCTAGCATGGAGCATGCGTAGTCTTTAAGATAGTTTGGGCGCTTGCGCAGGCAACCAGATCTTCTGAGTCCCGACGAAGTTGCTGCTGGAAGGAACTTCTCTGCTTTCTGGGCAATTTCTGGCACCGATGAAGCTGGTGTCTCGGCTTCAGGCGTCTCAGGACGAGGACCAATGGCAGATCAGGTAGGCTTGCGTTCTTGTCAGGCCCGATGGAAGTTTCTGTGTGCGCCGGTCATTTTTCTATTGCAGGGACATCTTGAGGGTCATCTGCAAACGTACTCCAATGTCTTCTAAGCTGATCGATGTGGTGGCACCAGATACACCTGTCTTGCAGTAGGACCCTGTAAGACTTAGGACCAGTTACTGCCACAATTTGCCCTGGCATCCATAAAGGGTGCCCTGCATAGTTCTGGGCATAGACCTGGTCATTCTCAGTGAACTCCCTTGCCTGGCTGTTTGACCCTAGGGGTGTGACTGGGGCATAATGCAGATGGAGTCTATCTAGGGTGGTCCTCAGGCATCTACCCATGAGAAGTTCAGCTGGAGACCTATTAGTGGTGGCACAGGGGATTGTGTGCTGGGTTAGGAGGTACTTAGCGAGCCTAGAGTGCCAATCTATAGGCCCAAACCTTGCCAGGGCTTCCTTAACTGACCTGACTGCCCTTTCAGCCAGGCCATTACTAGCAGAATGAAATGGACCTGTAAGGGCCTTATACCTAGGTTGGTTAGGAAAACCTCAAACTCACAGGAAGTAAATTGGGGGCCGTTATCAGACACAATGGTGTCAGGGAGGCCATGGGTAGCAAAAATCCATGAGAGAGCCTTAGTGACAGCTTCTGAGGTTGTAGTGGTCGTTCAGGTCAGTTCCACCCATTTAGAAAAAGAATCAACCATTACCAAGAATGTGCGCCCATGAACAGGGCCAGCCAAATCAATGTGTACATGGGACCAAGGGGTCCCAGGATCTTTCCACCTGCCTGGAGTGGATGTGGGTAGAGCCAGTCTGGTAGCCTGGCATGGCTGACAAGCATTCACCCAACTTGTAATCTGAGCATCCATGCCTGGCCACCATATGTAACTGCAAGCCAGGGCCTTCAACCTGACAATGCCAGGATGGCCCTCATGCAGGACCTTTAAAACTGAGTTCTGTAATTTAGAAGGGATAACTACCCTAGTTCCCCAGAGTAAACAGCCTTGCAAAGAAGACAGTTCCTGCTGGCGACTTTTGAAAGGTAGGAATTCAGGGGCATAAGGAATTACTGGCCACCCCCTTCCCACCCAGTCAAGAACTTGGGCGATTATCTTGTCCCTGGAAGAGTAGGCAGCGATATCAAGGGCAGTTATGGGGAGTTTGAGGTCGTTGATCTGTAAAACAATGTTTGTTGGTGCAGGATCCTCCACAGTAACAGGCAGTGGACAGCAACTGAGAGCGTCAGCATGGCATAGACTCTTGCCAGATGAACCAATGTATAGGAATAGGCAGCCAGAAATAAGGTCCACCTGGTCATTCTTGGAGACAAAATCTGAGGGGTTTGTTTTTTGCCAGACAGAAGGCCTAACAGAGACTTGTGATCAGTGACCAGCTCGAAATAGTGTCCACAAAGAAACTCATGGAATTTTTTGACAGAAGCAACTGCAGCCAAAGCCTCCTTGTCAATTTGGCTGTAGTTGCGCTCGGCTGGGCGGAAAGTTCTGGAGAAAAAGGCAATGAGTGCTTCAGAACCATTAGGCAGCCTATGACTTAAAACAGCACCTATGCCAAAATGAGAAGCGTCTGCTGCTAAAACTAAAGCAACTTATCATTAAATTGTATCAGGACAGCATTGGATGTAAGTAATGATTTGACAGTGTGGAAGGCTTGGGCTTCCCTTGGTCCCCAGTGCCAGGGGGTTTGCTTGTCTAAGAGTCTGTGCAGCGGTTCTGCAACGGAAGCTTTATGAGGCAAGAATGAAGCGTAAAAGTTAAGAAGCCCTGAAAAAGCTTGGAGCTCAGTCTTGTTAGTTGGTGTGGTTACCTTGTGAATAGCCCTTACTTTGGATTCGATTGGGTGAATACCAGAGGCATCAATTTTGTATCCCAAAAATTCTACCTGTGGGGTGGCAATAGTGCACTTGTCTTCCTTTAGCTTAAGGCCATGCTGTCTGAAACGATTGAGGACTCCTCTGACTCTTTGCAGTAACTGAGGCTTGTCAAGGGCAGATATTAAAATGTCATCAAAATACAGAACTATGCCCAGTAATCCTTGGAGAAGCCTTTCCATTAAGGATTGGAAAATCCCTGGGGCTACACTTATGCCAAATTGGAGGTGCCTACATTTAAAAGTGCCCCTGTGTGTAACAATAGTTTGTAGTTCAGTGGCTGTGTCATCAACAGGGAACTGTTGGTAGGCCTGTGACATGTCTAATTTAGTGAAAATGGTTCCTGGCTCAAAAGAATGTAGAAGGTGCTGGATAACAGGGACTGGATAGGCGCTGATTTGTAAATATCTGTTCAATGATGTCTTGTAATCAGCACAGATTCTCATGCTTCTGTCTTTCTTTAGGGGTGTCACTAGTGGGGTTTCCCATTTTGCGAAGTCCACAGGCTCCAATACACCTTGTTTAATTAATTTGTCTAGTTCAATGTCTAATTTGGGGCAGATTGAAAATGGTACCCTTCAAGGCTTTAAACGAATTGGTACTGCCCGAGGGTCCAAGTTGAAAGATATTAGGGTTCCTGAATAACAGCCCAGCCCCTCACTGAACACATCAGCATAGTCATTAAATAAAGTGTCCACTTCAGCATTTCTAATAGAGTGGATTCCGCTTATATGGAGGCTAAGGGCAGGGAACCAGTCTAACCCCAACAGGCTAGGGAGGGCACCATCCACTACTACTAAATGCAAGTGACCTTTAAAATTTTGAAATTGTACAAAAAACTTGCCTTTTCTGATGACAGAGATGGTTCTGCCTTGGTAGTCACGTAGGGTTAACTGGCAGCCTTGAAGCTTCTTCTTAGTCATTCTGGGAAGTAGTTGCTTCAAGGTGCTCCATGAGATGATGGACAGTGCTGAGCCTGTGTCAACCTCCATCCTGCAAAGTTTTCCTTCTATAGAAACAAAAACACTGGTTTTGTTGGAGCCTTTGTTAGTCAGCTTGGCTTGATAGCAGGTAAAACAATCTTCAACTTGTTTTTGGAAATGTTGGGTTGCCTGAGGCTTTTGGACAAAAGTCTTTCCTGCTTGACAAATCCTGGCAAAATGACCCGTCCTCTGGCATTTTAGACTAATGGCATTCCTGAACTTGCAGGATGCCCTGAGGTGGTTTCCTCCACAGCTTAGACAAATGGGCTAAGACAGTGGAGATAGATTGGAGTTTGGCCTGTTCTCCCCTTGGCTGGTTCTTTGCTGCCTGAGGCGATTTACATCATTAGCCCCTTCAGAGCCTTCTTCTGAGAATGGCTGAGCTACTCTGGCTAATTGGATTTCCCTGAATTTCTGCTGCTGAAAGTGCTGATAGTTCAGCAGCTTGAGACTCTTCAATTGCTAACTTTAGGGTTAAATTCCCCTTAGCCAGTAAACGTCTTTGTAGCCTTAAATCCCTGACTCCAAAAATTAGTTGGTCTAATAACATGTCTTCCAGATAGTCTCTAAAACCAAAATGCAAGGCAGCTGTTCATAGGGCAGCCATGTACCCACTAATAATCTCTCCCTCAGCCTGAATTCATCTCCTAAAAGCATGACGCCTGGCAATTCGTGATGGTGTTGAAAGGCTGTCAAAGTGCCTTTCTTCCAAGGATTCGAATTTTCCCGCTGGGAGAGCTCCAGCACAAGGATCCGGACAACTGCTTGAAAGCTGGATCTTTTTATTTTTCAGGAAGGCGAGAGACAGCGAGGCTGCGTTCCTGGGGCTAGCTGGCTAACTTTGTTCAGTAAGTCCCTGGTTTTTTATACCTTTTTCTCCTTTTGTGTGTGAATGTTCGTTTAGTGTTTATTTTTGAGTTTATTTTTCACCGGAGGGCAAAACTTCACGAGGGGCGGAAAATAAACTCTGCGGGGTGGCTTGATTGTTTTATCAGTTCTTTCTTAATCTCTTTTAGCTTTATAATGGTTTTTCTATTTGTTTTGTGGTAATCTGTCTCCTTTTTAATTTACTTTGTGTCTTTTGTCTGTTTGTTTTTGCTGATATGGCCTGTCTTGTGTTTGTAAGAGTTTTCTTTTCATGTTTCCCTAGTTTTCTTAATTATTTGGCTTTTGTTTAAGGGGCTTCTTTAATACCTTTTATTTGATTCTTTTTTTCTGTGCAAGTTTGTTTTATGGCTGGCCTGATGTTCCCCTTGGGCTTTTCCTGCTTGGGTGACACGACTGTCCTCATGAAGTTCCCTTTCCACAATCCTTCATATTTTTTTTTTTCTTCTGAGGGGTGGTCTCTGATTGAGTGTCTGGGTATACTTGGTATTCGTGATCAATCTGGATCATCATCATGGCTGCCTGTCCCTCTTTTAATTTTCTCCTCTGAGAGAGAATACAGGCCTTTAGGCAGCTAAGGCAGGGTGGTATGCACCGACAGAGGCAATACATGAGGGCTCCAAAGACACAAATGGTGACTGTGGTTTGTTATAAGGATTTTGAGCCAATGGAAATCCAGCATCCATGAGAAGAGCCACGAAAAGTCCAGGAATGATTGCTCCTGGCCAGTATTTTGAGCTAGCTCTTTCAGGTGGTGGATGTTCCTCCCTACGAGTTCTGAGGTTTCGTTCAGATTGAAACAACACATCCCTTGAATATTTTGCAGCCATAATTATGCTTCAAGAGAAGGAAGTCTGTTGCTGCCCTATTCTCCAGAGTGGCTTCTCTGACCAACCTCAGTTCTCTGTTAAGGGCATCCAGGGCATGGGAGGTCAAATTCAAGCTTTTTGCCAGGGTACATACTAGTCCATTCAATTTTTTTGAATTTCGCGCTGCCTACCAGGGATATTGCCAATGAGACATATTCTGTTTTGGTGGGAAGGGAGACTTTGGAGTCACAGTCTGAGTCTAGGGTTTGGAAGGCTCTCCTGTGTTGTCTCTGTAAGGATGGCATAAGCATGGTTAACCTTCCCAAGGTGCAGGGGCCATTGGTGGCATTTGCAGGAAGGTATGAGTAGGCTTTTAAGCCACAAAGGAAAAACCATCCTGGTGGGAGATTCAGGTAACTATATGAAAATGATATGGTCTCTGTGTAGTTGCATTTTAGTTCTGTGTTGCTAAGACTGGTGCATTCTGTGACCCTAGGTGTGCTGCACCCAGTGACATCAAAGCATCTCTCAGAGGTGGTTACTGCAGCAATGTGTAGGTTGTACATGGTGTGGTCCGTGGTTTTTGTAGAGTGGCCCCAGCTAAAAATGCTTTCATAGGAGTCAGGAAGGTTTCTAAATGTGCTGTAGTTAATGATGTTATGTGGCCTAGTTGCCACTCCCATTAGGCATGTAGTTAAGATGTCTGTCAGCCTTCAAGATCTTCTACTATTGCCTTGCATCTTTCAGCTGTCATAAGAGACGGGGGGGAGGGGAGGACGGATGAATCTGGGAAGTGAGCTGGAGGTGTAACATTTTTCTGTTGTGTAAATGAGGGGGGGGAGCATACATCAGAGTTAGGTTTCTATTTCTCGCTTAGCTTTCTTTTCTCTGTGCAACTGCAATCCGTTATCAAAGTATGCCAAGGTCAACGGACAAAGGCCTCATCATCACCTGAAGATGCCCACATGATCATACTCACAATTTCTAATTGGAAGTTTCATCTGAACTATTAGGGGTGGGAACACTTCCATCACATCATATGTGATTTACATGCCTAATTTGTCAGATTCAGAATTCTTTGGTTGCTACCACTTCACTTTCAGTAAAAGATAACTTTTCTCTAACTTAAAGAGTCTAAGTATTTCTTTCTTGGATTTCAAATGGAGCACCGCCTGACATTATTCTGAATCTCACTCTACCAGCCCATCCAAAGAAAACACCCAATTTTCTTCTGAGGGGGCCTGAACATCATGTCATCTTCAACTAGTGACCAGGAAGATCTGGGAGCCATTGGAGGGCAAGATTCTTTGCTGGTACAGGAAGCCCAATCTTTAGCAGAGCTCAGTCTGGAAGAGGATCCAGCTGTGAAGCCCAGATGGTCAGTGGGGGTTGGCTGGAAAGATCCGGAGAAGAAACCCCCCCCCCCGGGATCACCACCACCCGCTGGCATGGAAAAGAGGAGCCATGGCAAGAGAAGGAAAAGAGAGAACTCTCACTGGATCAAGCCAGGAGACTCCTTAATGAAGCCTTTGAACAACTCCAAGCTGCACAAAGGTGTGAAGGGGAAGGGGGAGTAGCCCCAGCTAGAAGAAGCAGAGCAGCCCCCTCTCCCATAAATCAACCTGAACCAGCAGCAGCCCTGGGGCCCTCAGCGGGAGGTGTAATTCCTAGAAGGCGTAGAGCTCCTAGGCTGCCTCCATTAGAAGTAAAATACAGGGGAAATCCCAAAATCTTGGGATTTTTCCTAGCCCAAGTTTGGAGCTATATGTAAGAATACGGGGAGGATTTTCCCTCAGAAGCAGCCAAACTGAGATGTGTTTCCAGGGCTCTGGAGGGAACAGCTGCAGAGTGGATGGTGACCTTGCATAGTGATAATGTTCCCCAGTTGATGAATTATAACCTGTTCATGACTGCACTGCGAGCTAGATTTGAGGACCCATTGGCAGAGGGCAAGGCGCAGATCAGGATGAAGACCATAAATCAGGGGTGGAGGTCAATGGCTGACTACACCCAAGAATTTAGACAGTTAGCAGGTCATATCTGAGGCTGGTCCCAGGAAGCCCTGATAGAAGCGTTTAAAGATGGATTAAACGAAGATGTATACCAGAGATGCATTGCTAGAAGAGACCCAAATGACTTGCAGATGTGGTACTTGCTGGCAGAAGAAGTGGAAATTGATTTAACCAGAAGCAGATGGTGGGGAGGTTCTCGGTGGAGCAAGCCTTCCCCCTCACACCCTCAAGAGGTCCCCAAACCTCAGAGGGGAGGAGCGGCGGCAAGACCCAACCCCTCGGCCTGTTTTCGATGCAGGAAGGAAGGTCCCCTGGCTGTGAACTGCAAAGTCAAGCTGGAACCAAAGGGGGCGCCAAAAGAAGGGAAGAAACCTGAAAAATCCCCAGCGAAGCCTCGTGATGCGGCACTAAAGTCGAAAGAGATGGCAGAGGTCGCCCCTCCCATGGGAGAGAAGTCAGAAACCCCGATTACCCCTGAGGAGGGCAATTTCGACTCGGAAGATAACTTCCTGGTAAGTCCAAGCAAAGGCCCTATGACCATTCCGGTGAAGTTGAGGGTACCCAATTCAGGGGTCGAAGGGGAAATGCTAGCCCTATTAGATTCTGGGTGCACAAGGTGTATAATCAACATGGAAGTAGTGGAGAAAATGGGCATAAAACTAAAACCTTTAAAGATGCTCATTTCCTTTTGCCAATTAGGTGGATCAGTGGCTGGGGGTTGCCCTGCATGTTTTATCACAGAACCTATAGAAATGATCATGGGAGAGCATGATGAGACTCTGTGCTTTATTGTGGTCCCTGGGATGGAGCAACCATTAATACTGGGATTGCCCTGGCTCCGGAAATGGAACCCCCAGGTTAACTGGAGAAAGGGGTTGTTGCGCATATGAAGCAAGCAGCAACCGGAAAAAGAGGGGAGATCTCAGCCTAAGCTTCAGATTCCGATTGAAATAGCTTCCACAGATATCGAGCCTGTGAAAGGGGAGGAGAAAATTCCAAAAGAGTATTGGGATTTAAAGGAAGTGTTCAGTGAGAAGGCCTCGGATGAGCTCCCGCCTCACCAGTCAACAGACTGTGCTATTGAAATTTTGCCTGGGGTGAAGCTCCCAAAACCGACGTTGTACTCAATGACACCATGGGAATTAGAGGAGCTAAGATTGTTTTTGATAAAAATCTGGAACGTGGTTTCATCCAACCTGCTAGGCCCCGGGTAGCGGCCCCAGTGTTGTTCCATGAAAAGAAAGATGGTTCCAAATGCTTGGTGGTGGACTACAGATATTTGAACGCCATTTCCATGGAAAACGTGTACCCCCTCCCTTTGATGAAGGACACGTTGGCCCACCTAGCCAAGGGGAAGATTTTCACAAAGTTGGATTTGAGAGAAGCATACTACTGGATTCGAATTAAGGAAGGGGATGAGTGGACGACCACTTTTAACTGCCCGATGGGTTGCTTCCAATTCAATGTTCTTCCTTTTGGGTTTCAAGGGGCCCCAGCTGTATTCATGCAGATGATCAATCAAGTGTTACATGAAAATTTATACAGGGGGGTTCTGGTTTATCTTGATGACATCCTTATCTACACGGAAAATCTGGATGAACATGTGAAACTGGTGTGGTCAGTTCTACAGAAACTGTGTGCCGCTAAATTGTATGCTAAACTATCCAAGTGTGAATTCCATCAAGAGAAAATTGACTATTTGGGAAATCGCATTTCATCTGAGGGCATAGAAATGGATCCAGAGAAAGTGCGTGCCGTATTGGAATGGGCTCCACCACGTACCAGAAAACAACTTCAAAGCTTCTTGGGATTTGCAAATTTTTACTGGCAATTTATCCTGACTTTTGCTAAGATAGCAATGCCCATCACAAATATCTTAAAAACAAAAGGGGAGGTGAAGCCAAGGCCAAGCAAGCCGTTGGAGTGGTCCATGGAGTGCCAAGCAGGTTTTGACAAGCTAAAAGCACCCAGATATGGAGGCTTCTTTTGTGATCCAAGCCAATGCGAGTGATGTGGCCATTGGAGTGGTGTTACTTCAAATCAACGACAAAGGGACCTTACGGCCTTGTGCATATACCTCCCGTAAACTGTCTGAAACCAAGAGAAGGTGGGCCGTCTGGGAAAAAGAAGCTTTTGCAGTTCGTTGGGCCTTATTGACCTGGAGACATTTCCTGGAAGGAGCAAAACATCCATCTGAGGTATGGACTGATCATAATAATTTGGAAGCCTTAAAAACGCCTCGGAAGCTGTCCCCTAAACAAGTTCGCTGGGCCCAGTATTTCAAGCAGTTCAATTTCTCACTGAAGTACATTCCAGGGGGGAAGAACTTCATGGCGGATGCTCTCTCTAGATTACCCCAATATAATAGTATTCACCAGGAAGTGATAAGTCCAATTGTTTCGACCAAACATCTAGCTGCCCCAGTGGTAACTCTCCCCAAAAGAAGAAACAAGAAGTGGATTTATCGAATGACCTAACCGAACAAACTAAAAGAAGCTTTAAAACTTGATGATTGGTTCCTGGATCATTCGAATGACTATACGGTTAGAGATGGTTTGGCTTGGGTGGGGACCAAGTTGTATGTGCCACAGGTGCTGAGGGGCCAAATACTACAACAAGCTCATGATTCTAAAGCAGCTGTCACTTTGGATTTGTGAAAACCTTACACCTGGTTAAGCGGCAATTCTGGTGGCCTACTTTGAAGAAGGACATTGAAGCTTAGGTAGCTAGCTGTCCAATTTGTGCTTCGGCAAAGAGACCTCCTGGTAAGCCAGCAAGGTTGTTACAAAATGTAGCTAGACCCCTGTAAGGAAATCTCTATGGACTTTATAGTGGAATTACCCGAAAGCAGTGAAAACACAGTTATTTGGGTGGTAATCGATTTGTTTTCCAAACAAGTACATTGCATACCTTGTTCCAAGATTCCATCTGCAAAGACGTTGGCTAAACTGTTTATTTCACATATCTATAGGTTACATTGCGTTCCGGAACGCATAATCTCTGACAGAGGGGTCCAATTTACCTCAACTTTTTGGAAAGAGTTCCTGAAGTTGATAGGCTCCGCCCAGGGCTTAAGCTCTGCCCACCACCCTCAAACCAGTGGGGCCTGTGAGAGGACTAACACAGTGTTAGAACAGTATCTTAGGTATTATATAAATTATCAACAAGATAACTGGTCCAACTTACTACCATTTGCTGAAGTGGCATATAACAACTCCGAACATAGTAATACTGGATTTACTCCATTTAAAGTAGCTTCGGGACAAGATTTTGTACCCATACCTGAACTTCCTCGTGAAAGGCCTAACATCCATTTGTTGGATGAATGGATAACTCAACTCCAATTTAACTGGCCAGTAACACGCAAAGCATTAGATGAGGCCCATCAAGCTCATAAGAAGTTTGCAGACAAGAAAAGATCTGCACAGAAATTATATAAAGTAGGCGACAAAGTTTTCCTGTCCACCAGATACCTGCAAACCACTCAAAAGTCAAAGAAGCTTGGTCCTAAATATGTTGGTACTTTCACGATTGAACGGATTATAAGCCCTGTAACAGTCCAGCTGAACTTACCGAAAACTCTTCGACGAATTCACCCGGTTTTCCATGTTAGTTTGTTAAAACCTAAACATACTTCTGATTTAAGACCCATCCAGGCTGACCCTCCCATACAAATACTGATTGAAGGTGAACAACATTTTGAAGTTAAACAAATTCTGGACTCTCACAAATGGAGGGATCGACTCCAGTATCTTGTAGCCTGGAAACATTTCCCTTCTTCACAAGCCGAATGGGTTAACAAAACCGACGTTAAAGCCCCTAAGTTGATCAAAGCATTTCATTCCAAGTCTCCTGATAAGCCCTAGGAGTGTATTCCTTTGTAATTGTCTAATGATTAATTATTGTCTTTATATTTTTCTCCTCTCTCTCTTCTAGGACTGATGGTTTTCCTTTTTCTAGGAGGGCCGAATGTCAGCCTTCAAGATCTTCTACTATTGCCTTGCATCTTTTGGCTGTCATAAGAAATGGGGGGGGGGG
>BLBF01000021.1:31908905-31944858 GCA_015471245.1 Laticauda colubrina | reverse complement strand
CCCAGCCACAGAATCATCAGAGAAGCCATAGAGATTGAAAAAAGACCTGAAAGCATGAATAGAAGAGATGATTCCAGCAGACGGTCAATCATTTGGAAGCCTGCACTCTCAAATAGAAAGATCTCCACACCACAAACCAGGCAAACACCTGAGCACAAACAGACTCCCTCTGATGCCTCCAACTCGAACACCCCCCCACCAGGCACCCAGGTGAAACCTGGCTTCCTAATGGATAGCAGCCGTCCTTTCACACGAAGCCAAGCTGCACTGAAAGCCTCCAACACAGGAACAGAGTGTTGCCAGCCAATCAAAGCCACAAAACAGACAGACGAAACCAGAAACACCAATCAATCAAACTCCAAGTCCAGTGAACACAGACCAAAACTCCCAGCCAATCAGAATAGGCCAGCCTCGAATTTGAAACCAAAAGCTGTGAGACCCACATCCATACAGAAGCCTGATGATGGCAGATGAGATTCTGCTGAAACGTTGCTACAACTTTGAAAGCACCACAATGACGTGGGATAATACCCGAAGGAAGCTGAACAGCACACACACACACACATGTGTGTGTGTGTGTGTGTGTGTGTGTGTATAAGTTTTCGCGGGTACTTACATGAATGCAGTTCAGCTTCCTTCGGGTATTATCCCACATCATAGTTGTGCTTTTAAAGTTGTAGCAACGTTTCAGCAGAATCTCATCTGCCATCATCAGGCTTCTGTATTGAGTAATGAGTCAGGGTCTCACAGCTGACCCACATACAAACTCAATAAAGGAGCCTGATGATGGCAATGAGATTCTGCTGAAACGTTGCTACAACTTTAAAAGCAGTACAATGACGTGGGATAATACCCGAAGAAAGCTGAACAGTGCGCGCGCACGCACGCACACATATATATATACACATATACATACATACATACACACACATGTATATGCATAAATGTATATATATGTGCAGGTCTTGGTATGTTCGGGTCTTTTCCTATGTCAGGTTGAGAGTACCTTGGTGACAGTTTCAACGTTGGATCTTGTCAAAACGTCGCCAAGATACTCTCAATCTTACACAGGAAAAGACCTGAACACACCAAGACATGCACCTGTGGAAATCTACGAATATATTCAATTTCAAGACATTAGACTTTTCATTGTGGCGGAATACATTATGCTCCAGCTCTCTGCCGAAGTACGCGCATTACTCCAGGTGGCAGTTAAGTACAAAGTAGCTGTAGGATACCCAAATGGGGTATTTCACATTGGAAGCCAAATCTGACCGTAAGGTTCCGCCTCAGTTTACCTTCCCAATAAGCAACTGAATCGAAGATCATTTAAAATTTAAAAGCAGTTTATTAGGGTATCCTCATAAAATGGGAATTTCTCTATGACAAAGGAAGAGAAAACCCCCAGTCCCACCTTTCACTTCTTTTTAAACTTAACACAACAAATACAAAATTTTAAAAGAGAGGAAATAAATCAAATTAAAATTCAAAATAACTCTATTAGTTAATACATTAGAAAACCCGTGTCATTTGCCCCTCACATGCATTAATTTTTCAGGCAAAAGCCCGTTTCTCGGACTGCAGTCGCGCTGCAATTGGGGAACCTTAGCAGGAGATTCCAAAAAAATTAGAGCTGTGCAAATTCTCAGGTAAACAAATCTCGTCCAGATTCACCGCTCCCCTGAAGCCTTCCGAATCCTCATGCTCAGTTTAAAGAAGCCATGTTGTGTCGAAAAGCACTTGCGTAAAAATTGCACTGCAACTTTAAGAAACCTAATACAAAGAAAAAAATAAGACAGCTGAATCAAGGTCAACTTCGTATGACGACTCCGCTGTTTCTATGACGAAATATCTTCACCGCCACCCAGCAAACCTCCAAGAACATTCGGAAAATTCCAAAGATGGAGGCGCCCACGGCGAGGAATAAACTTCAAAATGGCGGCCACCATGCCCTAGCATGCAAGATGGCCCCGCCCACAGGGGTGGGGGGGAGAGTTAATTCCAAGATGGCGCCCTCTATAGTTCCGGTCACTCGATAAGAGCGTTGCAACATGGCGGTCCGCGAAAGCCGGCTGCTGCTGGGTGGCGTCCGGCTGTATAACGCCAAGCCGCTTAAGTTCCAACTGAAGGGAATTTATCGGCCGGACCCTGCCGATCCCCGCACTCCGGCCTGGCACCTGACCCCCAAATATGAAGCCAAGCTGTTTGGGCGCCACGGGCAAGCCTCCGGAGTGGACCCGACCCGGTTGTGGCCGTCGCCGGAGAAACTGCAAGAAATGGAAGCTGAGCAGAGAGCCTGGTACCCTTCCTTGAAGGAGATGCAGCAGTCGCTGGATGCCAAAGAGAGCGAGGCCGAAGCCCTGCAGCGGCAGAAGTGAGGAAGGCAGGAGGAGGGAGGCTGCGGGTGGGCGCCACGCGTGGAAGCCTCTCCCTGGGCTGAACAAGGAGAGGGCGAAACCGGGGGAAATCGCGAGCGCCCTTCGCGCGTGGGAGGCCGCCGCGATGCAATTTCAGCCTTCGGGCTTTGCTGGGACGGCGCTGAGCCAACAAACCACACGCTTTGGGGACGGCCCTTGAGTCGACCTTCTGACTTGAGGCCCAATTGCACATTTTCCGGAGCCTCATCAGAGAAGTTGTTGCAGAATAATGGGACTAAACAGAGGAACGAAATGAAAATTATATACTTCTGGTGTGTGAATAAATATTTGTGAGTTGCACAGGGTGGATAAGCAGATCTCCCAGAGCAGAGCATCCATAAACGTTTGTTCAGTGTCCATGTTTTGGGCAATTATTTCTGCACCAAGAGAAATAAATCCTTTTGTTTGTTTTCATTTTGCATGTTTAAATGTAGTTTGCTTCGTAGGTGTTTTTACTCCGGGTAATTTCAATGGTATTGAAGGATGCTGGTAGATGCTGTCCTCAGACATTCTTTGGTATGTCATGAGTAGATATTTGAAGCAAAACATCTGATAAAATTTAGAGCAAACAATCTGTGCATTAGTAAAAGCTAAGCAAAACTGAGATTGCCATGCTATGCTTTAATTTTGCTACTCTTGCCTAGTAGATCAGTTCCAGAGCAAGATGCTGGAGGATTGCTTTGCTCAGGCATCTTCTTTTCGGGTGCTGTCTGAATTTTATTCTTTCTTCCCTCATGAAGTAATGGAAGTGCCAAATGAATCACGGCATACTATAGTAATCTAGGCAAAATGAAAGTACTATTGATAGATGACTTTCTTTTGTAGAACAGTGTTTCTCAACCTTGACAAACTTAAAAAGTGTAAAATTTAAATCCCAGCTGGAATTGAAATTCACACATCTTAAAATTGAAAAATACTGCTGTAGAGAAATATATTCTGTATGAGATTGTAGGCTCTTTTCAGGAGCACATTTGCAATTCAAGTAACATGCTCATGTTAGATGGCAGGTAAAATGGCATTTTTGTGAAGTTTCCACTGATATGAGCCTCCATTGTAACTTTGAGATTTTTCTACATTACTTTGAGGACTCACTGCATAAAATGCAATTTGTAAATTGCTGATTTAACGAGTTAAATTGAGCATGTCTCAATATTTTAGATCAGTGTCATGGTATCTCTATGAACACTATCCAAAATGCATATTTTAAATTGTAAAACTATTGTAGACTTTGGTATTAGAATAACTATTTAGTATGAACCTATTCACCCATTAAAGTGAAAATGCTGACAATAAACTGAAAACATAGTTTCTATGTCTAGAGCTGTATAATGTTTTGTTTTATGGTTTTGTCTTTTGCTTTTTAGAGATGAGATAATTGCTGCCAAAATGGCTAAAATGCCCCAGATGATAGAAGACTGGCAGAGGGAAAAACGCCAACGTAAGCTCAAAGAACAGCAAGAAAAAGAACGACGGCGGTTGTTACTGGCTGAGGCCCGGGAGCAATATGGCTATCACCTGGATCATCACAGTCCTGAATTTCAAGAGATGGTGGTAGAGAGGGAGAAGATTAAACGGATGGAGCAGAAGGAGGAGAAAAAACGTATGAGGGGGATTCTGGCCAAAAAAGCAATGGAAAGCAAAATTCTTGCCTCATCTCCAGATACTAAGGAGGAGATGGCTGAACAAAAGGATACCTGAAATACTATATTGTAAGTCTTTTAAATAAATCTGCCTACAGATTGTGACACGTAATTCTCACAGGCCCAATTGATTTACTGCACTTCTCATGCATTAAAGACCAACTTAGAAGTCTTATGGAAAGTGGAATGCTTCACTGTACAGAACAATCTAATGTCCTTTCTCTGCCTGCTGTGACCATTTGGAGCTTCAACAAAGGATTTTTGAATAGCAGATGCATTCTCTGAATTTCTTTTCTCTTTCAAAAGAGCAAGCTCTGTTTCCACCATCTAGCTCATGGGTCTCCAACCCCCCGGGCTGTGCCCACTATTGGACCGTTGCGTATTTGGAACTGGGCTGGGCTGGGCTGCACTGAGAGGCAAGTTGGTGCGCGCACACGGCTCCACTTGTGCAAGCAGTGCCCCAAAGGCTTCTCTTGTGTGTGTAGAGCTACGCATTGGCCTGCTTACGTGGCCCAATTCTCTCCCACCACCAGGCCGCGACCCCCCCTCCAGGCCACTTGATCTCAATGCTCCAAAAGTTGAAGGGTGGGAGCAGAAGCTGAGTAGGGACAAACATGCCTTTTCAAGCATCGAGCAGCCTCCAGGAGTCTGAAGGAAAATGAGACTGCACTCCCAAAGGCTTCTCTTCTCCATCCCAAAAGCTTTTGCAAAGGGATGAAATGGTTCAGGGGAGTGATCTCGTGCTGTTTCAGGCCTTCGGTCCCTTTGCAAAAGTTTTTGGCATGGAGAAGCTTGAAGGAAACAGGGCCCCAAAGGCTTCTCTTCTCTCTTGTTTGAGTGGAGCTGCGTGTGTGCAGCCCTCTCCTCCCTCCCCACCAGCCAGGCTGCCAAGCTGCAAAGTTTGGGGACTGCTGATCTATCTAACTGCCCTGTTCAGTTTGTTGAATAAATATATCTGGAGTTTTAAGTAAAAAATACTTACTTTTAACCAAATGGAGGATTGTTTTTAAATATACTTGTTAAGTATCTAAAAACAAGGTGGAGGTTATGTAAAGGTAAAGGAGTCCCCCAACTATAGGGGGTGGCGCTCATCTCCATTTCAAGGGCCATTGAGCCATCACTGTCCAAAGATGTTTCCGTGGTCAAGTGGCCAGCATTTACATCACAGAGTGCTATTACCTTCATACTAAAGTGGTATCTACTTGCTTTTGTATGCTTTTGAACTGCTAGGTTGGCAAGAGCTAGGGCAAGGATGGGAGTCTCGTCGCACTGGGTCTCAAAACTGGGCTGCTGGCTTTCTAACCAATTTCACTCTAAGGTTGCGTCCCAGATAATTACTGCCTAGAATTTTGACTGGATGTTGTTTGGTACATTTCTTAATGGTAACATTACTAAATTTAATTTGAAAAAATGTCATCAGTAATGGCTACGAAGGGGGAATGTCCCAGACATTATTCCTTCAGCCTCTTATTAAAGGTAAAAGAATGTAAAGTATTGCATCTATTATAGTTGCATATAGAGATAAAGATACCAGTTGAATGGGCCAAGCAATAAACCTAACATTTTTTTCCTATTCCTTGACCAAGTTCACACTACTCTGTGTGTAGAATTCACACTAAGGATGAACATAAATAGACATGGACTTGTGCTATGAAAGTCTGCTCTGAATTTTGGTATATTTGCCCTGCTCCATTCACAATTCTATACCAGTCTTTCAGCACTATACCTTTCAGCATTTTGGCTGAATTCATGTTGCAAATCTGGATTGAATGCCATTATGCTTCCTGCAGCATTTCATACAGCTTGGGATAATTGAGCCCACCAAATAAGATGGATTTGCTGCATCCAAGCAAACAATGATTTTGGCTTGATACCTTCATCTTTTACAGATGTTCATTCCTTACTGACAATAATTATGAAGGGGACAATCCACCAAAACTGCAAAAAAAAAAAGGGGGGGGGATTTATGCACTGAGCACTTTTTGCACTAAATAGCTGTGCCTGAGCAGAGGAATTTTGAAAACACTATACACATAACCCATTCAGCCATAACTCCCCTATGCACACTGTAGCTGAAGGAGAGGCTGATGCCTAGTATGGCATTGTGTAAAAAGCAGATGGTAGGCTGCCTTCACTACAAACTGCTTAGCTGAAAAGGTTTTTGGTCCAAGTCCACCCTGGCAGATTCGGAAAAAAATGTTATCAGTACCTGTAATTTAATAATCTGGTTCCCTCTAGTGGCAAAACTAGCAGAATTTTGTTCAGTCTGCACAATCTTTTATTTTAATAATGCTCCTAATGAATGTATGAAAAGTATGGAACCAAAAAGAAACTTCACGGTAGATTTTGCCACCTAACAATATTTTAAATAAAAGGCTTGTTTTTTCTTTTGTGGTTAATTAGGTCCTCAAAATGGCACATACCTGCAGAATCACTTCATGGTCTCTTGGCAGTCCTTATCTTCTACCAGATTTTGAGAAACTGATGGTGACACTTGTTCAAAAACAAATAGCATATATTCTCCACCTACTGTTGCCATGTCCTTTGAAAGAACTATTGATACAATCCATATGAAGAATTTGAGTAAGCTTGTTTTGTGTGTTTATAAATAATCCTTTTTCTGTTTTAAAGGTAGTATTAAAAATGGAAGGTAGTGAATACATAGCTTAACTCCAAGCTAAGTAGAAGCAAAATTTCTTATGGGAATTATTATTTTACAAATGTATTTAAGATTAATCAGTACTAGATTCTTCTCATTACTAAATTATGTAATTCACTTTTCAAATTATAATTCAAAAATATATTTGAGCTATGAATTTTCACATGCTTTCTAATTTTGCTACTGATGGAAACAATGTGTGCTTTTGTTTTCTTATCCCTGTTCCTCTTGACAATTGGATTGAGGTGTCTGTAAATACTGTATATAAATGGTGCTGCATCATCCTGAAGATAAGGATTGACTTGGATCTCCAGGGCTTCATCTTTGGCTAGTGCTATTCAACCGACAGGATGGACTGAAAAAGATAATCAGATTTGCAGATGAAAGAAGCTGGAAGGAATGGCAAATATTTTGTAGCAATCTTAGATACTTTAAGATACCTGGAATTCAACTCCCAGAATTGAAGTCCAGACATCTTAAAGACACCAAGGCTGAGAAACATTGCTTTAGGATGAAAATCACATTTCAAACTGACATTGACATATTTTTTGTGGGGGGGGGGGGGGGGGGTGACTGCCAGCAGAATGATGTTGGGCAATGACCAATACAAAGCCTTGTATTGGAGTAGAAAAAATCAAATAGAAAGGTACAGGAATAATGACTTGGGGGGGAGAGGGTGGATAGGTACAACTCTTGTCATCAACTGAACCTGAGTAAGCAATATGAGACAGCATTTAAAAGGGCCAATGCAATCTTCAGCTACCTTAATAGAAGCATCCAAATCACGGGACATAATCATTCCATTGTAGTCTGCTAGCTAAACCACTTGTGGTATTGTGTCCTGTTTTGAGGAACCTCTTTGACAAGTTGGTTAGACAAAAGCTATCAAGGTTAGACAAAAGCTATCAAGATGTTAACAGATCTGGAAACCAATCACTTCCTGCAATGTCTGGGCATGTTTTATTTGCAAAGGAGAAAAATAAGGATACAATAATCAACCAATCCCCCCCAAAAAAGGCTTTTGTATCAGAGTGGGTCAGTGTGTTCTCTGATAAAGGTGAGAGCAAAACAAGAGTCAGTAAATTAAAAAGAAAAGCAAAAAAGAAATTGAGGCTGAATATTAGAAGTAATTTCATGATGTCCAGCGTTATTAAACAGTGTTTAGTTCTCCCTTCCTGGAAATTTTAAAATGAGGATTAGATTATCACTTATCAGAGAGTTTGGTGGATTCCAGGACTAAATCCAGTCCCTGGACTGGATGATCTATGAATGAATCTTGACTCCTGGCAACTTCATGGAGAGATCCATGTAGTTTTCTTGGTAACATTTCAGAAGTGGTTAAGCATTGCTGCCTTCTAGGATATTTTTATTTCCCAGTCTAGAACTGAGAGTGATTGACTCAAGATCATCCCTAGTATCTGTGCCTAAAGGGGACTAGAACCTGGGTCTTACTGCCATTTGTCAGCACCCTAAATACTGGGTCACCTTGGCTTTCAAGGTGGCTTATAAGATCCCATGGACTCATACTTCCTATTATGTTTATTATTCCTTTAGGAGCATAATAATGAAACATGACAAAGAACCAACATAAAACAAGATAACAATACAGGTGTGTTTTAGCAATAAATCTACAACGCAACAGAAGTAGAATTGATTTTATATTCAGTCATTGAAGAATATGCCAAACTATATTATCTACATACTTTCAAATATGTTTTTCTGTGCCTGGTTATGTTAGTATACTCACTCATATTATGTAATATAACATTATCCAGTTGAAGTTTGCTCTTAGATTAGACAATAATATGATCCACATTGGGCAAACAAGTCTTATGTTTAATGTCTGGAGATAATTATGCAAGTCAGGGTTTCCCCAAATATGCTTTTCTAAAAGACAACTGGATTTTCTTGGGTTTTTGGAAAACATTTTGCTTCTTATCAATGAAGCTTCTTCAGTTCTGTAGTTCGGAAAACAAGAAAGGCCAGTTGCTTTTTAGAAAACTACCTTTGGGACAAATCTTATTCTATAATGTTTCAGGAATGCACGGGTATTAAATGTATTGATCAGTAGGATTAACCCACATCCTATCTTCAGGATGTCATTTGATTCTATTTTGGCTCATAAATGAACTGTTCACTGTTTCTATTAGTAGGAACTGACAACTTAAGTGCCATTTAACATAATAGATTTTACTCATTCCATGAAAATTGTTCTTAGGAGGAGGAATACTAACAACAAAGGTAAGGGAAACCAGAAAAGCAAGTAAAAACAATGAAAGGCAACATGTTCAAATGTCATGACCACACAATAAAAGAAGAGATGCCAAAATGTCCCCTTTTTGCCTTTTCATCATTGTTAATGCTAATTACACCAAATATAATTTTAAAATAAGGAATGCAAAGAAGTACAACAAAAACCACATTGGCTTAGCGTTGTATGTCTAATAAGCAAGTCCTGAGTAACAGTATGGCAAGGGTGTATGAGACAACCAACAAAGATGTTGAAAGAGCTTTTTAAAAAGAAAAAACCATATTTCAATAGCCCAGTGAATTGATGAAACAAATCTTAGTAGTTAATACTATAATCAAATTGAAAACTGATAAGATCCATCAGCTTTTTTGCCAAATTGATAAGCAAAGAAAATACCAGGACAAGTATTGACATGAACAGAATTCTGGAAGTAGTCATAGGCTTTTGAAAATGTCTAAGTCCAGTTACTATTCATTCTGCAATATAAGCTGCTTCCTGATTTAAGGGATTTTCGGCCAGATTGTTTGCCCCATCCCAAATTCTGTAAACATTTTAAATCACTTTCCAACATTTAGAAATGTTCTTAAATAGAGATTGAGCTGATTAAATCTCATTACAAAAATTATCTGTTCTTTTCAAAAAGAGAAGGCCACAGCAGAGAGTTGAGGTTCTATTATGTTTCCAACCAAAACTGGAAGCCTTTGCTGAATTAATTGCACTATTAAGCTCACTCCCAATGTGACAGGAAGGAGCATTTGATGTGCCTCTCTGGTTAAGGAGCTCAGAATGAGAAAGAGAGTGGGGGAGCATGAAATAAAAAAAAAAAAATTAGGAGGCTGGGACGTCCATGTTATTTCAAAGTTATAATGAGATTGAGCAGGACAGAAAATAGGTCAAATGTAGCCCTCATTTTGGGTTGACTGGCAGAATATATCATGGAATATTGAAGATAGGCTGCTCCTGTCAGCTTCATTAATTAGCAAGCAGCATTTTCATAGCTATTCCCTGGTTTTGTAAGCTGAAATCCAGTTAGGTAAGACCCATCCATTCATCATAAAGACATCACACACTAGGCCATAAGCCCAGTGGTACAGTTACAACACACTTTCAAATAGGCCCATCCCAGGAGGAAGACAGCATCCTAAACCCTCGTATTTGGCAGTTCCTTCTTTGGTCTAAGCACCCTTAACAGTCCGTGAGGAAACCTGTTGCCTTAGGAAGGACTGGTTCCATCTGCATCATTTTCTTCCTGGCTGGCCTTAAGTTTGGACAACACAGCATGAATCCGGAACAGTGTTCGTGACTCCATTGAATAATTTTTGTAGTTGTTCCTGGTGGGAAAAGCATTCAACAATTGCTATATCCCTTATATCAAACCTGCATGTATTATGTGCACCAAAAGCTATTTCATGAATCCAGGTATTATCTTACAGGATAATATTTGATATTTTGATGATATCTCCTAAGGTAGATGTCCAAAGGGCAGCTAAGCATCCTCCCAAGTCAGGTAGCGTGTGCAGACTCCTAGTTCCTACCCCAAATATTGTCATATGTTGGGATCTAGGAATTGTGCCTTTTCCTTGGCAGTCCCTGCTCTATGGAACACTTGCCTTTCTAAGTTTGGCAGCACTCCACCTTTTTAGCCTTCTGTAAGGCTTTAGATTAACAGTGTTGGAAGGGACCTTGTAGATCATCTATTCCAGGGATCTCCTGACAACTTTAAGCCTGGTGGACTTCAACTCCCAGAATTCCCCAGCCGGCTGGGGAAGTTGCCAAGGTTGGAGATCCCTGATCTAGTCTAACCCCCCATCTAAGCAGGAGACCCTACACTATTTCTGACAAATGGCAGTCCAATCTTTCTTGAAA
Source organism: Laticauda colubrina (assembly GCA_015471245.1). Taxonomy (NCBI): domain Eukaryota; kingdom Metazoa; phylum Chordata; class Lepidosauria; order Squamata; family Elapidae; genus Laticauda; species Laticauda colubrina. Next base: position 31,934,025 of record BLBF01000021.1, on the reverse strand, counting down.
GCTTCCAGTGATGAAGCTCCCACATCTTCTGAAGGCAAGCTGTTGTTTCATTGGTTGATTGTTCTGTCAGAAAGTTTCTCCTTATTTCTAGGTTGAATCTCTCCTTGATCAGTTTCCATCCGTTATTCCTTATCTGGCCTTTGGTGCCTTGGAAAATAGCTTGACCCCCTCTCAAATATTGGAAAACTCAAATATTGGAAAACTTCTATTGTGTCTCCTTGTCTTTCTCTTCACTAGACTAGTCATGCCCAGTTCCTGCTACTGTTCTTCATATATTTTAGTCTCCAGTCCGTTAATCATCCTGCTTGCTCTTCTCTGCACTTTTTCTAGAGTCTCAACATCTTTGTTATAGTGTGGTGACTAAAAATGGATGCTGTATTCTAAGTGTGGTCTTATTAAGGCTTTATAGAGTGGTATTAGTACCTCACTTGATCTTCATTGTTTTCCTTGCATTGACTTTTTTGGCTGCTGCTGCACACTGCTAGCTCAGTTCACTGATTGTCCACTAAGACTCCAAGATCCCTCTCACAGTTACTGCTATTAAGGCACCCAGTCTATATGTGTACTTTTGGTTTTCCTTGCCTAAGTGTAACTTTTTACTTTTCTCTACATTGAATTTTATTTTGTTAGATAAGCCCCAGTGTTCAAGTCTGTCAAGATCCATTTGGATCTTGAGCCTATCTTCTACTCTAAATGGGCAGCAATGTAAATGTTTAAATAAATAAATGTTTAGATCAGATGAATATGATCCAATTAAAAGAAATGCAATGAACCAGCCTGGGAAATACATCTTTGCTTATTAAATTACTAATTATTTGACTCAGAGTAGCTAAGCTGAAAACTTGCTAGTTCTTAGTCCTTCTTAAACTTATTAAGAACTTGGGGAACAGAAGAAAACATAACTAGGTAGCTAACAAGCACCTTTGGGCCCTTCTCTCCATGAGATTATAAAACTCTCAAATGCTGTTAAGCCAGGAAGTAGCTATATTTTCCAGGGAAAAATATTATGAGATATGCTGAGTGTTTACTTACTTGGCTCTGCGGAGCAACTGCACAGCCTCTTCATTTTGGCCTTGTGCCACATACAGTAGACTCAATTCCAATAGTGCATTAGGTACCAAGTAATGATCATACCTGATCTTCTTCTCACTGTAATAAGATAGAAAGCTGGAAGTTTTACAGGTTTTGCTCTAGTGCAGTTTCCCCTGATCTAAGCCCTCCAGATAGGTTGGAATTAAGTTCCCAGAACAGTCAACAATGCCTCACACTCCCCACCCCCAATTTCCCCCCAATTTTTTTATCAAAGACATCTGCATCATACCTTCTATGGACAGCACTGAAGCATGCCTCAGCCTCAGTCAAACTGTGCAAATGCTTGAAGACTAAGCCTTTGAGAAGTAACACAAGACACTGGTCATCTACCTGGTACTCACTGGCTGAGGAAATTGTGGGAAGAGAAATAGAAAGAGCAGAAGAAAAGTTAACCAGGATAAGCAGTTACTGCATACTCTACTTTGCAGAAAGGTTAATTGGCAATATTTCCATTCATATTCATGTAGCAGGCAGGTTACTCATTCTGCTTGTACGGGTAAAAACGGAGGCCATAGATCTCCCTGCACATCTATAATAGCTTGTTTGTGATGCCAAACCACAAAAGAGATTCCCCTTCCAAAATGTACAAGGGGAGGTTTATTATTTTTAAAGCTCAGATGGATTTCCTCCAGGACTTTAGATTCATACATAAAACAGAATTATAGAGCTGGATGGGCCCATAAACATTATCTAGTTGATTCTTCTGTACAATGCAGGGAAAATCCATTTTTTCACTAGTGCACTTTTCACTAGTCAGTGCAATAGGCTGATCTGAGAGACTGACTGACTCAAGTCACCCAAGCCAATTCAACCTTATTTACAGGGACAAAGTATCTGCTATACTACATCTTACCAAAATCATAATTTGGTGTGGGCAGCTTCTACAAAAAAAACTGAAAAAAAGGTTGGGGGGGGGGAGAGTTGCTAATGAAAAAACAGCTCCCTGACTTTTAGACTTTTGTCCCTGCTGCTAGATTTAATATACATATTTCTCTCTAATTCTCCGTTTCTCCCAAAATATCCCCATGCATGATTTCCTTTTTGAGTTGATAAGACTTATTTAAAATGTTAAAAATCATGTTTGATCTCATGCAAAATGGATGCTGGGGACAGGAGCTTGCCCATTTGTTTTTAAAGCCCCAGAGAGGGAGAAAAACAGTTAAAACATTTATTGATCAGAATACAACCCATCACTTATTCCAGGTGTTTCCTATAGGATGATTCTTTTCCTAAACATGGGCTTTGGTTGTTTACCATTTCTTATTTTATGAGAAAGCATGTAGAGCCTGGCTGTAAACCAGGGTCATTTTTGGAAATAAAGATTATGCCAATGTTTTTGCAGCCTGCTGGTTCCTGTATTTAAATTGAAAGATGAGGTGGGTCAAGGAGCTTGATGATGTCTTTCTTGCTAAGCTGAGGAACCACTGTCTGCTGACACCAACTTTGCTCTACATATAGGAAGCCAGCGTGCTACCTGGTGCTTCTTTTAGCTGCTTCTCAGCCTGTATCAGAGTGTCTAAAGTTCCTTCCAACAACTCTTGCTGCTTGCCCAGCACAGTAAATCCATTCCACATGTACATCATTTCCTGAAAAAAAGATAAACCAATACAGAAAGTGAAAAATAGTGAAAAGAAAGGACTAGGTGAAAAGAAGGACTGGGGCAACATGATAGCAGTATTCCAATATTTGAGGGGTTGCCACAGAGAAGGGGGGGGGGGGAAATCAAGCTATTTTCCAAAGCAACAGAAGGCAAAACAAGAAACGATGGAAATTAATCAAGGAGAGAAGCAACTTAGAACTAAGGAGAAATTTCCTAACAGTGGGAACAATTAATCAGTGGAATAGCTTGCCTTCAGAAGTTGTAGGTGCTCCATCACTGGAGGCTTTTAAGAAGGGACGGGACAGTCACTTGTCTGGAATAGTATAGGTTCTCCTGCTTGAGCAGGGGATTGGACTAGAAGACCTCCAAGGTCCCTTCCAGCTCTATTATTCTGTTACTCAGAATTGTGGCAGCAGCTATAAATGGAGGAGATATATTTTGTCACTCTACATCAGGGAAGAACCAGTTTGGTATAATGGTGAAGGCACCAGGGTAGAAACCAGGAGACTGAGTTCTAGTTGTATCTTGGACATGAAAACAGCTAGGTGACCTTGGGCCAGTCACAGCGGAAGGAGGCAATGGAAAATCTTGCCAAGAAAATTGCAGGGACTTGACCAGGTAGTCACAGGAGTCAACACTGATTTGAAGGCACACCAGGGAACCAAAAATTTCATTCATGAACTCCCCAACATGTGAGCCAAACTATACTGTTTGCTCAGAATGCTTACACGTTGTTTAAGATTACTAATTTTATTTTGAAGGAATCAGTTGGTGGAGGATCCACAAACAAGGCCCCCGAACAGTCCCTTGCTCATTTCCAGTTTAACCACTATCTGCCTTCAAAAGATGGTGACTGCATTCCCTTGCACATTCACAGCCAGTTATGGATATTTTTTAGCAGTGAACAAACCTAGTTCCTTCTTTTAAATGTGTTATTAGTTTTAAGCTGACCTGGATCTCTTATCTTCTGAGCCAGAAATTCAGGTTCCACGATAGTCGATTTGTTAGTGTTAAAATAGAGCTTTTTTCCCCTTACTGATTCTGAAGACCTCTTAGGATGCAGTTACACAATTCAGATACGGATTTGAAATTAAGCTCTGTGCATACAAAAGGCGGAGAACTCAATCTAGTGTGGCAATTGTGCTTTACTCCTGTAATATGGACTTTTAAAAAAATCATTCCGGAATTATAATTTTACTGAGATTAGTTCTTCACCTATAAATATAACACTATCTGGGAAAGAGTAAGAAGCTGGTTTCTGTTCTGTAAAAATCCTGCCATTTGGATCACACTATTCATTGTTAGTAGGCACTTCTCTGACAAATGTCAATTAACTAGAATCACAATAGATCTTAGCATCTTGTTATATTACAGTTTTGCAAGGCAAAAATATGTGGAAAAAACATTACTTTTGTATGCCTCTGGTATATGAAATAAATGTGCACACACACACACATATGGTATGTACACAAACACACATATATAAATGGGAGAATGTGCCCAAGAATATATTTCTCAGTTGTGTATGTATACAGTGTGGAAACAAGCTTGCAAAATAATTTAGGAAGAACATCCATTCAAGTTTTCACTTTTGACCTGCAGTTCATGGATCAAATTCAAACACTGCCAGCTTGGCATAACTGAAGAAATCTTCTCCTTTGAGAGTCTTTGCTGCAAAATAGTAGAGATCCACTTTTTATCCTTACCAGAGCTGGCACAGGTAAGGGAACCAAGTCACTCGATTTGTAGCGCCTTGCTTTGCGAATGGCAAATTTCTCTGTGGGTGGAGATTTCCCAGCAATTTTCTGTTTGAAGGAAGAAACCTGCCTGTAGGGTAAAAGTATGGAAATTACTAATGTTTCACAAAGGCAGGTATGTGGAAATTAAAAATCCTAAGAACGTTTAGAAAGAGTTTAATCCAGCTCTGCCACATTAGACTTTAAATCAGTTTTCAGTCCTTTACACGTAGCCCTTTAAGTAAGACATTGATTATGCTTCTGCATTCTAACAACATTCATTCACAAGGAATTCATTCATTCACTGCATGGAAATTTCTGTGGCAAATCCATGATAAATCTGCAGATTCCTAACCTTGGGGATTTGTAATCAATTTTACCATTGGAACAAGAGAAAACTTTAAATCTGGCTGGAGAATTTTGGGAGTTGAAGTCCACACATCTTAAAGTTCCTGAGGCTGAGAAACAATGTTTTAGAACATTCATCTTAAATTGCCTCAATTTTCAAAAAACTCTTACCTAAAAAGTTCAACCTCTACTTCACCAAAGGGCCGTGGCTCCTTAGCAGGCAGCATGCTAAGGAAAGCAGCTTTCATATATACATACATTGCCTGCAACAAAACATCAAAGGAGAACATTACAAGATTCTAACAGGAGCCAACTTATTTCTTTATTCATTCATTCATTTCTTTATTTAAAATCTTTATGCCCATCTTATACCAAGCTCTGGGCAGCTCCCAAGAATTAAAACAACATAAAAACCTGTGCCCATCTTATCTAGCATTCTTCTTTCTCAGCAGCCAGCATTGTCATCTCTACAAGATAGACCAGGCTAAGAAACCAATGCAAAAGAGATGGACTATTTTTTATTGTAATAGTCATGGTATTGGAATCTTGCAAGTCTGAATGTACTTCCCCCTTCCTCTCTTTATCTTCATGGGAACTAGTAAGAAGGTATCTGAAATTTGCTGAAATTAGTTTCTTGGCCTGGGCTCAAGTCCTGTTTATCTAACTGTTGTCTTGGTAGCACCTCTTCCTCCTGTCCTTCAAAGCCATTACCTATGTCCTCTACAAGCATGGAAAGAGGCACAATCATCCTCTTCCGCTACAGCTCCCCAGGCAGCTATTAGTTGTTAAAATATGACTGAGATGCAAAGTAGTAAACAGGGAATAACCACAGATATTACTGTCTTCTATGAATTGTTCAGCCCCATTTTAAAACTATTTAAAATTAATAGTTAAATTAATGCTTATTGCCACATCTTAAATTAATGGTTAATTTAAATTAATGGTTATTGCCACATCTCATGGAAGCACATGGCATAGTTTAACAATATGTTAATAATATCTTTTTTCAGCCCTGAGTCTCTTTTCCCTTCAATGAGTAAACCAAATTTCTGATATTGTAAAGTAGGGGAAATCTGCCATATTTTCTATCTCAAAGCAATTTAGTAATTCATGCTTACTTTTACCCACTTCCAGTTCAAAGTAAAAAATTCTTAATGCTCCTCTTGCTGGAGAGTTACTCTCATCCTCTAAATATTATGGTTGCTCTTTAAAAAATATTTATAATATTCTCTTTAAGGTATGGTAACCAGAACTATACATAATGCTCAAGTACTGTATAATCTCACCATCCATCATAATGCCATAATTACATTGACAGTTTTATATTAAATTCCCTTCTGATGAATCAAGCGTAGAATTTGTGCATTCTCTCTTTTTATAACAGTTATACTGAGCCATGCACTGTGACTCCACAGCCCCATTCGTGATCAGTTGATGCTAGCTTTAATCCCATTAATAGATAAATGTAGTATGAGACCTCAGCACCAAGGTTATAGAACATCACTTCTGAAACTGTGAACACACACTTGACTTTGATAATCTAGCTCCATAGTCTTCCTCAAATGCCAGGCTTCAAAACTGGAAGAATTGGTGCTAAGTGACTAAAGGTGGAATCAACAGGAAAAGTCAACAAATTCCCAAAGTTTCAATAGCCTTGATGTACTTTGCCTTTTTTTTTAAGGAAGAGATTTCCATAATTTGGTATAATGTTTGATGTTTTGCTCAAAAAGACTGGTTGCCCTTTAATTGCTGTACACCTTTCTAACCTTAGACCAGCGGTTCTCCTTGCTCAGCAGATCTGCGTAGAAGTAGGCCATCTTCCACATTCCTTTGTAGGCAAAGCACCACATCAGTTCCCAGTAGCACATGTGGTGAAACTGCTTCCAGGCTTGCTGTGCTGAGCAGCCTTCTTCAAACTTCTTGATGGCCTGGCCAGGAAGGGAAAGGTCAAAAGGAAAACCACGAAGGGTTTAGAAAACCTAACAGTTTTACTGGCAAGGAGAAAACAGGGTTCATATAATACTGGAGGTAAGTTTCTTCTTGAATTCAATTTCCTAAAAAAAATCATAGCTTCCTTTTTTAATAATAAGCAATTACAAAGCAATGAGGGCTAGACATTTGTTAAAATAGGTTTGAAAATTGGGATATTATGACAATTCAGAAATACAACAATATCCATATTTGTGACCTGGATTTCCAGAACTTCCTCCAACTCTTTCTTTTGTCTTGCTGATATGTTCTTTGTTAATATCTTTGTTTTATCTTTATTTATTTTCAAACCTGCTACTTTTCCGTACTCTTCTATCTTTTCTATTAATTTAGGTGCTGTTTCCAGTGGATCCTCTAAAGGCTTGCAATTTGTACTCTTCCTTTTTATTTTTCATTCCTTTTATTCCTTTTTCATCTCTAATGTTCCTGTTCAACATTTCCAATGTTAACACAAACAACAGAGGCGACAGTGGACAACCTTGTCTGGTCCCTTTTCTTATGTCTATAGCATCTGTTAACACTCCATTTATCATGACCTTTGCAGTTTGCTTATAATCTATCGTTGAATATTTTTTTTACCAAAGCCCATTTGTTTCAACTGTAATAACATAAATCGCCAACTCACACTGTCAAAGACTTTCTGTGCATCTAAAAACATCAAAGCCATTTGCTTTTCAGGATGTGCTTCAAAATATTCCAAAGTATCCAGAATTATTCTCATATTATCTTTAATTTATCTCTTTGGCAGAAATCCATTTTGATCAGAATGAATAAAGTTATTTAAATATCTTTTCAGGCTTTCTGCCAAAATTGAAGCAAAAATTTTATAGTCTGAGTTTAGTAGGGATATTGGTCTATAACTTTTAAAATTTAATTTTTAATAATAAAATATTTAGGGTTATATTATATAACAGCAAGATGCAGTACACTAAAGGAGGATAATTATCTTAAACTCAAACAACAGATTGCGACAGATTTGATAAAATGGGAAAATCTACAATTATTGATTGGGAGAATATCTACAGTTAAGATGAATGTATTGCCGAGAATTTTATATTTATTCCAGACAATTCCAATCAGATTAGGGAAATAGTTTTTTGAAGATCTAAATAAATTAGTGTTAAAATTCATTTGGCAGGGAAAGAAAGCGAAAATAAAACTTAAATTGCTACAAGATGCAAGTATAAGAAGAGGATTTGCTCTACCCAATTGGGAATTATACTACCAGGTGACAAATTTGATGTGGATAAAGGAATGGATAATATTTAGGAACAGTAGATTATTGACCTTAGGACATGACTTGCTGTTGGGATGGCATGCCTTCCTCTGGTATAAGGGAACCAAAACACAGGGGTATTTTAGAAGACATTATATTCGAGAGGCATTATTTTTAAATTGGGAGAAGATAAAAAGCAATATTACTTAAAAATTACATTATGATTATCTACTATCGAAGCGTTTTCTTATCTAATAACACATAAAAAAGATCAAACAGTTTTATATGGTGAGATATTGAATGAAAAGGGTGAACTTAAATCTATGCAAGCACTGGAAGAACAAGGTATAAAAATGAATTGGTTTTCATATGTACAAATATAATCTAGATTTGATAAAGATCTTAAAACAGAAGGTTTCTATGATAAGTTGACTGGTTTAGATAAAATTTTGACAGGTACTGATGAAAAGGTAAATAAAAAACTCTATGGACATTTATTAGAATGTAAATTTGAGGAAGAACAAGTTAAAGAAACGATGATTGCTTGGAGGAAAAATTTTGGATATGGAATTGATTAGAGAAATGGCAAAAATTGTGGTCTCAAAACTATAAAATGACAATGTCAACTGCTTGTAAAGAAAATTTGTATAAGATGTTTTACAGGTGGCATTTACCCCCAACGAGAATTGTGAGAATGTTTAAGAACAAATTGGATAAATGTTGGAAATGTCATCAGATGCCTGGTTCATATTACCATATGTGGTGGATGTGTCTGGATGCAAAGAGATATTGGACTAAAATCCACACATGGTTGGAAAAAATGATAAAACCACACATAAACTTTAAATATTTACTGAGATATTTTTACTGGGAATTATACCGGAAATATACAATAAAGAATTGAAATATTTGATTGTAAATGTTTTAACAGCGGCAAGATTTGTATTTGCTAAGAATTGGAAAAATGAAAAAATACCCATGCAGGAGAAAGTTATGAAGAAAATTATGGACTATGCTGAAATGAGTAAATTAACATTTGAAATTAGAGAACAAGAAGATAAACAATTTTATATGATATGGGACTTATTTTATCAATGGTTAGATAAAAAGACATGGTAATGAAATAGACTAGGAAATTTTATAATAGAAGACTAATAGATTGATATAGAACATAATATAAAAATATATAACCATTGGACAAATGCATAATATAAATGTATAGTAAAATCTAGAATATCTCGTATAAAATGATGGAATAATAGTTTAGTCAAATGAATGATTAATAACTGATAAATATATAAGCATATGTTAGATTAACAATGTGAGAATCTATATAACCTATGAGTAAGGACTATGAAAGGACAGCACAAAAGATTTGTAACCAACTGACACACTGTATGTATATAACTGGAAGATGGTTTTATGTTTTTTATGTTTTGTCTGCATATGTTTGTCTTAAAAAATAAAAAAGTTTATTAAAAAAAAGAAATATAACAATATCCAGTGATTGTCTGTGTGCCATTACTCTGAATTTAGAGTTGAAATGAACATTTATTTTTGATGAACAGTCATTGAGATGTGTAGAACACAAAATTAAATGCTTGATTCAGAACTTCGTATGTTGCTACCTTCTTCATCTTCCATCCCAGCAACTGGTAGGTCTGGGTACAGGATGTACTAAGATGACGATTGTCATCATGGAACACAGAAGCTTAAAATTTTGGATATACTACCGTAATATACATGAAACTTAAAAATAATTAGTAGGATGATTCAGGCACACTGTCTGATCTGCCATCTTCAACTTAGTGCTTTGCTTGCATCTGCCATGAATTATTAGGGGGATGGTGGAAAGAGGAAATAGGAAACTGGTATGTAGAGGGTAGAGATGAGTCAAAGGGAAAGTGGGTTGACAAAAGCCAGGGGTGTGAAAACCAGCCTGTTCCAGTTTTCAAGGCCACATAGCCTGGGAATGGAATGCAAATTACAGCAAGTGGTACCAAACATTTGAGGAGTTCACAAAACACCTGTGCAACATATCATTGGATGAAGCCAAACCGGCCAGGGAGAAGGGGAAAGTCTGTAACTTTTTGTGCATAATAATCCTTAGTAAAAGAACTTATCACTTCAACTAAATGGAGTTGAGGGTCTTTCTTTCCTAGGGACTTAGTTGGGACATGCCTGACACATTCCATGATGGTGGAATACATAGTAGCTAGATTCCTGTTCTGATCCTAATAAAACACCTCACCTCATTGATGTTCCCTTTGATTTCCTCTATCCTCCCAGCAAAGAACAAGAAAATGGCACTCTGCAAAATTAAAGAAAATTATACTCAGGTATGGGGAAACAGCTATATGCAATATGACAAACCCTATGTTGATACTCTGTTGATCCATCCAAAGCAATCTTTACTAGGATAAGAAATCTTATCAAAGGTGATAGCAAAAAAACCCACCTTGAGTCCCAGAGTTCTCATGGAGCATATACCTCATAGTGGAGAAAGATCATCTCAAATATTTCTACACCACTTTAGATAGATTAGTCCCACTTTTATCTGCCTCCCCCCAATCCTTTAGAACCTTCTGAAGCTCTTAGTGCATCAATCAGTTTAACCAAAGTACCTGCCATTTCAAATTAACAGATTTTGCCTTAAAAGGAATGCCTAGCAAACCTTTTAAGCTTTGCTATACAGAAGCTAAAAGTTTTGAGTTTATACATGTACCACATTTTTTTTACTGAAGCTCTAAATGTAAAAGGGCTGCTTCGATCTTCAAAAAACTGTCTTACGTTTAAAAAATGACAATTTAAAAACCTGGAAACAAAGTGAAGTACCAAAAGAGAGAAATATTATTTGATTATTTTAAAAAAATGAATCTAAATCTGAGTTTCCCTTTGGGCTTGAGGCTCAGGTTGAAAGTCCCAAACTCCTCTCCACTGCAGCATTGGCCTCCTAGATGCAAAATGTAAAACATCATGCCTTCCCCCACATCTAGCTCTGTAGCAACCAAAACATTTCCTTACAACTCTGAGTTGGGAAAGAAAAATCTGATTGATCCTTCAATTAGACACAACACAGGCAAAAAGTAAATGACCTGAAGGACAGAGCAGTCATTCTGGACACACTTTTTATTGATTGATTGATTGGCCTTTGGGCCATACCAAAGTGCAGAGTTCCAGAAACAAATTGTTACTAAATTTTGATAAAAGCAATTTAAAATGGAATTGGAATAAAACAAATGACAGGACAGTCATTTGGATACCATTTTACCTGTGGATAGCGGGAGAGATATGGCTTCAGTAGGGCCTCAGCCTCTGTGAAATCATCTTCACCAATCCCTGGGGACAACACAGAGAAAAAAAGTGCATATTGTGAATAAAGATAAGACAATTATAAGTTCATGTTTCCCAGACATACCTTGAAATATCCAGTTGGAGACTGAAGATATTCTTATGTATATAAGAATTATATTATTATATATTATATAGTGGCCCAGAGACAATCTTGGCCTTTAAATCTCCAATTAATAGTGTTCAAAGGGAGCTAGGAGCCATCCGTAGGCCGAGTGGTCCATCTCATTCAAGAAGTAATTCTTGGTTTGATAAAGAGTGTCTGATGCTCAGGAACCAGATTAATTGGGTTTACCTGCTCTGTCGTAATCAAGGGGATAAATGCCCACCAGAGGACTACTATCGCTTGAAGCGGGTGTATAAAAGACTAATTGCTAAGAAAAAGAAAGCTAAAGAGAGAAGTGGAATGTACTTCTCCTCTCCATTCAGCAGAAGAACACTCAATTATTTTGGCAAATTGTTGCCAGCTCCTTGCTGGGTCATCAAGAACTCCCACTCTGCTGTATTTCCAACAGAGATTGGGAAAACCATTTCTTGGCAATTTTCCAGACGTCAACAAGATCGACTGTGCTTGGGCCACAGCTGCCTCCTGCAGTTCCTGACTAGTAACCTGTGACTCATGCTGAGATTACCGAGCTTATCTCCCAACTCAAGTCAGGCAAAGCCCCTGGCCCTGATGCTGTACCCCCTGATTTGCTAAAATCCAATCCCGAGTGGTGGATTCCTCTCTTAGCAAGACACTTCACGCATATCAATACCTCTGGCAGGATCCCTACCTCCTGGAGCTTAGCAATTATTGTTCCAGTTTTTAAATGAGAAAATAGGACAATCCAGTCGACTATCACCCCATAAGCCTGCTCTCCATCATTGGGAAACTATATGCTAAATATCTCCAACGTAGACTCCTCGCTTGGATTGAGGAGTCTAATAGTATTGGTGCTGAACAGATTGGGTTTAAAGCGGGCTGTGCCACACCGGACCACTGCTTTGTTTTAGCGCATCTGGTTGATAAATACACTACCATACCAGGTGGCAAACTTTTAACTGCTTTTATCGACCTAAACTCAGTGTTTGACTCAGTCCCTAGGGGATTGTTGTGGTCAAAACTGCTCAAAAGTTCTATCGATGGATGTCTTCTGTTCCTAATTAGATCCTTGTACAACCAGACCTTTAGTGAGGTCAGGTGTGGTTTGCAGGGAGAACTTTCAAATCCTATCCCGATTAAGAACGGAGTAAGGCAGGGTTGTGTTCTGGCTCCTCTTTTGTTTAATTTATTCTTATCTGACTTGGCCTCTCACATTGGACATATTGAATCCCACGCCCCAAAGCTGTCAACTACGAAGACCCCGCTTCTCCTTTATGCTGATGATGCGGCCCTCCTTTCATTGTCAAGGCCAGGTCTGAAAAGATTATTTTCTGCATTTGTTTCCTACTGTGCTGAGAACCACTTGGTCTATTAATGACAACAAATCCAAAGTATTGGTGTTCTCTAGAGCCCAGAAATTGTACAACTGGGCTATCAATGGTAATGCTGTTAAGCAAGTTTTCCATTTTAAGTATTTAGGTGTTCAATTTCAGAACACCGGTACTTGGCCTAGACATCGAACCCAGGTGCTGAACTTGGCCTCCTGTAGTCAACAGCAGATTTTAAGATTTTTTTATACCCAAGGAGGCCAGTTTATTCCTTCTGCTCTGCGTATTTATCAAGCCAAAACTTTGGCTCAAACTCTTTACGGAATTCCCATATAGATACGGGGCTTCAAGGATTGTATTGAAAGAACCCAGGCTGTCTTTCTTAGAAAACTTCTGGGTCTTCCTCCTTGTGTTGGTTTCACTCTGATGTACCTGGAACTGGGCACTCGATCAGCCGAACGTATGGCGTGGATTAACACCTTTAAATGGTGGTTTTGGGTGCTCTTTCTGGCAATTCCTGGTAGCTATCTCTCCCTGGCATTTGCTGACTCCCATATTTCTCATTGGGAGAGGGAGCTGATGAAGAAATTACACCTGCTAGGTTTTACGGGGGATGCCCTGGGAGATAATGGTCTTAAGGACGCCCAATTTAGGGTAGTCCAACGGCTTGTCGACATTGGCTGGCAATATCTACGAGCCAGAGCAAACAAAACTTGCTCCCCTCTGATCTTCAGCCAATTTAATAATTACAGACTGAGAATGGCTTCCTATTTTTACACTCTTAACCATTCCCAAGTGTAGAAGAGCTTTTTCTCTAGCTCGCTTTAATGTTCTGCCCTCAGCACTAGTGGATGGGCGATTTAAGAGGCTCCCGATTAACGAGTGGCTATGCCTCTGTGACAGAGCTGAGGTTGAAACTGTGGAGCATGTCCTTTTATATTGCCCTTTATATAATGCAGGCAGATCTAAGTTACTGTCTCTCCTTGAAACAGACCCTTCTAGACCCAATGTTAGTAATTTGTTCTTATATTGTCATGGGGATGGCTCCTCATATATCACTTCTTTGGTTTCCAATTTTTTTTTAAGAGCTGTAACCATCAGAGGAGAACACTGCAATTCCCCTTAGTCAAGTTTTTGGTGACTAATTGTCCATGATTAATTTTCCCATGTTCTTCTTTTGTTGTACTTGTGTTTTGGTCTGTGACCGCAAATAAAGTATTATTATTATTATTTTATATTATAAATATTATTTATCATACTTTATGATTATCCCTGAAAATAATTATTTCTTGGGTTGCTCAAGTTCCCAGCTGGTTCAGGTAGCCAATCCTGAAGATTTCTGTTATAAGTCCCTAAAATTGAAATGTTTCAGTCCTATTTCCTACCATTCTCTTATCCTCTTAAGTAATCAACACAGATTGTCACTGTTCATACTGAAACCCTCTTGATCCTGCAGAAGGTGGCCCCCTTTTTTGAACTGATTATTAATAAGCATTTATAAAAACACATTTCATGAGTTTGCTGAATTCCAATTATCTCACTAAGTCTTAATGTGAATCATACCGCATAGGGAAATATAATTATACTACTGTATATGCAAGAACAAAAGCCTACTTGCTTTCTTGCAGAAATCTGTCTCACTGTGACTGAAGGAGTGCTGAGCAGACTTATACCTATTAGGTTAGACCAGCTTTCTTCTTCTTCTTCTTAGTTCAGCCATAGTGATGCTGATGCCTCCCGTTAGAACTTATTTTAGTTAATTGCATAAAAAGATGTACATATCCCCATTAATTGAGTTTAGTCACAATAAGAAAACAACCCCCCACCCCCCCAGCAGCCATCTGTTGGGGAAAAGCGACGCAGTTCTTTGATTATGCTGCTGCCACATTTCCAATGCTTCTCTCCAGTGGAGGGATTCACTTACCTAAGATGAAGGTAAGGAAAGTATAGTAACAGAGAAGCAACATTGTACAAAGTAGAGCCCGCAGGTTGGGTGTCGTGGCTCCCTGATGTAGTTTTTGCAAACCATAATCCTGAATGGAAATTAGAAATAATATTCAGAAAACTGAGAGAACTCATGGAAAGAAGGAGAAGAAATGTTGTATCCATTTGCAGATAAATTCAGCAAAGGTGAGGAAAAAAACAATTTCTCCACATACAGAAAAGTATTCTGGATAGGGACACTGGTTTTAGTGATCTTTATGGGATTTCAAATTGTCCATATGGAGGAACCCAGAAATTAGTGCCCTCACCCACTGCCAGAAAAGTGAAATGCATTTCTGAGTTCATGCATAATATTAAGCTATAAAATACCCTGGCTTTGTTTTGGATTAGCATGGCATTCATACGCATCCAATTTAATTATATTACAAATTACATCTTATTATTGATTCAATGAACCATGAGTTTAAAACTTCCAAGCAAAATGTTACATATTATCATAACTGTTGCTTCATTACTGTCTCTAAAAATATTGCAATCATTTGGGTTGTTTCAGCCCAGTTAGGTTAACTGCTTTTAATCTGTTGCTCTCCAGCATTCTGTTGATCATGGTGGAAATTATCATCTAATGTATTGGGAAGACACCATACTAGGGAAACCCAGAGAAATCAGTTTTGAGAATTTTAATTACTGAGCTAAGTATACCAGTATCCTCTCACAAAACAGTTATACATCACCAAATACATTCTGCAAACCCAAATAATGCATCCATAGCCTTCAAACTGGCCCTTGTACCTTGTCCCCTGAAAACCCAGCAAATTCCAGAAGCCTCAAAATCCGGGGTGGAAAGAGGGAGAGAGTCTGTGGAAAACACATAACATAAAAGATAACAGAGACACATGTAAAGACTACATCCTCATCCCAAATCTTCAATGCGTCCTTCAAAGTGGAATAGTTTTTTCAACATGATCAACTCTGAACCTTTGTTGACATTGTCTACTACAAAGCCCTTCACATCCTCTTCCCCACCGTTTTCTTCCATTGGCATCATCTTTTTCCAGGCATTATGGCTTGCTTCTCTTTTAATAGTAAGCACCCATGCTGTATTACTTAAGACTTTGGTGCTATACTACTCAGAACCTATACAGATAAATGCTTCTCCACAGCAACATTTGATTCTACTACACACAAAAAAAGCTCTGTCTAAAAAAAAGTAGAATCATAGTGAAAGTTTTGACCCTATCCTTTACCCTTCTCATAATACCTTTTTCTCTAACTGAGTGACATTTCAACATATGTGCCTCCAAGTAACTTCCCAAGGAACAGTCAGAATTATGGGGAAGTCTGAGTTGCTGATCACATTCTGCCTACTGGACTCGAATCATTCTATTAACAGAAAAAGATTATGTCTGGAAATGTATTAGCTGATCCCAAATGAACACGAGAAGAATGCGTTCGAAGTAAAATTGGGATTAGAGGCATTTTAATTTATTCTGAACCCAGAACAAATCATTGCATTCCACACATTTTATTATGCTTCAAATCTAAATGTAAGTTTGGTTCAGGCATAGACTGCCTGGAATCAGCGCATGCAATAGTTTATGCACAGAGTGTTTTGCACAGGCATAATTGGGATGTATACAATAGTCTGAGTGGTGATGCCATAGATGAAGTTAGATACTTGGCTCAATGGTACTCCTTGGTGCCATGGGTAGAATTTTACTTTTCTTCCATTGCTTTATTTATTACAGCTCTTAAAATCCTGATATATTAGAGGAAAAAAGGCAAAATAAAAATTCCAAGTTCTGATAAGGAAGAAAAGTTCTGGAATGTGAGCAATTTCATATTTTAAATGTAATTAGTCATAGCATCATATTGGCCTTAGAAATATAATAGAGCTTGCTTTTGCTACCAGATATATTTGCTTGGAAATAATCACCATTTTATAGTAGTTCTCAAGTAGAACATTTCTAACCATATATACATCTCCTTGATTGAATAACAATTATGCTTGATCAAGTGTTGTACAAAATCACATTGTATTAAACTGTATGCAAAGTGCATATCAAATTGGCCCAAATTTTGCCTCTATGTTGCTTTCTATAAAAATAGTGTAAGGTGGGGATGTGGGCAGAACAAGAAATGAAGCCAGAAGAGTCCTCCCTAAATCACAGCCCAGTGTTTCCTGGGGAAAGAAAAGAAGGCTCATAAAGACTCCTGCTTGAGTTATGCCCATGTCCCTGAAACTGGCTTCTTGGTGCCTTGTGGGAGGAAAGTTGTTCGGCAAGGCTTAACTTTCTTCTTAGCAATTAAGAGTATCAATCTTGCGGAAGGCTATATTGAATTTTTCATATGTCTCTGACAGATGAAGCAAAAGAAGAAAAGTACAGCAGCAACAATTATGCAAGAGAAACCCAGTCTTTCCGGAAACCACAGCACAAATGGCTATGGAGACCCAAAATCCAGCAGCTAGACTGGAGTGGAAGTCCTGCAGTGAGCCAGCCTCTATGCAACCTCTGACATTTCTTCTTTATGCAAGCTAGAATGTCATCTTGCCTCCTATTGCAACAAATGGGAAAACACCAATTTCATGCCAAAAACCTTGAACAAGCTTCAAGAAGGGGTCTGTTGTAAGGATGTGACTTCAGCAAATAAGGAGAGTGAGGAGAAGCCTGTTCACACCACAGTAAGCAGCCTGTGTGTGAACCCTTATGGTAGTCTGGCTCATCTAGGCAAAAGAAACTAGCAGAGAGTTGTTGCTAAAAGATTATCCAAACTTTGGAAGCTGGTTGTACGGCAAAGAGAAAAGGACTTCAAAGGCACTTTTCTAATCAAATTGCCAAAACTGTGGTCTGTTGTCATTTTAAACCAAAGACAAAAGGACTGATAGTTGTTTTATTTGCTTCTCTGAATACTTACTATTGGACACAGATGAACTGAAAGTAGGAACAGCAAGAATGGTATGAACACCATTAAAAATATGAATGAAGCATAAAGTTGTGATTTTATGTTTTGTCATTAACAGTGACAACCCTTCAGAAATTAAGGACAGCTTAAAACAAATTATTAGATAAAAATGTAATAATAAATATTTGCTAGTTTGAGCATGTCCTTGAGAAGTCCCATTCCTATGATCATAAACCCTGTAAATCAGCTTAGGCTGGTCATACAAGACCAAGTTGTTGGGCAAGCTAGTGAAACTAAATGCTGGAGTTCATCAAAAGAATTTACTGCAAAATATTGTAAAATTTTATGCAACTCAGCTAATAAGAGACTAGTAACAAAGCTGCTCAGATTATGTAATTGATTAAATGGTTTATTTGAAGGAATATGTGAATTCTATTCCCAATAATTCTTTATTGCCACAAAGAAGGAGGTCAACCCATTCTCCAATATTGTCCCATTCTGCATCATTGAATAATCCATAATTTATTTGTGTTTTAGTTTTATAAGAGATGGAGAAGAGCTTCTCTCTATCTTTAGGAGTTAAACTGAGAGCCAGATTTTTTTTCAGAGCAGAAAGATCAGATATGCCAACAAGCAAGAGTTACACACTTTCAAAACTAAAAAGTACAAGGCAAAAAATTGATTAAGTCATGGGAAAATAATGAAAAAGAAGTGCAGGAATTAAACTACAATAAGACAGGTTAAAAACAGGCAACCCAATCAACTGTAGTAAATGGCTACTGTATGTCCTAATATGCAATACTATAAAAATTCTTCACTCCATCATATATTACAGTTTGAGCTGAAAAGTGTAGTCCACCAATGCCAACTCAAGAACTATTGTCATTTTTATAGACAGCCTGATGGTGTCTAACTTTTTTGCACAATGCATAATTTTATGAACTTCTATGACATCCTGTTTTTTCTCAGTTAAAATACCCCATGCAATGTAACCTTTATTCATAGGAGAGGTTTTTTTTTTCCAGTCCTTTGAGGTTTTCTTCCTGCCAGCCCTGTTGGCTAAGGCTCTCTGATATATGATAGCATAGATAAATACCTGCTGTGAAAAAGAAATTAGAACCAATTATCCCAGGCACAGGAATGAAGAAAGGGGAAATAACCTGGGGTGCTGATCTTCAAAGTTTGCAAGCATTTTTAGCTGGCTAAAATTAAGCTTTACATAGTACCTACTTAATACCCACAATAAGTGCTATTCTTTCCACATATCTGTATATCTTTTTCAACCTGTACATTTGTACATTTGCAACTACAGAACAGCATCATAATGCCCAAGTGAAAACTAAGTGGATTACTTCTGAAAAAAAAATAATGGATTGTCTGTTGGAGTTCAGTTTTTGTCATAAACATCACTTTCTGTGCCCCATAAAAAGCTATGGAAGCATACTCAACTCACCAAATTGAAGGCTCCAATGCCAAGAGCAATCCCCCCCTCCAGATGGATACGAACAGAGTTTGCAGGCAAGCAACTAGGTTGGATGAAAGCATTCAGTTCTCTGTGAATATAAAAAAGGTTACAGAACACCACTGCCAATTTATCTGCCTGAAACTACCATAAAAAGAAAAAGGGTTCTATTTCATAGACCTTTTTCACTCTAAACCTGGCTTTTAGTCATACAGGGAATTCAATTCATTCTCTAAGACACTCTACCATATGCCATAGACTCAAAAAGCAACACAAGGGATAGCGGTTTACATTCTTTTGTACTACTATATCTCTATATTCATTTTAGAAAGAATCACAAAAGCCCCTCCCAAAAAAACTTTTTAGTTAGTTTAAATATTTTACAGAAGGAAGCAGGCATTACAATAATTTTAAAAATGGGGAAAATATCCAAAGGAGATTGCTTAAAAAATTCTCATCAACCTCATATGCACACCACTAGAATAAAGGATAATCAAAGCTACCATTTCAAACTCAAGAGAAGAAAAGCAAGCTCTAAAGAAAGACTAGGATTAAATACGTATGAGTTGATTTGGCAATACGTGGGCCTGTGACTAAAAGTGCTGTGGTTTATGTCAGCAGTTGGGTAGCTCCCCTTGGTTCTGCCAGTTATGTGTGGAACCATCCCCTCTAATTTTAGTTCCTCTTCTCTGTCCCACAATCCCCTTTTGGCTAAGATGGGGATTGGATAAAAGAGTGCCCACAACCTTTTCCCCTGCTGATTAAGCAGTTACTCAATCAACATGCAAGAACAAGCACATAATTAAGAATAAACTTAACTAAGGTGTTCCTGATCATAGAAACACTAGGAAAAACACAACTGAAAAACTCAGTTCTTTGGATTGCTGATTGTTCTTGTCCCTTTGTTGTTCACTGTTGACCTAATAAACGTGCTAGCAAATAGCTACTCGATATAAAAACAATGCTGCCATCGACTGGTACAATAGTCCAATAGCCCATTGGAGGATCAAGAGGAAGCAAAATACTGAAATTGATTAACTCATTCTAGATTTAAGGCATGTAAATGAAAGGATTCAACTCTTGTCCTCCTGTAGCCAATCAGACAAGAAATTCCTTGGCAGTGGTTGATGTTCCCAGGGAATTCTGGCTTATTTCTTCTTGACATCTTATTTTTTAAAAGTAATTTACAAGTTCCTCATTGATTCCCAGAGCTAAGCCTCTTTCTAAAACTCCAGCTGTTCAAAAACATGACAACCAGAGATTGCATTATGGTCACATTCCTCCAGACAACCTTCAGAGGAAAGCCAAGAATGACTGCAGAAACAATATAACTCTTTTCTGCCACCTAGTGGTTAAAAGGTTGTATAGTCAATCTATAGTTTTTTTAAAAAAAATCAAATATTGGTGGGAAAAAACAAAGGAAACTGTTGCAACATACAGAGGAACTAGGGCATTGTACATGACAAGTGGCTTTTAACATGAAGGATAATGTTGGATGGGGCTGGGATTTTAGTTGAGGGGTCACTATGTTTTGCCATGGGAATGTTGTGCCTTAACATATATGGGCAGCAGAAGAGCATGGATCCCTTCTGGATGACTTGTAAGGGTACACTGTGAAGGCACCAAGATTGAAGGAAACATGATTTTCCTTCAGCTATAGGATGGGAAACATCAAGGCATTAAATTGGAAGATGAACAAGTGAAGGAGACATTCCTCACTAATGCTCTTTCTCATTCCTACCTGTGACTAAACCCCCTTCATTTACCCGACCTGCCTTCCCAACTCACCTGTAGATGAGGTAGCTGCTACGCACCTTGATCCCTCCTTTTATAAAATTAACCATGTTTTCATCCTATAAGAAGCAAAAAGTCTCCATGAATAAAACAACCTCAGTTTGCTGGGATGATGTATATGCCACTCCTAGTTACATAGCACTCCATCAAAGGCATTCATCACACTTGGCCACAAGCAGGAAAACTGCTGAAATGTTGAGACTTCATTCCCCCCATCTTGCTTTCATCAAAAGAAATTAATGTCAAGATAAGTGGGGGAGACGAACCTCTAGACCAGTGATGGTGAACCTTTTTGTTGTGGTGTGCTGAAAGGCACATGTGCTGGCACCCACAATGCAATGTGCCCCACCCCCCTGCGCATGCACGTGCAACACCCCATCCCCGCCCCCTTTAACTGCACTGTGCATGCGTGTGCCTCCCAACTGATTTTTGGCCCATTTTTGGCCCATTTGGCCCACTGTTTTTGCACCCCTGAAGGCTCAAGAGAAGCCTCTGCAGCCTCGGGAGGCCGAAAAACGGGCCTTCTGGAAATCTCAGAAGTGCCCATTTTCAGCCTCCAGAGGGCCTCTGGAGCTCAGGGGAGGCTGTTTCTGCCCTCCCAGAGGCTTGAGGGAAGCTTCCGGAGCCTTGGGAGGCTGAAAATGGGTCCGTTTTGGCACTTCCGGTATTTCCGAAGGCCCTTTTTCGGCCTCTGGAGGCTCCGGAGGATTCCCTCAAGCCTCCGGGAGGGCGAAAACAGCCTCAAACAGGCCAAAAATCAGCTGGGAGGCACACATATGTGCAGTGCAGGTAACAAATGGTTCTATGTGCCACCTGTGGCATGCGTGCCATAGGTTTGCCATCACAGCTCTAGACAGTTATCTACATCTGATCCCCTTGCCTGATTTGTTTCAGTATCTCTCAAGCATTTTGCATTCCAGTTCTGTTTTCTACCAAGCAAGCTAACAGTGCTCATACATGGGTACAAGCTGGGTCTGTGGAGGTATCAAAGATGGCAGGAGTGCAGCTCTGCTCCTTTTAAAGATCCAGGTGACACTGATACCTGTACAAAAGGAGTTTGCATTGTGCTTTTGCTCCACTTGTCCTACAGTTTCCATAGTTAGCACAGATCTGGTTAACTGAGACTAAAACTCTCCAGAGAGCCAGTCTGGTGTAGTGGTGAAGGTGCTGGCCTAGAAAACAGGAGACTATAAGTTCTAGTTCCCCATTAGACATGAAAGCCAGCTGGGTGAGTTTGAGACAGTCACTCTCTCTCAGCTCAACCTACTTCACAGTGTTGTTGTTGTGGGGGAAAGGAGAATTATGAACATTTTCTCGAGTTACTTATAAAGATAAACTAAAATTCTAATTAATAAACAAATTCAATCCACGAGCTGTAATATAGGAAGAAAAATGCTGAAATATATTTATTGGATTCTGTCTTCCAGGTTTCTTGCACCTTTCTATTCTCTCTGAGTTGGGAACTACTGCAATAATGGGATAGAATTTGCTGTTAAGTTTGAAGAGAGAAGAATTTTCTTACCTGGAGGAAGGTGAGGGCTGCCCGGTGCAATAAGCATTCTGCATAACATACTTCAGCATGCAGTTCCTCTGTAACAGGGAAACATAGATTTAGGGAGTATGTGCAGATTTTCTAATATTGTCTCTATTATTCACCATAGTGACTCATACTTTTGTCATGTCCGACTTGAACAACTAACACAATATGCTCTCAGAAGCTTCAATTGCTCCACAGTGCAAAGACCTGTATGTCAGCCAGTGGGAGCACATTACACACTAGTCCAGTGGTCACCAACCGATGGGCTGCGGCCCACGGGTGGGCCATGAGAAAATTTTGGTGGACCACAGAGAAATCTCACCCCCAGAGCACTTAATCCAAAGCAATTCATCCAGGCTGCACCAAAACACAAGGCTGTGCTGCCCAAAGGAAAACCCCCCCCTCACTCCTTACCTGGCAAACTTATCTGCTAAGTTGTTATTTTTCCTTTTTCCGACCATCATCTGTTCTTCTGTGCTGGGAGATTTAGATTAGCTAGGAAGTAGGAAATGATTGGATTTCTAGCTTTCTAGCTCAGCACAGCCGAACTTCCCTTAGGACTGAAGGTTTGCTTGCAAGCAAATTCAGTGCAGACTCACAGCAAGCAAATTTGAGAGACTGAGCTAGCCGATGGCAGATAGATAGATCCCTGAATGATTCTGTGAGCAACTCAATCTGCCTGCTTTTCATGATTTTGGGTAAAAGTTACTCTTTTTTAAAATAAAAAATTCAATATTTACATGCATGATGTATTGTGAGTTAATTTTTTGAGTTTGCCTGCAAGCACGTTTTATGTGACAGACTGAGCTAGCCAATGGCAGATAGATAGATCTCTGAATGAATCTGTGATTCTGTGAGCAACTCAATCTGCCTGCCTGCTTTGCCTGATTTTGGGTAAAAGTTGCTCTTTAAAAAAAAAAAAATCAATATTTATATAAATATTTATATTTACATACAAGCCATGCCCAGCCAGTCACATGACCACCAAGCCACACCCACAAATTATGCCCACTGGTTAGTGGTCCCTGGGATCTAAAATTATGAGTTTGATGGTCCCTGAGCTCCAAAAGGTTGGCAACCCCTGCAATAGTCCACATTTATGGACCGTAATTGGGAGCAGAAACTTTGTTGCTAAGTGCTGCAGCACATATGGGTTGTTCAGTGGAAAGAGGCAGAAGTCCCAGGAAAGGAACTCAGGGGAGCATGGGAGAGATGAGCGGGTACCATAGGGGATTGGGGGACTGTCACGGGCAGGAGCCGGAGTGCATGGGCAGGTTAGCATGGGATCCAATAAGGCTAGCAGAAGCTGCAGGCAGATCAAAAGAGGCCTTGGGTGGGCTGACAGAGATCACAGGAAAGTAAGGGAGTGCTGCAGATGGGCACACACAGCAGAAGGTAAGAGTGCCGGGAGTGCCACAGAAGTTCCTTGGGAGAACTCCGTAATGAACCCCAAAATGGGTTTCTCTGGAGAAAAACAGCAGGAGTGGACTTCCTGGGATGACTTATAACCTCCCTGCAAAGTTGCCCATTGACTTTGTGGAAAGTCAGCAGGGAATATCACAAATTGTGATCCCCTGATGAGATTCTCTGTGACACTGTAATCACAATACAAGCACCCAAATGCTATAAGATATCTAAAACACCAGATCTAGGGATGGCCTTTTATGAGGTGGACAATATCTTTCTTGCAATTAGATGTTGACACCCTCTCACATTTTGGAAACAATCCCTCCCTCATCAGCTGCTTAAAAGAATCAAGAAAGGCAAACATCCAGTCCGTAGGCAGTAGGGAGGACACAACAATCCCAGCTAATGCAGTAAGACAGAGCACCTTTCACTAGAGCCTGCTTATCTGGAATCAAGCAAGACTTGAGTGGATTTGTGCAACTTTATACCTACTCCCTCCTATCCTCCAGCTTTTCCTAAATTAAGACAAATAAAATAAATATTTTCTTGACTCACAGCACTCTGAATTTTAACTCTTCTCACCTTCCGTACAAGCATCTCCACCTTGCCGACTGGAGAAGGTACCAGTCACAGTGGTTTTCCTCCGAAATCTATCAGGGGAACCAAAAGCAGTTGAATTACTAGGTTCTTCATTCACCTTCTCCAACCCCTCACCCTAGGAGATCACTTTCCACCAGAAGCCATCAAGCATTATACTCCAGCAGCACCTTTAAGCAATCCTCTATTATTTCTCTAGGTTATATTCATCCCCCAATCATTGGTCCTTTTGCACCCACCTTTTCATCCCATTTTTAAACTGAGAAGGGAATAAGCTTTTAGAATTGCAGATCTTGTGCCTTGTTCAAGGAAGAATTAAATATCCACCAACTAATGTGGCAATCAAGTCAGACTTTGGGAAAATGCTGGCTATTTAGAAGTAATATTCACAAGCTGAACAACCTGTCATCCCCTCTGCAGCAGTCCCAGGACGTGGCTGCAGAAACAAGCCATTCCAATGGTGTGTATGAACTACATACCTCTGACAGATCTCCTGGGCTTCTTTCATGGTGTGCCCTGCATGGACAATATCTTCATGTTCAAAGGTCATCATGGCTTGCATCTCTAGGATGGTGGCATAAATTAAGGCATGGTACATGCTCTCTCCAGTTCTGCCAAAAGGGATTAACAGTGAAAGACAAAAGATATGGTTCAAGGCAATACATGGCTTTGCTGATTATATTTATATATATATATATATATTTGTTTTCTTAGGTTTTCGCGGGTACTT
>BLBF01000021.1:31897841-31908505 GCA_015471245.1 Laticauda colubrina | reverse complement strand
GCTTCCTTCGGGTATTATCCCACGTCATTGTAGTTCTGTTAAAGTTGCAGTAAAAAAGCTGGAACACACCTCCTCACTAGTCCAACACATGAAAACCACAGGTCACAACATCAACTTCAATGGCACTAAAACCCTGGCCACTATAGAAAACCCCAGCCACAGAATCATCAGAGAAGCCATAGAGATTGAAAAAAGACCTGACAGCATGAATAGAAGAGATGATTCCACCAGACTGTCAATCATTTGGAAGCCTGCACTCTCAAATAGAAAGATCTCCATGCCACAAGCCAAGCAAACACCTGGGCACAAGCAGACTCCCTCTGATAGCTCCAACCTAACCCCCCCACCAGGCACCCAGGTGAAACCCAGCTTACTAATGAAGAGCAGCCATCCCTTCACACGGAGCCAAGCTGCACTAAAAGCCTCCAACACAAGAACAGACTGTTGCCAGCCAATCAAAGCCACAAAACAGACAGAAGAAACCAGGAACACCAATCAATCAAACTCCAAGTCCAATGAAACAGGTCCAGGCTCCCAGCCAATCAAAATGAACCAGCCTCAAATTTAAAACCAGGAGCTGTAAGACCCATATCCATACAGAAGCCTGATGATGGCAGATGAGATTCTGCTGAAACGTTGCTACAACTTTAACAGAACTACAATGACGTGGGATAATACCCGAAGGAAGCTGAACAGCGCACACACACACACACACACACACACACACACACACACACACACATATATATATATATATATATATGAGATAAACACACAAGCATACATACCAGGGGTGGTATTCAGCAGGTTCTGACCAGTTCTGGAGGAATAGTTTGGAGAACCAGGAAATACCACCTCTGACTGGAGATTTTATAGCATCCTTCCCCTGCCACAGCCACCAAGCCATGTCCATAGAACCGGCAGTAAAAAAAAATTGAATCCCACCACTAATATATATATATATACATACCACATACATACATGCACACATATGTGCATACATACATACAGCATAAGGCATTAAGAAAGGAAAAGGATTAATATTTGGAACATAGAACATCATCAGAGTTGGAAGGGACCTTGGAGGTCTTCTAGTCAAGTCCCCCTGCTCAAGCAGGAGGCCCTATACCATTTCAGATAAATGGCTGTCTCTTTTTAAAAGACTCCAGTGATGGAGCATTCACAACTTCTGAAGGCAAGCTGTTTCACTGGTTAATTGTTTTCACTATCAGGAAATTTCTCCTTAGTTCTAGGTCAGGGGTATCGAACTCATGTGACGTATCGGGACTTTTTTCCCCTTTGCGAAACTGGGCCTGAGCATGGCCAGCACATGACACATCTGGCCCGCAGGCTGCGAGTTTGTCAACCCTATTCTAGGTTAGTTTCCATCCATTGTTTCTTGTCTTGCCTTCTGGTGCTTTGATAGATAGATTGAACCCCCTCTTCTTTGTGACAGCCCCTCAAATATTGGAACATTGCTATCATGTCATACTTAATCTGTCTTTTCACTAACCTAGCTATGTCCAATTCCTGCAACCATTTTTTGTATGTTTTAGCCTCCAGGCCATCTTTGTTGCTCTTCTCTGCACTCTTTCCAGAATCTGAACATCTTTTTTACATCTTGGTGACCAAACTGGATGCAGTATTCCAAGTGTGGCTTTAACAAGGCATTATGAAGTGGTACTAACACTTCAGGTGATCTCTATTAATGCAGCCTAGGATTACATTGGCTTTTTTGGTGGTTGCAGTAGGCTCATATGTAAATGATCGTCTTATAGGAATTCAAGGTTCCTCTCCCAGTTACTACTATTAAACCAAGTTTCACCTAATCTGTACCTGTACATTTAGTTTTTCTTGCCTAAAGCTTGCTTTTCTCTACAATGAATTTCATTTTGTTAGATAGGGCACAAGTTCAAGTCTGTCTAGAAGTTTGAGACTATTCAGTCAAATTAAAACCCTTTCATTGAGCCCTGTTAAGTCCATTTACCAATTACCAGTTAAATTCAATCTGGGACTCAAATCAATCTGGGAATCAAATCAATGCAGTTTCATCAATACCAGCACAGAAATCTACAGATGTGGCTTTTTTAGTGTAGTAAAGGGGTTCAGCAAAAGTCATTTTTGAATTGTTCATGGATTTCAATTATTTCTCCTAATATTTTTTCCACTCTCCCTCCCTATTTGCACCAGTGCTTTTACAATTGGTGCCCTGTTATGCACTTGAACAGTTGATTTATCTGTGGATTGTTGCATTTTGGGTAATCTAACCATGATATGTTAACATACTGTGTTAACAGGCTAATCCATAATATGATTCATCTGATGTAACTTGGTTTAGGATTTAGCATTCATTAAATGAATGCAGCTTTGTCATCAGATTTTGCAAAGAGTTACTGCTTACAAAGGTGGCTTCAGATTTCATCAGAATCAGTTTTGTAACACAGACTTAAACTGGACTGGAAGGCAAAAATCTAACTCTTAATGTGCATTCTAGTTAAGGCATTTGTATGTATGTTACTTTTTCTAAGTCAAAACTTAAGACAGAAATTAAGTGCATCTACTAAAATACAGTAAAATTATCTTTAATTTTAATAAAATATATTTTTAAAAAGTGAGTCGACATAATTAAAGTTATCCAGCGTGACCATTGTATTCATTTTACCTTCTAAAGACCATCTGAGATACATACATTTAGCAATCCTTTCAGAATATATAACAGTAAGAAGGTGTGCTTTCTGTAAATGTTTTACTTCATAGAATGACAGCTGCAGTAGAACAGTTTCCCCACTGATTTTCCTATCCTTGTTTTAAATTATAAGAGTCATAAATGCTGTGTTCCCAAACTGCATCACTCAACACTGCACAATCCTTATATACTTGGGGTTTGAATAAGACCTACTGTTAAATAAACATATCTTCTTTCTTTTTTTATCCCTACATACAGGATGTATAACTTTCTCCGGCCAAAGAAGTGCCATGCGGATGCTGAAGATCATGCAGCAAAGATCTGCTCTTACTAGTAATAGCCATGTGGCCTTCAATAACATTTAATTCTAGATTTTGCCACCTGACCTACCAGCACAAACCTGGTCTCTATGTAATAAGCCTCTTAAAACACCAACTCCCAGCATTAATGTATTTTTAGAATACTGAAGTATATATATCATGTTAGCTTCCGCACAAGCTACATGATGAAATACTTATGAGCTGAATCCCTCACAGAGAAACTAGACAGCTGCTTGCATATGAACATTATGGAACACATAGCACTGACTTTTCTGGAGAAGCTAGTTTGCCTTATTTCAGACTTGAAAACCAAAAGGACTCTAGAAAACCAAACTAATTCCCTCCCTCTCCAGCTGAGTTTATTCAAGCTCAGTGTCTAAGAAGCAACTCTCCTTCCATTGCATCCCACAGATTTGTTTCATCCCTATAGCTTTGAGCACTGTAATTGGGGTTCTCTAGTTGGAAAGTGCTGAAGGAGGATTTAATTCAACAAAACAGGTGGGAACCCTGGTGATAGTGGAGGGGAAAGGAAGCTGATATCCCACACTTGTCCTGTGTACAGGATGAATCAGCTTGAGCATTTCTGATTTACCTGGGCTGCAGCATTTCCAAGCTCTTACTGAACTGGTTATGCAGGAAACAATTCAGTGCCTCCGTGCACTCAGCTAAGGCAGTCTCCAGGGAAGTGCTGTGGGTAAGAAAAGAGGGCCAGTTATCACAGGTATTCTTCTAAGATTTGGAGTAACAACACACATTTTCTTGTAACTCCTGTCCATTGAATTATTAGTTTTTAGCAATCTGTAATGGGACTTTTCCTTAAATTGTATATGTGTTTTGGATGAGACGATATTAAGGCAAAGATCTTTTGTGGACTTCTAAGTTTTGACTATTACTGAAAAATGTGGTCTAAGTGGGCAGCCATCAAAAGAGGCATTGATTTACCTGTATGGGAGAAGCAGCTCTATGAGTTTTAAGAGCAAGCAGCAGCATTTAATTCTAGTGATACTCCCTCCACCCCTGAAATAGTTCCCTACCATTAAAGATGTTATATTTCAATAGAAACAAATAATAATCATCATTTAATTAGCCTCACATGAGCTGTAGAAGGTGCCCAGATAGATAGGAAATCACTGACTGATAAAAAATAAGTGTAAATGTGCCCTGCTTCTTTTCTAAAGCTATAAGAGAAACTTCCCACATCTGAGGGCACTCTCCCTCTTGTATGTATCAGGAAATGCCCTTCCTCTGGGGTTCTTGAAGGAAGTGGTTGTGTACATGTCATACTTGTTTAGCTCAGGTGTCCTCCCAAAGACAGAATTCTTACCTGTGACAACAGTAAGCAAACATGGCCTTTGCCACCATAGTTACCCCACCTTACTCAAACAGGACTGGCCTTTCAATGAACTCTCCAACTGGTAAACTAGGTTTTAGGCTGCCACCCCCAGGAAATTTTAGACAACTTTTCCTGTAAATGTAGAGATCCAGAGCTTTATATTGGTGCTGACTTGGTTTTCATGTTAATTTATCTAGCTTAGTCTCCTCTGCATTAACCCATTATAGTAGCTCTCCAAGATTCAAGACAAGGGTCTTCCCCAAATGTAGCTAAACATGTCAGGAATTCAATGTGCAATTCTTCTTAAAAAGAAGATACTAGAAATACAATCATGCACCATTTCAATTTAAAAAAATGGGGGAGCACTTAGGAAACTACATTAGGCTTATTTTTACTGAGCTCAGAATTATAAAGGGTCATGGGTAGGAAATAGGATATAGTTGTAATTATCAAGAAAGTGCAACAGCAAATAGCTAAAGCCCATGTCACACTGGCCAACGGATGCAAAAAGGACACAGCGGACGAGCAAAATGTTCCATCCATTGTTATCCGCTCTCAAAAGGGGCAAAAATTTGCGTAACCGGAGCGGATAACACGGACACGGGGAGGATGCAGAGCGGATGGAAAACGGATGCAGAACAGAAGCCCAGCGGATGGAAGCGGATGGGAGCGGATGGCACATCCGCTAGGCTTCCGGGGGGCCTCAGCAAAGCGGACGCGGAACGGATACAGCGGATGCACAGCGGACACCGAACGGATGAAGCGGATGCACAGCGGATGCACAGCGGAAGCCTAACGGATGCCTGGCGTTAATTGCGCATACGGGGAGGATGCATTGCGTCAGCCCCACGGATATAACGGAAGCAGCTCAGAAGCAGGTCGCCATTCAGAGGAAAGACCTGCTGCCGGACGGATTGGCTGCCTTGCCAGCCCTGCCTGCATGTCTGCCTGCAAGCCTTGCTGCCAGCCTCCCTGCCAGCCTCCCTGCCAGCCAGCAACCCCACAACCATGCGGAAGCACAGCAAGCCTCAGCCATCTGCTGCCAGCCCTGGCAAGAGGGACAGGGCTACCATCCCGCCCCCTGGCCCTCACTCTGGTTCTGCTGGGGCTTCTGCAGCATGGGCTCACTCTTCTGCTGCTTCTGCTTCTGGAGGAGCTGATGACAAGCACTCCAGCACCAGCCACCTCCACAGCACCTGCACCCTTCACCCCTGGGACTGAGCGACCAAAAGGAGTGCCAGAGACTCATTTTTGTCTTATAGCTTGTTGTTAATAAAGTCTATTTATGATTCACATACTTGCTTCATTTCTTTTTTTTAATAAAGTCTTGCTGGAAACTTTTAGAAATGGTTTAAGCCTTTGCATGCTTGTGGGATGGGTTAAGATAGCAGTGGGATGGGCAGGGATACCTTTGGAATGGGCAATAGCTGTGGGATAGATAAACCTCCAGTGCAAGCATAGTGGGACTGTATGGTCCACCCTCCCAAGTGCCACACCTATGGCCCTTTATTATCAAGAATAATGTAATCAATCATCCACACATGTCAACATAAACACAACTC
Organism: Laticauda colubrina; assembly: GCA_015471245.1. Classification (NCBI taxonomy): domain Eukaryota; kingdom Metazoa; phylum Chordata; class Lepidosauria; order Squamata; family Elapidae; genus Laticauda; species Laticauda colubrina. The sequence goes on along the minus strand of BLBF01000021.1, from coordinate 31,902,604 downwards.
TTTATTAAATGCCCTGTTCATTGTAGGCCAACCCAACATACATGGCCCAATCTCATCCGTGTGATGAGACAGGTTGAAGGAAGCATCCATTAAGCATTTACCATCCTGTCTTGCCACTCCACTGCTCCAGCTGGGGAGTTGCACCAGTGTTTCAGGAGGTTGCGCTGCTTCTTCGCCTCACGTGAGGCTCTGTTGGGGCCTTGCACATCCTGAATGTCGATCAGGTTTCGCCCTTGCCTCCATTCCCCAGGCTCCATGTCCCCATTGCCTTGCTGGAGGTCCACGAGCCTGTTCTGCAAGACTGGGTAGCGGGTGCGCATGAGATTGTGCAGGATGCAGCAAGCTTCTATGATCCTCCTCACAGTCCATGGGCGATGCTGCATGGTGGTGAGAAGTACCTGGAACCTGTTGGCCAGGATGCCAAAGGCGTTCTCCACCACCCGTCTTGCCCTGAACAGCCTGTAGTTGAAGATCCTCTCTTCACGGGTGAGGTATTTGGAGGTGTAGGGTTTCATGAGGTAGGTTATGAGGGAGAAGGCGTCATCCCCCACAATGAAGTTGGAGAACTAGGAGATTATGACTTCTAATTCCACCATAGGCATGAAAGCCAATTGGAGGACTTCGGAACAGTCACTCTCAGCCCACAACATCAGGCTTCAGTGCCAAGCAAGTCAGTCATTTCATATCTGTGATGAGCCAGGGTGGGATACAAAACAGTCACAGAAAACAGGTGAAGCCCCTTTTATTCCTTCAGTTTGCTTCCAAGCTCCAAATATCTTTGATGGAAGATTAAAAAAACTCCCACACAGTTACACAAAGAAGGAAAAAAGCAACATAAACCAGGCAAGTTAAGGACTGGAGGATGTCCACAGATAAAACACACTGGGAAGAACGCCAAATTCAGAGAGGAAATATTTATCTTCCTTGGTGATTTCAATCTACCTCATATTAACTGGACCCGAAACAAATGTACAACTGAACCCATACATGCAACCTTCTATAATGCTGTAACAAATCTGGGACTGGAACAACCAGGAACCAACAATACTAGGCTTAACAATTGCCTTGATCTTATCTTCTGCAATAGTTTGAATTCAATTTATGGAATACAAATTCAAAAACCCTTTTCCAACAGTGACCACAACATGATTGACTTTTGTGTCAACATACATCCACACAAAAATCATCACAATGACAAAATGCCCAATTATAACTTCAAAAAAGGCAACTATGATCTTATAATCAACAATCTCTCTTCCCTTGATTGGCAATTTCTATTCACTGGATGCAATACTATTGAAGATCATTACAACATATTCTTACTAGAAATCAAAACAGCCATCAAACTATATGTACCAATAACTCCCAAAACCAGGAAAAACACATTTCCCATAACAATAAGGAAGCTTCAATCCAAAAAGAGATCACTTTGGCGAAAAAACAAATCTGGAGACATTGCCAACTTCAAAAGCTAATACAAAAATCTATGCCACCAGATAAAAACTGAATGCACTAATTATCACATTAAACAAGAAGAAAACTTTCTACGCACAAATTCCACCTGTGCTTTCTACAATTTTATAAACAACAAACTAAAAGACTCAAGGTCCATATCACCCCTGAAAGGACCTCATGGTAAAGACTGAAATGACAACACTATTAAAGGCAACCTCTTTGGCTCAGTATTTGTAAACAGCAATGGATCAAGCCCAGTACTTCCTAGTCAAACCACAGACAACTACAATGATCTAATACATATCAAATTTACAGAAGACATTGTTGAAAAAGCATTGTGCAATCTAAAACCATCTCTATCTATTGGACCAGACAGAATATGTGCCTACTTCTTAAAAAAGCTATCCACTGCCATAGCCGAACCTCTAAGCATAATCTTTGAAAAATCTTTCAGGACCAGCTCCTTGCCAAAACTATGGTCACAAATCACGGTCATCCCCATCTTCAAAAAGGGAGACCCCAGCCTAGTTGAAAGTTACAGACCAATCTCCTTGTGCTGCATCACCTGTAAAGTCATGGAATCAATTATTAATCAATCCATTATCCTCCACAACCTACTCTCTATTAAACAATTTGGTTTTAGGAAAAAAACTATCATGTAATCTGCAACTCTCACACTGCAAAAACATATGGACAACACAATTCAATCAGGGCAAAACAATAGACGCAATCTTCTGTAAAGCCTTTGATTCAGTGGTTCACGACAAACTACTCCTAAAACTAAAATCTTATGGTATCTCTGGACACCTGCATAACTGGATAGAAGCATTCCTGTCAAACAGACAACAAATGGTCAAAATTGGGAGCGTCCTATCAAATTCTGTACCTGTCAACAGTGGTGTGTCCCAAGGCAGTGTTTTAAGACCAACTCTCTTCATACTCTACATAAATGACCTCTGTGATCAAATTGAGAGCAACTGTGTTCTCTTCGCTGATGATGTAAAGCTATTCAACAACACAGACAATACTACTACCCTCCAAAAAGACCTTGACTATGTATCAGAATGGTCAATTAAATGGCAACTTCAAATCTCAACAAATAAATGCTCTGTCTTACATATTGGCAAAAATTCAGAAAATGAAATACAAGCTGAATAGTCAAGACCTTGTTGATGATCTAAACTCTGTCAAGGACATGTCTCTCCCTTATCCTCTCCTCCCTGTGTGCCCTAGGATGGATAGGGGATGGGCCTGGGTCCTCCTCTGACTGCTCAGCCGGCCTCTGCCCTTCCCCAGCCTCCTCCACAACCTCCAGAGCCACACTTCCACTCCCTGTCTGCAGTTCCTCCTCTCCCTCAGAGTCAGTCTCCACATGACAATATCACAACCAAAGGATCAACAGTTGGTTGATCTGGAAAAAAGTGGCATTTGCAGGAAAACACTGCATTTGCATTCCCTTCGTGTTGTATCCATGTATGTGTGTGCGGGGGGGGGGGGGGGGGCATAAATTAGGTTACATATGTTCTGTCATGAGGCCATGGAACAATGAGGAACAGTGGCTTAGAATGGAGGAGTTACCAGGACTGTGACGTGGCTCTCTGTGGCCTTTCCCACAAAGATGCATTGGGAGATGTTTTCCTGGCATCTTTTTCCCAGCAGCCCCAACTGAATCTAGCCTATTTTTGAACCTGATCTTTCTTTTTCCAATTTCCCTCCCATACCATATTTGGTTCTACCCTGTTCCAGTTTTGTCGAATTCTTCTGCTGACAGAGAGACGTAGCCTCCGCCCCCTTCCCATCCTTTGCATAATTTCTTCCAACGTTCTACTGGGTTGAAGGGAATAAAAAGGTGTTTTTAACTGTGCTGAAAGTAAAAAGAAAGAAAAAAGAAAAAAAGAAAGGGTTTACACAGTATCATCTTTGCTTTGTTCTTCTCCCCAAAAAAGAATGATGTCCAAAAGAAGTTAAGCAGAACAAACTGACACCAAGAGAGAGAGTGGCAACTCACAATATGGAAAGACATAGCAAATTTGGCTATCAAGAATACATTTAAATGCTCTTACTGTGTGCATGGAAACATTAAAGTGCTGCTTTTCAGGATTGGCTAAAAAAAGATGCCAGTTGCAGGAACAGTTGACTGCATTTTTAGCCCTTATTCTACCTTAGCAGGGAAGCAGAGCAGAAGTTCTGATGACAGCAGAACTGAGAATAGGACAAACCAGGATAGAATATGCCTTCTTTATGCCAATTACTGGCAGGAGTCTGAGAGTTGGAGAAACAGCAGCAAGACAGTGGTTCTCCTAGGGGAAGAGAAAGCAGGAAAATAGCTCTTCAACTGCCATTCCATATTTTGAGTGCCAGGGAAATTCATCCCCCAAAGACCTTCACTTCCCCCACTGCTCCTCCTACCCAAGCATGGTAGAAGCCATATTCCTGCAGAAAAGCTGCCCATGAGTGCCAGCTGAAGAGTTATGTGGAGCCAAGGGACCACCAGAGAAGCAGCTCCATCCATATCTGTCCAAGACTACAACACATGTTACCTGGATATATCGTAGCAGCATACAGATGGCACACCTTGAAACAACCATTGCAGGCTTTTATTCACTCTGGCCAACAGTCGATTTCTGACAAATGTTAAGGTCATATATTTCTAGTTGTCTATTAGTTCAGTATTAGATACCTGGTATAGAGTTCCACAGTTTAGGCTCTGCGGCATAAAGGTTGATGGCAAGTCATATTTCAGGGAAATGCCTTTGCAGATGGTATACCTGTGGTACAGTGGACCACTGTAATGGAAAATAGGGGACTGTGGGACTTTTGAATGTCACAACTTATACTCAAAGATTTGCTTCCCCTCCTTGTCTCACCAAAGGTTGTCAGAGCAGTGTGATGGATGGCTTTTGCTATAGAGGAACATTATCCCATTGCCAAAAAGCAAATGGCTCTAAAGAGACGGGGCATACCTTAAGTGCTTAAGGCCCTGTCACACTGCCCAACGGATGCAAAACGTATGTAAAAAGGACACAACGGACGAGCAAAATGTTCCATCCGTTGTTATCCGCTCTCAGAAGGGGCGAAAATTTGCATAACGGAGCGGATAACACGGAAAGGAACAGACAGGGGGAGGACGCAGAGCGGATGGAAAGCGGATGCGGAACGGAAGCCTAGCGGATGGAAGCAGATGGGAGTGGATGGCACATCCGCTAGGCTTCCGGGGGGCCTCAGCAAAGCGGACGCGGAACGGATACAGCGGATGCAGAGCGGATGCAGAGCGGATGAAGCGGATGCAGAGCGGAAGCCTAGTGGAT